>ML677380.1:4250257-4376169 GCA_007922305.1 Dermatemys mawii | reverse complement strand
TACACTGTGCACTGGAAGATGTAGAATAGGGAGGGGCGGCTGATCTGAATATGGGCATGCATTAGTGCTGCTTATGTGTGTCTAGGCCAACATATATCTAGCATACTGTAGTGGGAATTGCAATGAGAAGAAGGCTGAAGTTGGCGTGAGATACATATACTGGCTTTAGAAAAGATACTGAAGCATGTTGCTTTTTCTTAGTTGCACACAGAGTAGTTTACCCCTATTGCGCTAGAGGAAATAATGTGGTGTAGCACATGAGACATAAGGCTTGTCTACACTGCTGCTTAAGTGGTGTGAAAAAGCCATCCCCAATAGTGCCACAAGTTGCATCGACCTAAGCATTATCCACACCAGTGCTCAGTCGGCGAGAGAGGCTGTACCGCTGACATAGCTTCCGCCTCTCGTTAAAGGGGAGTAATTATGCTGATGGGAGAGCGCTCTTCTGTCAGCATAGCTTGTCTTCACCAGACATGCTACAGGGGTGCAGCTGCATTGGCGCAGTTGTGCCGATGTAGCGTGGTAGTGTAGACTAGCCCCTAGTACGTTCTGAACATCAACTGCTAATCTGCTCGAAAACAGCCTGGCTATTCTGAATATTAGATAATTTAAATGGGCAAAGCAGATCACAACTGTAACCCATCATATATCCTCCCTCCAGCAGTGAAGATTGTGAAAACCCCTTGAATGCACTTGGCTAATTGTTCTGTATTATGTGTGGTGGAGGGAACAGTTCCTTCCTGACCTGCAAGGTGATCATTTTATGCCCGAAGCATAAGAGTGATTTTTACCCCTCCCTTTGCACTTACTCTGTAATTGCAAATATTGATCAGAAAACTATTTAGACCTTCTAAAATTCTGCCACAGTATAGGACTCAAAATTTTCCATCCTGCTCGCCACTATTGCTTACAACAGACATGATAGGGGATTTATTCCACTAGCAACTATACAAGGAAGTCCAAAATGTAAAACAAATGCAGTATACGCTAATGATTAACTTGTTCTCCCATGTGTTGCCTGAGTGTGCATTATTCAATATAGTTTTATCTCCATGGGCTTGTTAATGTGGAAGAGGCTTGGAGTGCAATATTCAAACATGGCAACAAACAGATGTTTCAGTTTCCAACCTGAAGAACAGGTTCCCTTGATATAAAAGAGGCTTAACCTCTGTCCAAGACTGTTACCACCCTCTGCTTCCCTTTGCCTCCTCCCACTCTGAACTTGTTACCCTGGAGCTGAACTGTTTGAACAAGGACTGTAAGAGTTGCTTTGTGATCAGTGAGCTGAGAGCCTTTACCATGTAAAATGCAGGGGAGGAGCCTTTAGCTTCAGATTGTGCTGAATTTTTTTTTTTTGTTTGTTATACATATGAAAGACTCCGGATACACAATGCAGAGAGGCTGGAACCGAACTGACTCTGCACAGTCCAGAGAAAAGAGATAAAGGTGTGTTCTTTATTTTTCTCTCCTGTCCCCTTTCCCCAAGCCTAGATTCCTTTCTTTGTATTGTACTTCTAACACTTTTTCAGTTCTCTGGTGTGAGAAGTCAGTTCAAAACTTCTAACAAGCTGCAGCAGGAATATCGATAGCTTTCCGGTTGCAACAGAACTCGCTAATTCTGTTGGCCTCTGCTGTTACCTAAGGAAAATAGCATAGGAAAGCATCCAGTTTGGATGCTAAATGTATGTTTGTATATGCTTTTTCTTGCTAGGAAAACGTGTTAAGCTTTGGATTGGGGTCAGCTCTAGGCTTCAAACTTTTCTAGCCACATAGGAAGGATGGGAACTGCACTTGTGTATAGACCAAAATAATATCAGCAGGTGGTGTGCTTTTTTTATTGGGCAACTTTTTACAACAAGATTTGGTGCACTCATTTCTCCCAAGTGACAATCCCAGTCACTTCGGAGCACTAAGCTCATGCAAAGGCTTTGAGTCTAATGGGAGGTGGACTTGCAAAGGGAAAAGTTGATCATAAAAAGAACAAGAAGCAGCTAGATTCAAAAAAGCAAACAAACAAGCCAATCTGCCTCTGTGACTGAGCAGTAAATGAAACTTGACTTGGAAGTAAATGCCAGTATCACTTCTTGTCCCTTCGCCTTTGAAGAGCATGTCATATAGCATGGCAAAGTAATTCCCGGTTACATTCCGACGCCAAGGATTCAAGTAGGATGTTGGAGACATGACAAAGCAAGGATAGGTAAACTCTAGTGTACTGCGTGTACTGGAGATGAGCTCAAGTTGCAAAGTTTGGATGTGGATCTTGAGCATGTCCAAAGTTCTGTAGTATTCAGCTCTAAAGTCTTGCTTTAACCCATTGTGGAGAGGAGGAGCAATTATAAATATGCACAGATCTGGGTTTGGATTCACTGCAAAGGCTGGGGATGTTGCACTTCCAGATTTTTGTTTGGGGCCCTCTGCGGTATCTAGCTATAATTCCATGAAACTGTTGGAGAGAAAGTGGCCAATGTTTGTCTATTTAAGAGAGAGAGTCTCTGCTGCGATTGGTGGGGTGGGAGTGCTCCCTGGGTACCATTCCTGTTTTTGTTTGTTTTTTGTTTTTTTATTATATACAGGAGTGAGGGACAGTTGGGATTGTTTGATCAGATAAAGGACAAGAATTTTATCCATTATGAGAGGAGGTCAGTGGCTGCAAATGAAGTATGCTGATTATGTAAACACAAGAGAGGCTGAACAGAGTCTCAGTTCACATCTCTGCCAGAGCTGCGTTCTAGTAGTGATCTCAACACCAGTGTGTGGAGAGCAGAACATCTGCCTGTGCATAAATGTCTCCTTTCTGCTAACTCACTTCACTTCTCTTTGCTGAGAGAGAAAGTGAGTCTGTGCTTGCTTGTGCTACCAGGGCTTGCCTGTTCCCGAGGGCTGGCATGATGAAGGAGAGAAGGATCAGATTCTATGAGAATTTGAGACTTTAGTCCAGCTATGTGTAGGCTTTTGTGCTTTTATTTAATAAACCAGCAGGTTCACCAGATCCTCTTATCTCGCTGTCAGACACATACCTGCTTTACATTTGCATGATCGTGAAACAGAGGGGCCTGCGTCGTTGAAACTGAAAGCATTAAGTGGCTATGTTCCCCGCCCCGCCTTCCCGGCCGCTCACAGATTGTGTTGGAGAAGGATCAGCTGCTGTCGTGTATTGAAATTCTTTGGCCTGCTTATGCAGAATGTCAGATTAAATTCTCAGAATGGTCCCTTATGATCCATTTGCTCCTGTTTACTAGAAAAGGATTTTAAGTATGTTTTGTTCTAATGAAAGGCATTGCATTGATGGCCCTAGAGGGTAATTCCCTCTGCTTAGCCCCAGGACAAGTGCAATGGCAATACAAGGTTGCCTCTATACTGCTGTCAATGTGCTTCACTCCTGCCCACCAGGAATCACTGATCCTGATCTATTCAATCCTTGGTACCTCTGCTGATCCTACTAGCAAGAATTTATAATACTGGTGTCTGTTATAATACCTGGCTATTAGGAACTGGATTGAGACCCACCAAACTCATTTCACATAGGCCACCAAGCAGCCTTCCATCATTCCTAGCTTTGGGGTCACTTGTGTGATGAGTTTGAAACCATAACCGAAGCTGTCTGATTACTACCAAGCTACCGAGCCATTAAATCTGCCTCTGCCACTTGGAAAGACTTCTGCCTTTCTCTGAAGCATTGTTCTGGCTTCCGTGTACTGAAAACCTGGTCTGGTCATTCCAGACTCATCACAGACTGTGTAAGAGAGCAGCTGAGTGAGCATTTCTTCTGAGAGCCCTTTCCACAACACAGGCTTGTTGATAGCAGCCACAAATCAGCAAAAACCAGCAGCAAACCCACTTCCCTCCCCTCACCCTGCATTGCTTCTTTCTTTTTCTCCAGACATGCATCGGTGCCAGGGCTTCCTGAAACTGATCCACCTCTGATCTGTTGTAAAGGCTTCCCAACATTTTCCCCAGACTTGCCCATCGCAGGTTTGTTGGGTCAGACAGGGTGTGTGTGAATTTCTAACTCAAGCAAACCAGTGAAAACATTGCCTGGCAACTGCTTCTGCTGTATCCCTTTCAAATTGTTTTAAAGGTACCTAGTACTTTTCAAAGGGTTCCTTTTTATGAGTACAGAACTGCAAGAGAGGTGAAAGGCTGGAGAGCTTTTATAAAAGGGCCTTTTCTTCTTGCTAAGAATATATGAGATACTGTATATATGTTCCTTTGTAAGGTTCTGCTCTATCTCTTTCACAAGGCCACAGAGGCACTCCTCTCCCGGCCTAGCAAGAGATAATTAAAATTGCTTTGATTATGGTGCTCACTTGATTTAAACTGAAATTTGCAAAGCATTCCACTCCTAAATAAAATCCAAGGGAAATATCCTGTCTGAAAATGCCATTGGAATCTGGTTATGGATGCAGATAATCCAGAGTGGAGCAAATGGCTGTCGTCATATATCTGGGTGGGCTGAGTAGGAAGTGGATGAACAGCCCTTCTGTAAAGATATTTATTCTCCTTCAGTTTTCTGAGCTGGCCTGACACTTCCTGCAGTTTGTTGGGTGCCTAGCAAGGAGTGTGATGTGTCCATTTAATGAACATTAAATTGGGTGAAAGGAACACTCTACCAAGAGACTCTTGGATTGGTATTAAATCCCCTCCAGACAGGCACTGTCAGCAGTTCAGTGCTTCATTTTATTGTGTTGTCCTGAAATGACACACACGGCAGTTCCTAGTGAGTCCAACTGATTCTCAAGCTCTTTGCTGCTGAGAGCAATGGCAGAGTATTCATCTGTGGAGGTGCAAGGGAGATTATTTCATGTGATGTAATTAATGACCAGTGTGGGCTAGAGTCTCTTCTCAGCTATACCAGTGTAAATCTGGAGTTACTTCAGTGGAGTTATTCTTGATTTTATACCAGGTTGGCAGAGGGTAAAGTCTAGGCGTGCCTACTTAATCTAGTTGATGACAAAGGCCAGATTGTACTCGCCTTTACACTGGTACAGCCCTTTTGAATGAAGTGGGGCTACGTGGTATAGCAGAGGGCAGAACTGGTGCTGTGGAGTCTCCCTGGCATCTGGAGTGCTCCCCTGTCACAAACCAGGGGCTTGAGTCTCTATTGTCCTGAACCCAGTATCAGTGCAAGAGTGGGTGTAAAAGGCTTCTGTTCTGATTTCGAAACATTCCACCTCCACGTTGTACTGGGTGAGTAGGGACCTGGAGGCTCAGTCCCGAGATGATATGGCATGGTGGTTTCCACAGCAGCATATTTTGGCAACTCTTGTTTTCAGGCCCAGTCTTGGATTTGAGGCCCTTTGTGAAGACAGAAGTCCTTGGGCTCCAGGGAGCCACCTGTAAGCAGTGTTGTGATAGGGGAGCACTTATATGCTCATCACAGGGACTCTTAGAGGGTTTGGTAGGGCATACTGGGGTCTTGATTGGAGGTGCTTATCACTTGGGAGTGGGACTGCTGACTCCCCAAGCTTTTCAAGGGGGTGTGGGAAGGTGTTTATGGCATGCTAATACCTGGCGAAGGTTGTGGATACATGGTGGGAGGGAGAGACTAGCCAAGAGGGCTACCCAAAAACTACACTCTAGCTCCCCCATACAACAAAGTGCCCTTCTCCTTTAAGGCTCAGAAGCCAGGTGCCAGACAGCTCTGTTCAGTTAGCTTCACCCCACCAAACCTTGGCATGATGTGGGTCTCAAAGAAAGACCAGCAGTAGGAAGGTAACTTGGGAGGGGTTTAGACTGACTGCTCCTTCCTGAGGGCTGGCTGAGAATGAGACCTGAGGAAGAGTAGGGCATTTCCCAACAGCTACGCCTGCTTTGCTCTCAAGTCTTTCAGTGTGTGTGTGGGTCTCTTTTGAGAAGGGGCTGGGGAAGGAACCTGTGTGAGCCTAGGACCAGGGGAAGGGGAGGGGATTTTTCACAGACCCTAGTAGGAGGGAGCAGGGTGAGAACCCAGGTTGAAGAAAACCGAGGACATGCAGAGTGGATGTTTCCTACCAATGTCGGTGAGTGGTGGGGTGAAGGAAGGCCTGGTAAAGTTTTCCTATTCCATGCAAGGAGAAAGAACAAGCTTGGAAAGAAGTCAGGCGGGACATGAGACTTCTACTAAGTCCAGGGTGGTTGTTGCTTTGTTTTGAAGGAGGATTGTGGAGTGAAGATGGGTCGAGAGTTACAAAAGGTGTCAGAGCCCAAGGTGTTGAGAGTTATAGTATGGGACCTCAGAGTATGCCTCTGAGAGGTGTAATAATAAATTAACTTCTGGCAAGGGATCCTTAGCCCAAGAGAGGGTTTAGAGTGACCCTGAGAGGGGAGGAAACTGGCTTCCGTGGGGTGCCTTGCAGTCATGCGAGGACCACCCGAGGAGGGCCTGACATGTAACTTCCCCCCTCAACCTGTTCCCTAGTGTGCCCTGCCTTCTGGGGGTCTGTGTTCTGGTCTGCAAGCTCTCTGGGGCAGGAACTGTCTCTCTGACTGTGTAGGGCATGTTGTGAGAATAGTAATATATGCTTAAGGCTGTTCTGTGAGTGTGACTTTGTACTGGCGACAAAGAGTCCTGTGACACCTTAAAGACTAACTAGTCTTTAAGGTGCCACAGGACTCTTAGTCTGGATCTGTAGAAGCGACAAACACGGCTACCTCTCTGATTTTTGTCTGTACTCAGAGGAAACTCAATGCACCATTGTGTTTCTTGTGGGTAAAATGTGTTTTCATAATCTCGAAGCCTCTTTCTTTTGTACAGTTTAAACCCCAGTTATCTGTGTCTAATGGGGGTATGCTGGGACAGAATGGGGGGAGTGGTTGTGTGCAATTCTAGAAGGGGACTGGAGTCAGAGGGAACAAGTCTCCTTTTTTTTATAGATTTAAGATAACATTATGTATTTGGCCTAAATATAATTGATTTTTAATAGCAAAAGGTGCCTTGGTTACTGTAGCTGGAGGGCAGAAGTTACACAGAGCTATGTCGGCTCCACTTTTCTGTTTGCTCTCTTATGCAGTCACAAATGTCTATTTATCAAGACAACCCCTGCCTCACCTGGTGATAACGAAGCTACTGCCTTCAGGAGATAGGAGGAGGAACTGTGCTGACATGTCTGTCTTGCAGTTGGCATGCAGGTGAAAACCCCATTGGTGTGCAGGAGATTGTGCAATGTTGCACAGGGGAAAAGTTATGTTCTTGCATGTTTAAGATTTTTCATTGTGTCTATGTATATGTGTGTTTTATTTATAAATTAAAATTCTTTCCTTCCTTCCTTGCACAGCTGGGGAGCTACAAAGCAAGGGTGCATCTGTACTTACAGCCTTAGAGTATTTGTGGGTGTGAACTGCTACAGTAAACGGGTTGGGCTGTGAATTATGGGAAGAGTCTAGGTTCATGCCATCCTAAACATCTGTTTCTCTTTTCCTGTGTGATGGAAACAGAATATTAATTGCATGGGGCTGATCCCATCCCATCTTCATAGCATTCTGTAGGCTGGTCACAGTCAGTGCTGCCTTTATTCATCTCCATCATCATCCCTACCCCTCTCTGCCCTGGAAGGCAGAGCACCTAAAGGATATGTAGGATATGCCTGCACATGTAAGAAGTTTTGCAGCGGAAGTAAGATGTATTGCCATTTTTGGAATAAATGAATAGCTTATTCCTGACTCCTTATGGAACAGAAGGAATCTGCTGTTTTAGATTACTGCTATTTATAACTGTATCTCTTCAAAGCACTTTAGTAACTAAATCTAATCTGTGAGGCGGGTCAGTATTATTATCGCCCATTTTACAAATGTGGCAACTGTGTCACAGAGATTAAGTGACTTGCCCCAGGCAATAGGTGGAGTCAGTGTCAGAGTTATGATTAGAAGTTGGAAGTATTCAAGCCCATAGACCACATCTCTAATAGTCCTAAAGTCTGGACAGCATCTACCTGAGTCATGAACCATTTGGAAAATCCAGTTTATTGCCTCCTAACATTTGAATTTCATATTCCCTTAGCAGTAAATGGTGCCTATGTTTGTAGCTGAAGTAAGTTAGATGTGGTCTAGTGTGTGGAACACAAGAGGAGACTGATTTCTACGCTCAGCTCCACTTGCCATGTGGCCTTGTAGAAGCTACTGTACCTGTCCG
This sequence comes from Dermatemys mawii, assembly GCA_007922305.1. NCBI lineage: Eukaryota > Metazoa > Chordata > Testudines > Dermatemydidae > Dermatemys > Dermatemys mawii. Next base: position 4,368,062 of record ML677380.1, on the reverse strand, counting down.
TGACTTGGTTATCCTACTAGTAAAATGTGGAACAATAATTCTCCACACGTTCTCTGTAAAGTGCCCTCAGATCTGTGGAGAAAAAAGCAATGTAACTGCAAAACTGGATTATTATTAATTGGCTCCTTGGTGTGAGAAGAACCTGTAATATTTGCTCTAAACAGATTGTACCAGATGTCTCTCTAGCTCACTCTGTGAAATCATTTTGATGGGTGTTTATAAATCTGTAAGTAATGTTTACTGATTGATATTACTTTTTCTGTATTTTTACTGGAATACGAAATAGCATTCCTGTTGTACTTACTGTCATCTTCTCAGTTTACTAAGATTTTGCTCGAGCTTGTTATCCATCATGGTAAAAGGCAGATAAATAAATACTGCAGCTACTTGCCATAAATACAGCTTCTGTAGAATGCAGTGGCAGAGAGGACGTATGAAAGAAACATTTTTAGATTGCCTGTTCCAGCATATGCCTCGCCAAAGTGCTCAAAAATCATGAGTCAGATTCCCTGGAAACTTAGATTGCCCTGAAGGTGACACCCCCATTTGCCCCTAAACTGCTCCAATCCAAAAAAGGGGAAATTAATCCTCTTTAAAAAAAACAAACCCGTTCACCAAATAGAGTTTTGATCTTAGAAGTGCCAGAGACTCTATTAAATCCAGTACGGACTCTGTTATTGCTATTGAGTTTACAGGCACTTTACATGGAAGGCACTCAGAAACTATACTGATGGCAGCAGAATAAAACTTAAAACAAGTTAAAAATTGTCTTTGTAATTGAGTTTTAATCTGAGGTCACATTTTCATGCTTTTCTCTGCAACCAGGACAGCTTGAAACTTCTTAAAATGAAAGCTGAGATTCTCACATAATAATTTGTCTCCAGGAACTGGGGCTTTAAATAAAACTACCACATGCCATAAGACTTGCAATAAAATCACAGGAGTTGCAACACTGCCTTAGCTGAAAAATCCATGAAGTGACATACTAAAGTAGGGAACAATGGAAGGTATTAACCCTGCTCACTATGTCAAACAGAAGCTTTGGAAGGATGATCTGAGCTGGTGCTAGAGAATCCCTTTTAAAGGCCTTGTCTAAATACAGAAGCTGCACCAATTTACGAACTGATCTGCACACAAACGTGCACTGAAATAATTAACCCAGTGGAATCCCAGTATGTACACACTTATATTAGGCTATGTCTACACTGCGCATCTTACAACGGTGCGGCTGTGCCACTGCAGCCATGCCATTGTAAGGTGCGCAGTGGAAATGCCCTTTGTTGCCGGGAGAGAGCTACAAGCAAACTATAAATCATAAACAGCTGTAAGCAAGGTATAAATCAGCAAGATGTAATTAAACCAGTTTTAAAAATGCACCTTTAGTTATGCTATGTCTACATTACAAATTACTTCGATATAACTTACGTTGCTCAGGGATATGAATAATCCACACTCTTAAGTGACATAAGTTACACGGACCTAAGCGCTGGTGTAGACAGCACTGTGTTGGCAGAAGAGCTTCTCCCGCCAACATAGCTACTGCGTCTCGCAAAGGTTGGAATTATTAAGACACATTATTAAGTTATTAAGCTGTGCTGCTATAAATGTAAACAGACAGCCTTAAACTGAGGTAGATTTGTGTGTGTGTGGACTAGGCCTAAGATACATGCAAGGAACTTTCTCAGGCCTGGTATATGTTGGGGCTCTGGTCATTTCCTTTAGTGTGAAATTCCTCCCCAGGTCAGATAGCCAGCACAAGGCCTAGGTGCTAATTAATTCTCACTTATGGTTTAAAGTGGCACAGAGGAGTCTCATGATGGCTCTCGGCACAGACTTGTTGAATTTCACCCTCAGTACAGAGTTTCTTGACTTTCAAAGATTGCATCAGTGTGGAAAGTGACCATAATATTTCATAGAAAGAACTTTGTTGCAACTGAAGACATTGTTTCTTACCAAATGTGTCTCTATTTTTATCATTGATTCACTAAACAGGTCTTTAAATATATTTAATTTAAATTCCAATTACATCCCTACCACTTAGTCAAAATATCTTGTTTTAACAAATTTCCAGACTTCCATCATTTTCTTTTATGTGATAATGCTATAATTGTGTACCATATATAGATAGAGCACTGTTTGTTCCTTCTTCTGTACTCAGGCCAGACATAATAATAAAACAAAAACTATTTGCGGAGAGAGAAACTTCTCTTCTCTGTTTGAAAACCTGGACTGACTTGAAATTATTTGGATTCCAGTGATGGAAAATAATCAGGAAACAATGCGCTGATCTTAAAATTCTTGTAATTCACAGTTTAATTCCAGGCAAACAGAATCTTACCTGACACTGTTATTGTAGAGCATTATAATTTGAATCAGACACAGCTTGTGTATTTGTTTCCTTTTTTAAAAAATGATCTCCTTTGCCATTTGATGATATAGTCCTTTCTCAGTTTATTTTGGAATGAGTGCACAGTTTGTCCTGTCATATTTAAACAACTGGCAAATAGTTTTAGGGGAGCTGTATTTGGAGAGGGAGAATAGACTTCAGAATTAAAAGTAGCTTCACTGGAGAAATGGGTGATGACAATCATAGAATCAAATAAATTAGTGGTAAGAAAGATTCACACGGGCTAAGCTCATCCATGTTGTCCTCAGAGTCACACCAGAGATGGATCTGACTCCATCGGAGACCTAGCTAATGCAGAATTATCCCCACAGTGTATTGGCAATGCAGCTTTCCCCACTCTGCCTGAGAGACTATTCCGCAGTCTAACAGATCTCACAGTTATGGTGTTACTTCCAACATTTAGTCTGAATTTATTTTTAATTCCATCCCCTTACTCTTAGCTGTGGGCTGAGCCTTGTTGCTACTGAAACTATTAGGAAAACTCCATGGCAGCAGGATTATCTTGTATGTTGCTTGTCGAACTATAAGCAATGTCTTGAGGCCTGGGCTCAGTGGTAGAGTACGGGGCCAGGTACAGAAGGCTTAAGGCAGTCATAGTTACCATCAGATGGCAGTTCAGAGGCCTTTGCGATGCAAACGCTGTGCCTCGGTTTACATCCGCATGGACAGTTGTCCCCATCAATAACCATTTGCAGCGTCCCAGTGGTCCCTGTGTTGTTGATTTCAGCCAGCAGGCCTAGGTTTGCAGTCAGTCAGCATGTTGTTCTAATCTCTGTCAGGTTATCACTTGGAACATAGACTGTAGCAGTGCAGAGAATTTCCAGATCTTTTATTCACTATGTTACCAATTTTGCCTTTGGGGTGGGGGACGTTTTCCCCTAGTATACTTAGCACTCAGCAGACTCCTTGGCTGTCATGCTTTCAGTCTGGAGCTCTGTAAATGACAGAGGAGGGATAACTGGAAAGCTGCAGGCTCTGACATAAATGGTTACTCATGCTAAGACAAATGTCTCTGTCTCTCTTTTCCTTCCCTTTCTGTTGTTTTTCTGTAACTTGGTATTTGACAGTTTGCATGTGTGCTGTCAATGGCAATTTCAATGGAGACACCCAGATGACTAGGCAGACAGGCCCAGCACTCCAGTAGGATCTGGAATGTTGGCTTGCACTGTGCAGTAAGATGCTTGTGATCTCACTAAAGTGACAGCTGGAGTCAAGACCCCCATGTATTTGTGTTTTCAAAGGTGAACTGCACTGGAGCTGTGCAAAATGTTCACGGATGGGAGGCCATGGGGCTTAGGTAACAGAGCAGTGGAGTAGGACTTGGGAGACCTGGATTCTGTTGCCAGCTTTGACACTGGCCTGCAGGTAACATTGGGCAAATCACTTCAACACTCTGTGGCTCAGTTTTCCCATCTGTGAAATGGCTGTAATGATTCTGAGCTCCTTTGTAAAGCGCTGTGTGACCTACTGATGAAAAGTGCTATAGAAGAGCTAGGTATTTATTTATGTATTTATTACACAGACTCAAACCAGGGGAAACTGGCCGGCTGTCACTAACACAAAGTTCAGACCCAGTTGGTCAGACTCTGTGATCAAACCTGGGCCTGGTTTCAAAGCCCAGATCTTTGATTTGGCACTGAAATCTCCCCAAACTTGTGGCTTCCCACTTATGTGAAACCCAGATGCTTTGGCTGAGCTGAGTGAGCTTTTCACTCCTGAATTTGAAATTCAAAATGCAATTCATGGTATATGCTCCATGCACAATTCCAGTCTGGGTCTGAACTACCCCGGAGAGTGAGGCAGCCGAGATTGGGGCCAACACTAGTGGTGGACTAGGTTGTCTCTGACCCTTGTCCAGGGCTTGAGGAATTCCCTCTCTGTGTGTGTCCAAGTGAGGGATGGGAACAGCAATAGCCCCCACATTTCATCCACATTCCAGGGAGCACAATTTGCCACAGAAGGGGTGGGGGCAAGGTAAGTATGACCCTTCCCCCTCTGCAGCAGCCCATGGAGACAGCTGGGTGCCTTGGGGAAGCAGTTTGCACCAACTAAAGGACTATCCTGAATCTCAGTCCCTGCCTGAGCTCCCCTGGGGTGTATTGCTCTGCACCAGTCCTGACGGGGGTCTGTGGCTGGAAGCCTGTTTCACCATTAGACTGGCTTCTGAAGCTTCATCTAGCTTCTCCTCAGGCTGCCATGGAATCTTGAGTGCCTTGGGGGTTAAAATAGAAACAAGATGGGGAAGGAAAGGCATCTACTGGACCGCCAACAAGCATGAGAGGCCAAGGGCTCTAGCAAGTGGGCTCCCTTCCTCCAGGTCTAAGTTGCTGAGGAGCATTGTGGGGAAACTTACAATGCCTCTGCTCATGGCAAACCTGTTTGATATTGAGGACTTGGCTCCCCATGGTGGTCAGTCCAGGACAAGTCAACCTGCAGTATTTGAAAAGAGCACTGTTTATTTCACCTGTGATTCCAGATACCTTCTCTTAACTAGCTGAGGGCTGGGGATGCACCAATGCAGTATTGGGAGGTTTCTTTCATGGTACTCATGTTTAATTACATCAAAATAAAACTCTAGGATTTTTAAGAAACAAACAAAACAAAGTTTTTCAAACTCCCGTTTTTTGAGACCAGAAGCTGGTAGAATTGTAACTAACAAACAGCACTTCTGTGATATTCATCTGCATTCAGTGAAACAGAGCCACAAATACATTATTATAGTTACAATTCTTTTGTTCTTTAAAAAAAACAAACCAACCCAAAGCTGGTGCTACATCAGTGCTGCATTTTCATATTATCTACATTCACAAAAGTCCCTGTTTTCTGTAAATATATTATACAAACTTGGCCATTAGCGTCAGAATGTTTAATCAAAGCTTCTTTTGATCCTTTAGTTGAAAGGAGACCTTAAGCAGGAAGGAATACTGTAGATTTGTTACAACTTCTACAAATGGAAATTATCTCTTCACTTTCCTTTGATGTATTTGGCTGTTTGTATTCCCTTCTGAGCTTCCTAAGCCTGTCCAAAGACTACTGAGGTCAAGACGCCAGTAACTTCAGTTGATTTTGGGGCAGGGCCCTTCACATAATACAAGAGCCAGGGGTCACCCCATGAAATTAATACGCAGCAGGTTTAAAACAAACGTAAGGAAGTACTTCTTCACTCAGTGCAGTTAACCTGTGGAACTTGTTGCTAAGGGACATTGTGAGGGCCAAAAGTATAAATGGGTTCAAAAAAGAATTACATTCATGAAGGATAGGTCCATCAATAGCTATTAGCCAAGATAGTCAGGGACACAAACGCTATGCTGCAGGTGTCTCAAAACCAGAAGCTGGGGCTGGACAACAGGGAATGGTTCACTGCCTTGTTCTGTTTATTCCCTCTGAAGCATCCAGCACTGGACACTGTGGGAAGACAGGTTATGGACCATTGTTCTGAATCAGTATATCCGTTTTTATGTTCTTAAAGCATGAGTGATCTGAGAAACAGGATGAATTCCTCACTAAAACAGCCACCCACCAGTGACTCTAACCAAACAGGGCTTTTAATGTGATGGTATTTTGGATGAATTTACCTCTTATGACAGGTAGCAGCTCATGGCGACTCACGCCCCCTTTGTCTCAGAGCTGCCGTGTTCAACTCTCTCTCTCTAGTAGTGTTATTTGTGTAGTACAGCATAGTTTTAATGAATGCCTAGAGTTCAGTGCTACCTCGGGCCCCATGGGGAGGGGATGTTGGAATATTTAGGCACTCCAGAACTGATGGTCTGTTCTGAGCAACTGTAAACTTCTGTAGAGCTGGGACCTCTGAGATGGCTTCTGTCTTCATTTGCATTTAGCTGCTCCCCTGCTGTAAGGCTGTGCTTGTGTCCCCTCTGAGGGAGGTGGGAGGAAAGAAAAATGCAGCTCAACTGAGTCACACCCAAAGCTCTCACAAGGCTCTTCACAGCAATGCCTTCTAATAGAACTTCCCAGGCAGGGCCAAGGAAGGAGCTGCTGACAGAAATAGCCTGTGGCAGTGGAAAAAGACAGACAAGTGCTCACACAGAGAACTACTCCATCTGCATCCTCTCTCTGCACTGTTTGGCCTGAAGGTACTGTGATGGAGTCAGACCAGAAGGATATAGGAGAGTGCTGGAAGGCAGGTATATTAGTCTCAGGATGTGCAGGTCCTTGTTCCCTGGATAGCCAAACAAAGGCTACTCCAGGCCAATCAAGACACCTGGGGCCAATTAAGAACCTTCTAGAAAGGAGTAGAAACAGCTAGCCTAATTGGGACACCTGAAGCCAATCAGGGACTGGCTGAAACCAGATAAAAACCTCCCAGTTAGTCAGGTGGGTGTGGGTGTCAGGAGCTGTGGAAGGAAGTTATGCTGTTGGTGAGACTGAGTGTAGGACAACATATCATACTGAAGGAAGGAAGCCCTGAGGTAAGGGTGAAGTGGAGTTTGAAGAAGCAGGGACTGCTGTGGGGAAGTAGCCCAGGGAATTGTATTGTGTTTTGTGCCTAAAAGGTCAGCCATCTTAGCTGATACTATTAGGGTCCCTGGGCTGGAGTCCGGAGTAGAGGGCGGGCCCGGGCTCCCCCCTTTTTCCATCTTCCATACTGGCCTGTGATGAAGGCAACTCACTAGGTGGTGACTCTTGCCAATTATACTGAGAAAGGGAGGTCACTCTGGGGCCTAGATGAGTTTCTGAGGCCCCTAAATCTGCCAGGAAGCGCAGGACCCACAAGTACAGACTTGGAGCTTTGTCACAGTACCTATGGGACATGCTGTCTGAATTGCAAACGATGAGGGAGGTCTACATTCAGCTGACTCATTTGTGCTTTTGCAATGACAGCATATGTGTAAATCAGCTGTCAATGGGAGACACGGCAATATTTGGCCCTGACTCCAATGGAATGGGATTACAGCTGAGATGTTCAAAGGGAGCCAGGCACCAAGTACCATTAAACTGCAGTGTGATTTGGACCCTAACCTCACTTGAACCCCCTGAAAGAATCTCAGACACATTCAAACAACAAGCAAACCCAAGAGAATCCAGGTCTGGGACACCCCTCAGCCCCACAAGGCTCGCTTATAAAGACTCTTCTTTCCAAACTCCATCAGTCAGTCTTTACACCATCTGCTGTCCCCTATTTAAGTCTCTCCGGGTGGCATAGTAACTGTCAGTGTTTCAGGAGGACCCAGTGCTCTTTTCATGCCCTCTTCTGCAGGACTCATTGCAGGAAGGTCACATCAGTATTTTGATCTCACTATCCTCTCCAATTTTGAAGTCTCTCTTAACTCAGCTATATTTTGGATTAAAAGTTTTTGCACATTAAAGCAGTGCTTTACATATCTATAGTACCTCTTCATTTGGGATCTGGAAGCTCTTTAAGAACTCTCATTGAGCCTCACAACAATGCCCGTTGTGACGTATTATGTGCCCATTTTACAGTTGTGCAAATCTAGGCATAGAGAGGGGAAGTGACTTACCCAAGGATATATTGTAAATTAATGGCATACTGCAGTGCAATTAATTACAGTAGGCTTGCCATTAGTCTTGCATCCCAGTCCCATGCTCTAATCCATACCTAGACTGTTCTCCTTGCAGTTGTTCTGAAGGCTAGGATTTTTGGGCTCTTTAACTACAGTTATGTGTTGCTATAAACTGTATTGATACAGCTCTGTCTCCGAGATCCTCCATGGAAAACACAAATCATAGACATGCAAACCATTATCTTCCTCTCACTCTCAGACGATAGATTGTCTGTCTGAAATTGGCTCCTGCAAATTACCTGCTGACTCTGACTGCACATTCCAGCTATGTCCCTCTATCAGCCCTGTTTCATGCCTCTCCACAGGAAATAGAGCCATTCTCTTCCCTTGCGCATGAAAGCTGAGGTGAATCAAACACCGTGGTTTCCTGTCTCCTAACTCACTCAGTGAATCACTTTCTAACATTACATGGAGCTTTTGGTTTTAGATTACGTCTGCACTTCAAACTAGGGATGTAATTTCCAGTTTGAGGAGATGTTCCTTCCTTAGCTCACATTGAGGCAGCATGCTAAGAATAGAAGTGTGGTCGTGGTGGTGGAGGGAAAAACTGTTTGAGTAGATGCCTAGTGTCTCAGATGGGATTGTATTCAGAGGGGCTAGCCCTTCTGCCACCCAGGCTGCCATGGCTACACTGCTATTTTTAGCATACCAGCTCAATCATAGCTAGCAGGAGTGCATTTCCTTGAGCTGAAAATCACAGCTTCAGCTCAAATGTAGACGTACCCAAAATGTCTTGTTTTGGATCTTTACTTGCGCCAACGGTGATCTTTGCAAGCTCTATGTTTGTACAGTGTCTAGGGCAGTGGTCTTCAAAGTGGGGTGTGCAAGACCACCCCCAGGGGTGCGCGAGACACAAGCGCTGCTGATCTCGCCCGGGAGACCGCCGAACTCGGCAGTGGTCTATTTTTGTACCGCCAAAATGATACCGCAGAAAGCAGAAGCTTTCTGTTCGGCGGCATTTCGGCAGACATACCCTGGGGATTGTGAGCGGATGCCGCGCCCCAGAAAGGGGCCGTGGACAAAAAACTTTTCGACCGCTGGTCTAAGGCCTGGTGGTCTCTAGGTGAAACTGCAATACAAATAATATGTACTCAAAATAACCAGCTGACCTGTTCAGAGCATCGATGTGGTCAAGAACCTCCTAGAACTCTTGGTGCTCACTTTGTTTTAATTGCCTCTTATTTTTCAATCTCAGATTCTAATTCTACACTTTAATACTAGACATCTTTTCCACTGCCCGGTATTGTTGAACATCATCTCTTGGGCCACCACTAGTGTTTGATACTCATCACTAGGATGTCCAGACAGCAAATGTGAAAAATCGGGATGGCGTAGGGGGTAATAGGAGACTATATAAGAAAAAGACCCCAAAATTGGAACTGTCCCTACAAAATCAGGACATCTGGTCACCCTGCTCACCACCGACTATAGGTATCCAAAGCTGGTCTTGCCAATTTGTAGGCCTTGCCTGATCCATTACATCCAATGTTTTACCCCTTCTCAATTCTTTATAAGTAGGCCAGATAAACACTGATCAAAGCTCTCCAGGTATACAAGTATCCACTCTATTCAGACTCTCAGGCTGTCTGTGCTAGGAAGTGCAGTCATTATCGGTGTTGTTAAATCTCTGATTGCTTTGTAGATCTATTCATGTGTATCAAAGAGGTTTTTAATTTGATTTAATTGAGTTTTCAAATTGCCTAGATCTGACTTTATATTTTTGCTGTAGAACATGGCCAAATGATACAACTAATGGATAATTACTATTATTATGTGCCAAAAGATTGCTGGAACAGCGCGGGCAAAAAAGATCTTGTCTTGTATTCAGGTTGGGCGATTTATTATTTTTTAACTTAGATTCAGGAGATGTAAAATAGACACAATTTAAAAAAAGAAACATTTTGCTAAGTGCTAAGTGCTTATTTTTCTCTCTGCTCTTCACATTCCCCTTACCTACTGGGCCTGATCCTGGCCAGTGCTGATCACTTCCAGAGGCATGCTGAGTGGCCTTTACTTCTATTGACTTGAGTGGGAATACAGGATACTTATTGCATTGCTGGAATAGGCTGTTGCTCTATATCCAAGAGACTAATGGCTACTGTAATGGGCTGGAGGGTGGAATTGGAACGGCTCAGCTAGATGTTATATGCCGCCTCATGCTAATGGAGATTCCTCTTTAGATGAAGTAGAAGGGGGACAGAGGCTGGTAGGCAGATTTCAGTGGTATTGAAGATTATGAATATTATCCGAATCTGGTGCCCCTGAATGCAAACAGCATCAGAACCCAGAACCTGATCTCTCTGCTACTGGAACCTGCTAATCCCTCGTGCAGTGTAAACCTTGTTTTTCTTGCAGACGTCACCTCCTGCAGAGCGGTCCCAGCACTTCTGAGTGATGGCTGGAATAAGAGCATTTTAGGGAGTGCCTCCAATCCTAAGCCTCCTGGGAAAAGACAGAATTGCCAGGCCTTCTCAGGATTCAGGACTGAACCGATGGCCTCTCTTTGCTCTGATTCCTAAGTCTGCACAAGGCATTGCTTAATTCCTATTCAACCCTTATAGGCTGGATAATAATGTTGATTGATTTTCTTTCCTTTGTTTTGGGGGCCCTTGTGTGAATCTTGTTATAGGATCACTTCACTCTCTAGGCGTCAGTGTTAACTAAAGAACAGCAGCATTTAAAAAAATAGAAAAGTAAATGAGAGAGTTAAAACGACTCTCCCAAAACAAAACAGGGCAAAGGGGAAGTTTTTTTTTAAAAAAAGGAAAAGAAAGAAAAAGCATTATGTGTTGCCTCTCTCTTTCCTCCTTCCATCTCTCCTGGGTTTTTATGTGCTGTCTCCTGGAACTGAGAGCTCTTCAAGGCAGGGATCTGTCTTCTGATGTATCTGTAAAGCACCTAACACATTTTACGGTACTATTTACTAGGGTCAGATTTGTCTCTTTGAGGTGTATCTGGAGTGGCAGCATGTAGCTACACTTCTGCAGGATGAGCTGAGCTAGGACATAATCCTTTGAACCACAATTCCCTCCTTCTCTCCCTGGCTTGCAGTCTGCACTGTCAGTTAGGAGCCTCCATTGACAGTGGAATCTAGATTTACATTGGTATAATCAAGATCTGAATTTGGTACTGGGATTTAGTCACCGATGAGTTATCATATCTTATATCAAACTGTTAGAATCGTTAGAGGAATAAAAGTTTTTCACAGGAAATCTTGCAAATTTCATATTGTACCATGCAGAATGAAACTTGCAACTTCCAAGTGCCTCATGAGATGAGCTATCAGCCAGCGTATTGTTTGTTGCCAACCAATTCTCTGTGCTTTCTACGCTCAATCTTCTAATACACGTTTCTGAGTCCCCCATCTCCCCCTGCTCTACCTCCCGGTCTGCACTGAGAAATGCAGGTGCTTTTGGAAGATCCCTTCTTTGGCAATCCTGCAATGTGCTGTATCACCATGTCAATTTCAAACTTCAGATGTGTGTGAGTTGTCTTTCAGCAAGTAGAGGCTGACACACCAAGAGGCCTTCTGGTAGCTCTTGGTAAGTAAGAAAACCGATCAAATGATACAAATAGAGCTGGCTTCTGCATATTTGCTTCCAAAACCTGCCATAATGTTAAATTTAGATTTGTAAAGCAGATGCTAAAATACATGTTATATAAGCTTATTGGTATAATTGGACTCTTCAAGCCTGGACTAAATATTTTTAGGCTTAATAACCATGTTTAATTATTTGAGGAAGGAATGTGTAATTATATCATTCACCAAAAATGCAGAGCTACTCCTGCATTGTATACCTGCCCCTTCAGCTCTAGCTGTAAGAAAGGCCTGCAAAGATTTGGAAGGTGTTCTCCATTAGGTACAACGGATCAACTATGTTTAGGTTTTAACTGAAAGACCTGACTGCTAGAGAAATGCTCCAGTAAATGTCATCTTTTCCTTTGATGTTGTGTGGTTTATTTTATTTTTTAACCAAATAATTTTGCCACCCGGCTCCGTGTGAGGGCAGTTTACAACGTGCATGCTCTGTCCCCATGGAAATGGAATGCTACATCACACCCTAAGGTGTGGGTTTACCCACTTGTTCCAGAGTATTAAACAGCTTGCTTTCCTTTTGCAGTTGCCTTCGATGTGAAACAACTTGCCTGGGCGTGTAAATATCTCAACTGGAATTGCATGACAAATGATTTTGAATTTTGTAAAGTGAATAGCATGTCATAGGGAACAGCAGCTGAGGTTAAAACAACATCCAAATTTCACTTGTTAATGCTTTTGAGTATCTCTTTGCTATCATTTTTTGACCTCCCTTTCTTTTGATCTGCTTCTTGATCAGATTCAGATTAACCTGATGTCTTGTTTTTGTGAATTTTGTGTGTATCATGTACTGTAGCTATTGTATTATTTACTCTGAGAAGGAAATCAAAGCTGATCTGTATGCCATTAGACACCATGTGGTAGCTGTCTAAACACAGAAAACATGGCCTTTTTCAAGTGAGATTTTAAATACTTCATTTGCAGCTATCAAAACAATGGCAAAGGGGATTAGTAATGGAATATGCAGCCTTTCATCTCCCAGCTATGTACCCTGCTGTGAGGATTCCAATCACATTGCCTTTCCAAAGAACATTGGATGTGACAAAGATGGGCTGGAACTCGGAAGATTGGATTCTATTTGCAGATATGCTACTTACCTGCTGGGTGACTTTCTCTGTGCCTCAGTTTCCCCTTACGTAAAATGGAGATAATGGATACTGACCTCCTTGCTTTGCGCTCTACTGATGAAAAACACTAAACCAAAACTAGGTGGTAGTAGTGTATCATGCATGGTATGGCAAAGGGAATGTTTCATGTGTATGTAGCTTTAGCTTTATTGCAGTGAAGCTCATGAAGCCTAGCACTGGAAGAATGTGACTGGCTCCAGTCTAGTGACAGTGAATTTTCTTTAAGCTACATCCCCAGGTATGTAATTGTGAACACCTTCTTCTGGCAAAACTCCCACTTGCAGTCAGAGCAAATTTGCCTGAAGAAAGAGTTCAGACCAGAACTGAGCTGAACTACTATTTCTGCGTCTTGTGTCTGTAACTCAGATTAATAACATTGCGTGGATGGAAAGTACCGTATGTACTTGTTCATAAGCTGAATATTTTTGATAAAAAAGTAAAGCATCAAAGAGCGGGGGTCGGCTTAGAAATGGTTCTGCGCCAAAATTTGATGATTTTAAACTCTATGGAATTATTGAATTGATTAACTAATACATTGTCGTTTTGTTTACCTGGAGCGCCCACAGGGATGGAGCTCCTCAGCTCTCTGTGGCCGTGGTTCGCCACTCCCAGCCAATGGGAGCTGTGGGAACTGGCTGCCACTTGCCGTAGCTCCCGTTGGCTGGGAACGGCAAACTGGGGCCAGTGGGAGTTGAGGGGCTCTGTGCCTGCAGATGCTCCAAGTAAACAAAACATCCTGACTCGCCAGCGGCTTGCCCTGACCGGCCAGGAGCCAGAGTTTGCCAACCCCTGAAATATAGGGTCAACTTACGAAAGGGTCATACAGTTTTTGCTATTTTTACCTATCCATCTAGGGGAGTGGGCTTATAAACCAATGGGCTAATGAACGAGTATATACGGTACTCTGTTTATCACTGGTACAGACACCGCATGAGCAGCTCAGCAGAAGCATCCTCTCACACCATCCTCCTGTTCATGTACCTCAGCTCTGACTATGAGGGACCATGTCTTGGGGCACAATTCAAAATCCATTCAGTCCCCCTTTCTGCCGAGGTTCCCAACAAGGCGGGCAGTTGTGGTGGTGGTTTTGTGATTTGGATACTGGGGACCAGATAGTTGGCAGGTGTAAATGGGCACCACCCCACTGATTTCACTGACATTTCATCCTCTGAGCTCACCAAAGGAACTCAGCATTTGCATTCTGTTAAACTGTCTACAAAGAGTAATTGTCCCTCCTCCACTGGGACCCCTGGGCTCAGACATGGCTGCCTGGGGAAGGTGAGGGCAGAGCTATGCTTGGTGTTCAGAGGTGCTCACTCGGCTTTGTTACTACTTCAGCAGGTTTGCTAAGGCGGACAACGCTCTGGAGAGAACCTGGGCCCAGGTTCAAGACCATGGGCCCAGTTCATGGCTGTGGGCCCAGAGTGTGAGAAATGAACTGAAGGCGAATTTCAGGGAATGAGACCCCCACCTGCTCCCAAACTAAAGAAAATGTACGCATGAAACCCTGGCAAGATTCTGCCATAGAGCATGGTGGCACAATTGACAGAGCTCTAGCATGGAACATTGACACCAGCAGAGGATGTGGCCCCCTGAACTTTGCCCGGGTCTGAAGGACACCCTGCTTGATGTGTAATTGGTCACAATGATTGAACTTCCTGTAACCGGAGCCACTCGAACAAATCCTAAAACAAGCTGTTAGGAGTGTTTGGCAAAGCAATTGCCACCCGGCTCTGCTCTCCCAAGAGTGAATGGACAGATCCTGAGTCACTTTTAAGCATTTCCTTCCCTCCCTGGGAATCCTCCAGGAAGCCACGATTCCTTTCGTTAGACATGCAGTGTACACATACCACAGCAGTGGTGTGGCTGGCGGGTGTACAACTGTCAGTGCGGAATAGGCTGGGAGGAGAAATTACTTAAATGATTGAAGGCTCCAGATAAAGTTTCCTGCTCTGAGGCCAGGCCTGGTTTTCAGCCCAGGTCCTTGTTGTGCGGATGCATAGAACTGTGTGCCAGCTCTGCTGTAGCAGAGCAATTAAACACTCTTCTGGCTTCTTCAGCTCATAACTTTCCTGTTTTTTCTCTGTCTCCTACGTGTCTTGGCTGAACAATGGAGGCACCTTTTGACCTATGCTCAATTCTCCCCCAAAGATCTAAGAAAGCTCTGAGGCCTCTCTCTTGTTAGTCATATCGGTGTAAGTCAGGAACCGCTCTACTGGAGCGAAAGGAGTTACCAAGCTGTAAGTGAGCACAGTCTCTCTTGTTAAGGGCTGACTAGTCTCTGAAGGCATCCACTGGGTGGGGTGTAAAAATTAGACAAGGAGTAATCTGTTGCCATGTCCCAGAACATGAGAAAGGCAATATAGAGAGAGCTCCTGACCCAGGTTCGTATCCTGAGGCTTTTGCTGAGGCACACTTCCAGTGCAAACTCACTGATTTCAGTGGGAGATTGCCTGACTAAGGGCTGAGTGCAAACAAACACGAGGAGCTAAGGGTTTGGATTACAGTGAATATTGCTAACATTACCTAAGAGTAGCTCTGTTTCACTCTACAGTATTTGCATACCTTACCAATGCATCAGTTCTGGGTAAAGTGCTGCTGCTAACAGGCCTCAGCAATGGTTAGCTTTTGCAAGAGCTTTGTTGTCTCTATGTAAGCATGGATATCCTTTACTCGTTCTTGGTCTTTGATCACAGCAAGGGTTTGATACTGACAGAGTGATTAGTCAGAGTGAGATAAGGATCATATGTACTGTAATTCCTAGACCTATGCTGAAGGTGACCCGAGAGCCTCAACTGTGGAGTCCGACTTTTTAAAAAACAGATACACAATTGCTTGCCTAATGTGAACACTCAGTTATAGCAACTGTACATACAAATAGCCAGTTGTGCTCACAAACGTCTTCTCTCCATTTGCATTCACAATTGCCTGATTTGCACATGTAATTATAGCTACATTTTTCCAAATTGTTGACGGGGGGTGGGGGAAGCTGTACCGCATCACACCATTACTTCCCTGTAACAGCTAACACCCAGTTCCTTAAGGAGGTTTCTTATCTTTTGAAAATGATATTGTTACTATTTGTATTTCAGTAGCACTTAGGAGCCCCAGTTCCAGAGCAGGACCCTACTGTGCTAGGCCCTGTACAAACAGATAACGAAAAGGCTGCCCTGGCTCCAAAAAATCTTACAATCTAAGTACAAGACAAAAAATAACAGGTGGATACAGATGCGGGAGCACAAAGAAATAAGGCAGTGGAGGGTGTTTATTACATGGGGCTATGTATTTTGATGACCCATTTGCAGAATGCATGGTAGTTTGAACCAAAAGCGGCTTCAGATTTTCCTCCCTTTCTAGAAAGAGTGTGTCTGTGCATGTGACAGACAGATCAGGCACTGCGTTCCCCCACAACTCCCACACGGAAAGGCAGACACAATGCCTTCTTTCTCTGACTACCTCTTCATCAGCTGCTTAGGATTCTGGAGCGCTCTCGAAATGCCGTTGCGGAGGACTGATTGTGGGAGGTGGGGCAGTCGCTGTGTGTCAAAGTCTCTTGTGTTCTTGTGTTTGCTCTAAGACGTGGTTAGGGATTGGTGTTTGGAGACAAGCCGAAGCTTGCAGAGGTTTCCTTTCCCTGGGCGTGTGGAAAGCAAGGGGCAACAGATAGTAACATTTAAAAAAAGAGCTGGAAAGTTGAAGTGCACGAAGGAGAGTCTGGGTGTTTATTAAGTGAGGTGAGCAGTGGTGGTGTGTTGGATCCTTTAGTGGAGGAGTGGGGAGCTCTCCCGGATGGATAACCTGGGAGACTGAAATATTCCAACCACTGAACAGAGACCTCCCAGAAAGTGGCAGTGCAAGTTTCCCACACCAGCTTGTTAACGTACTTTGGCCCTGACCAGGCCAGGATTGACTGTGGAGATGTGGGTGGAATTCGGTCTCCATAGCCCATTCCGTTTTTCAACAAGGGGGCCAGTTAGTGGCATCCATGAAGCTGGGTGTTGCTGTGTGGATGCCGGCATCTGGGAATGGGATCAAAATCACCCAGCCATTTAAAGTATCTTTTTGTTTTCTTTTTTTGGTATTGCAGTAGGGTTTAGAGGCGGCCATCGGGGACCAGGACCCGATTATGCTAAGTGCTGTGCAAACACGCACCAAAAAGATGGCCCGTACCCCAGAGAGCTTAGTCAGCTCTGGGTCACTGTGCAGCTGGGTAGCGTACACTCAATAGCAACTCCCTCAGCAATAGGCTCTCACAAGTTATCTCTGGGGTGGATGCTGTCTGGCTCCCACTCCTCCTTTGCCCACGTAGTATTAAGGCAGTCCTAGTGCAAGCACTGAGAAAGAAACGGCTGCAGCCTTGACGGACCATCTAGATCAGGGATGGGCAAACTATAGCCTGTGGACCACATCTGGCTAGCCCCTGGCCCCTCCCCTGATGTCCCCTCTCCCACGTAGCCTCAGTGTGCCACGCCGCCAGTCCGCTGACCCACCGCTCCTACCAGGCAGCGTGGCTGGCTCTGGACAGGTGACCGGGCTGTGGTTTCAGTGGCATTAACATTTTCCACTGCATAAATATTGCTAAGCCCTGACGTCCCCTATGTGAAGGAACTGTGCATTCAACTCACGGTCTGAGGAGTAGTTTGCTGGCTGAGGCGTTCCTTCCTCAAGAGTACCTGGGGCAAGACAGAGTTGGGGAGAAAAGGCTTGCCGTGGTGCAGTATGGAGTTCCCTGCAGTAGTTGGATAAGGGAGCAAACGTGGAAGGCTCCTCTCCCTCTGACTGGCACCCACTGTAAAAGGGACACTTTGAACTAGATTTTTGTTTTGTGACAAGCAAAACACCTTCATATTCCCTTCTCCCTTCCTACAAATTCTGTAGTGATGCTTCACTGCCATCTCTGTCCAGAAGTTCACTTCAGACTAGATCTCTGCTTTCACAGCAAAACCTGTCTGGACAAGGTTCCAGGGCTCAATGGGTAATTAAAAGCTGGAAGAGACTCCCATGGAGTCAAATGGTTACAGTGTTAATACAAGAATCGCAGAGGTTTCTCCCACAGCCTTTTCTGATCATTTCATCAGAGTTGGCTCTAATTTCTTGGAGAAGAAGGAGGCCCAGGGAGATGTGTGCAGAGCAGAAAGCCACCTTTCCTGCAGCCCGTGCAAGAAGGATGTCTGGTTAGAAGGGGGCAGGAGATAGAGGTATGGAGATGAGGTGACAGCAGGTAAGAGAAAAGGAAAGTGAAGATATGAAAGCTAAGAGGAGGGGTGGATGAGCAAACAAACAAACAGAAGCTGCTCCCAGCTATTTGTGTCCATTAGGGACGTGGTGTATTCTCTGATTTCTCCTGAAACATGGTTGCATTTGAAATATACATAATAAACTGAAACTACAGCAAGATATATCTGATGGTGTCTTGAGAACCTGTAGCTGGCAGAACTGATCTCTCCTCGCTTCTACCACAGTGCAATGGAGCTCTGGTCTCACTCCCACCTGAGAATGATAGGAGTTACTTTGGCCTTATACTAGCATAAATGAGATCACAATCTGCCCAATGTGTGTAAGCAGGAGCACTTCGGTCCATTGTGGATAATCCAGCAGGGTGCTATTGTAAGCTTTGCTCTTCATGATAGAATAAATTAGGTTATTTCAATGATTTGAAAAAAAAATGTCTTCACTAGGTGTGTAATATGCAGTACGTACTGGGAGGAGATGCTGAATTCCAGCTCCTGTCACTCTCTGGCCACCTGGAATTCAAAGGCCAAGAAATTCACTGCATCAAGGCAGAAGACAGCGGTATCTTCTCTTTAGCAGCAGTACCTGAACGTCTGTCCTCCATCTTGTATTGCAGGTGTCAATAGGACTGAGACAGGACAGTCTTCTGGACCTGATAAGGCGAACCTGGAAATCCAGAGAGGAGACTGCATGGATTCTATAGGAACCTGGGAATATCCTCTAAATGCCAGGGGAAAACTCCTGAATCCCTGAAGATTTTTATCACTGGAACTGAATTGTTTGTGCCAATATGACATTTTCCATTTTCCAGTCTGACAACTGAAATAACACACTGTGTGGCTTGAAGTGGACATTCTTGGAGAGGCTACCATGGCTCTGACATCTCCAAAGGCCATGCTAGGAGATCTGCTGCAAGCAGCAGAGCCACCACTTGATAATGAAAACTGTCACCATTTCCTATCTGCAAACATCATCGCAGTACGTAAGTGAAAGTTGTGTAGCTCCTCATTTTGTTGTTGTTGAGTATTTAAAACTTCTTTTCTTGTGGTTTTTCTTTTGGAAGCTGTGGTCTTACATGGGCCATCTAGTTTTCTTGATTACCGGCTGTGCTACCACAGTGGCTCTCAACCTTTCCAGACTACCGTACCCGTTTCAAAAGTCTGATTTATCTTGTGTATCCCTAAGCTTCACCTCACTTAAAAACTGACAAAATCAGACATGAAAATATAAACAGCTCAGTCTTACTGACAAATTACTGACTTTCTAATTTTTACCATAGAATTATAAAATAAATCAGTTGGAATATAAATATTGTACTTACATTTTAGTGTATAGTATACAGAGCAGTATAAACAAATAATTGTCTATGGAATTTTAGTTTGTACTGAATTCGCTGGTGTTTTGTATGTAGCCTGTTATAAAACTAGGCAAATATCTAAATGAGCTGAAGTACCCCTAGAAGGCCTCTCAGTACCCCCAGGATTACATGTACTCAGGATGAGAACCACTGCACTAGGGCAATGTACTGTGGTTGGCTTATGAACTATTGGGGCGGATTCCCTTTGCACCATTCAGACAGTGCAGAGGGAATGTGTTGGGATATGAAGGGAGAGTGGCCAGAAAGTGATCTGCTCCAGCAGTCCTCGGCTAGTACATTGTTCCTAGGGGACCATGAACCATTGGCAGAGCCCAGGACTCAGCAGAGAGTCTCACCTCTTAAGTTTCACTGAATAGTAAATGTTCTGAAAGGCTTTTGTGACCAATCTTAGTGGCATATAAAACACAACAGACCAGTCAGTCAGTCTGTCTGTCTCACTCACACACAGACTTTGGACAAGCCTCTTGCCCTTTTTTTTTTTTTCTCTGCCTCCTATTAATGTAAAGCTGGGTAAATTAAAATATGCACTTTCCAGCAGCTTTCACCTGAGCATCTCAAAGTACTTAATGAATGAAACTTCTGATCCCTGCCTCAGGTAGGTAAGGGGTACAGAGGAATCAGTCTTACAGCAGCTGTTTGATAGATGTCTGCTCTAGGATTTAGTATGCATCATTACCATCTCTAAGATTGCAGCAATGCCACACAACCGTTCAGCCTAGGAACTGAAAAAGGATGCAGAATCCAGTTGGAACAACAGAGAGAGTTGGTGAGGCAAAATGTATCTGCACTGGAACTTGACCAGTTGCCTGGGGTTAACACTCATCCTCAGTGCCTGTGTTACTGGCTATCATTTAAGGAGGTGTGTTTATATATGTTGCTTTGCATAAACGAGCTGCTTGCTTTGTCAGTGTTCATAAGTGCATCCCATAGAATCTGCAGGATAATTGTTATGAATTTATGGTACATAGTACCATAAGATTATTGTGGTTGTAAAGAGAGATTCATGTAGTAGTAAATGAAACTTTCAAATGCTTATCGAGTCATGCTAGGCCTAATAATCTCTTTATGTAGGCAATCACATTTAGGCCTCAATAGACTGGCTTAATGTTTTTGAGATGCACTTGAATAAATGGGAAACTAAACTGTGGTCACCAGGGGTTTAACACAGTGTTAGCCAACATCACAAACTGGGCACTCCACCTTGTTGGAGTCTTATAATGACAATTCATATTTGATGTCATTTCTTAATGTGCCAAGATTGGGAAGCCTGGCACTGAAAACTGGCACGTGCCCAATTTCACAGGGAAATTGAGAAGGCAGAATAAAAGTACTCTACGTACTTACCAGTCTTCAAACAGCACTGGATTGTGTGGGTCAGAGAGGCCATCAAACCAGCTGTGATCCACCATCTCTTAGGAGGGATGCGCTTTTGCAACAGAAGTGGGTCTTTATGGGAAGTGAGGAGACTTACATCGACAGCTGGACCAGATGGGGGCAATTTGGCCACTGATTTACTAAATGATTCAGTATAAACCCAAAGTGGGGACAATGGGTGTGCCTGGAGAAATGCACACAGGCCCTTATACCCACAGAATGCGTGAGCATTCCAAATCTGCCAGCAAAACCTTGTGTACTCCTACAAAAAACATACGATGTATCTAGTGCACCTGCAGAAAGGCGGGATGTCTCTGTGTGCACTCATACACGCATGCCCCTATTCTTCCAGACACAAGAATGCAAATGCCATCTGATGCAGCCACAAAATCAGTGCATTTGCACATGCAAATAAGCACTTTCCAATACAAACCCTGACAGCTGTATACATAGGCATCTAAATATCTGGCTTATGCATCCAAATGCAGATTGTAGCAGGCAGTGGCAACACGTTGTTCACCCTCCCCTTCCCCTACTGTGACAATGTGGTCTGAAGCTTAAATCTGACTAATAGTGGCTAACAGTCTACTGAGGGAAAACCTAAACAGCCCCTATTAAGGTTCACCATCTGAATCTCTCACAATGCATGTTCATCTGCCGCTGAAGCCTGGCTAACAGTGATGCCCCTGACAAATGAATTAATTGAATGGAACATCCTCACTGGAAAGTGGGCAACTTGGTGACTCGTTCTCTTTGCTAATTAGCTGATGTAGGCTGAAAGCAATTAATATTATATGTAAAAGTGAAGCTGGCAAGAGAGTTAATTACAGGAAGAGCGTTGATTTCTCCCCACATGAGAGAGGGAATTTAAGGCCAAGTCAAAACAGGTTTTTGAGGTCACCATTAGAAGTTCAGTGGAATGTGCATCATTTCTTGTTCAGGGCAAGTAACAGGAAACTGACCAAACACTATTCTAGATTGCTCTTGAAATCGTATTACAGGGATGAGACCTGCTGATCAAGTCAGTGGGCTAGAATAAATCCTTAGATGGCATAGCACCATTCCAGGTTGAGATAGTGAGCTCAGATGGTATACACATAGAAAGTGATGGAATTGTCTAACCAGGGTGTGTTGAATTCTGTTAGACACCTAAATCATTGACTTGTCCAGCAAAAAAATATTCATTAGAAACTACTGGGCATCCCCTTAAAAGGATTACATTTAAAATGGTCAGTAAATGTGGAAGCAGTTGATGCAATTTGGTGTGGGTGTGTGATATGGGATTCTCTCAATGTGTATGAAGTTTTTGGGGAAAAAATGATGTTTCATGCCAATAGTATGCTGGCGCCAGAATGAGTTATGTTAGAGATCACAGGGACTTGTCAATTATAAATAAAGCAGGTGAACAACTTCTACTTCGGGCAAACTTGATACAACTAAAGGAATAAGATGGGAAACACCGAGAACTCTGAATGCTACCAAATGGTTTGTTGTCCTAACAGATCTGACTGGCCTTGAAAGGGTAGCTTGGCAAATGAATAATTAGCAGGAGTTCAATCTTCTTTAAAGACCTGGATGATTAATGTAATTGTTTGTTCGCTCTTCCCTCTCTTGTAGTAGGAAGTAGCATAGAAATCTGTCTTAGAAAAAAAATCGGTCTAGGTATTGTATGCTCAGCAAGGCTGTATCTGTGGTTTAGCATCCATACAATTGCATTGCATTTAACTGTGGAAAATACAAAATTGTTAAAACAATTAGCCTGCAAAGTCTGTGTGTGAACATAGGATATGAACTGGGGACCTTATGCAGGGAATTAATGTACTGATTGCTCTTTAACCCCAGAGACCATAGCAATATGTAGTTCCACTTCAGCAACAAGGCTGAGTAGCTAGCTTTGCAAATTCTTTCCATCCTGTAGCTCACAATTCAGTGTTTTTTCTCCATGTTCAGGATTTCTGCTTTTCTGGGTCTTGTGTACTCTGATCTGTTGAGGCCCTCATCGGAGAGGAAGAAATGAGGCCAATACTAGTCATTATTTCAAGAGGAGCATTAACCTTCAGTCTACCATGGGCCAAATCTTAGCTCACTTATTTACTGATTGCTAAACTCCCACTGACGCATGGGACTCATGGAAATTGGTTTAGCTTTGAGACATTGGAAAGTCTGGGATTGTTTACTATTGAAAAGACACAAGTAAAAGGGAACGTGATAAAATAATGAATGGAATAGAGAAGGTAGATCAAAAGGTTCTGTTTTCCCTGTCTCATACCACAAAAACAAGGAGACAGTAAATGAAATGAAAAGGGGGAAAATTCAGTACAGATAAGAGAAATATCTTTTTACACGATGTGTAATTAGACAATGAAACTCTTGAGAATTGTTGAGGGGAAGAATTTAGCAAGATTCAAAAAGGGACTAGATGAGTTATAATGATCACCTGCCCCCACATCTGCTATTGTGGCGTTCTTATACCTTCCTCTGAAACTTCTTCTGATGCTGGCCACTGTCTTACAAGATACTTGGCTAGATCCAGTCTCGCAATTTCTGTATTCCTAAAGTCTGTGGAAAAAATGTATAAAGAACTCAGGGGTTAGCCCATGCAAACTGTCAGCAATAAAAATGTGTGCTCTCATGGTCTCCTGAGAAGAGGAACAACACACACTGTGTCTATCTGCAAGTCTGCTGAAGCTTTTGGGAGAGCAAAAAAGTTCACTGTGGTTTTTGCCTTTGCTTGTTTGCTTCCTTTCTTACAGTAAGAGCAGTTGATACTAATAAGAAAGAAATGTCAAAAATTATATGACCTTATATCAGCGTTGGGCAGCCTGTGGCCTACAGGCCTCAGGCGGCTCGTCAGGGTAATCCGCTGATGGGCCGCCAAACAGTTTGTGTATGTTTGCACGACTGCCCACAGTTCTTGGCCAATGGAGAGCTGCGGGAAGGTGCACAGGCCGCAGGGACTCAGATTGTCCACCACTGCCTTATATAGAATGAAATGTCCCTTTTTATGGCTTGTGCTAATGCAGCTTCCATGTCTACCAAACTGCATCTTTCAGCCACCAGCACTGAATTCACTTAAATAATTTTCTTCTTCTCTAATTTTTAATGAGTAAGTTCCAAAGGGAACATTGCATGGTGGAAACATGTGAGGGAGTTTCGATAATTGTCCCCTCCTCGTTCAGGTTTGAGGACAATATGAAGAGCAAGTGAAACCTAATTAGTACTTTTAAAAAGCCAAAGATCTTTGACTGGTGTAAATCAGGAAGTTAGGGGAAGACTTTCAAAAGCTGCTATGTTATTTAGGAACATTGATTGAAGATGATTGGGACTTATTTGTGCTCCTGCATTCCTTAGATATTTTGGAAAATCTTTCCATAAGTCAGTGGAGCAACCCCAATGCATATCCGCTGATGTTCAGGCCCCTTAACACTAAGGTATTTCAACATCTGAGTTGAGAGCTCACATCTTTACCCTAAGAATGATGATCGCTCACTGTTGCTGCTGTTTGTTGAGTGCTGTCAGTGTTTGGAGGAAGAAATGGACCCTAAAGAGTTTCTCATGCTACAGACATAACTTCAAACATCAGCTGTTGACCAGAGTTTGAGGGAACAGAGGAATTGTCCAGTGGCCATTGTTGAAAGTCTTTGTGGGCTCATGTGTGTTGTAAGAAAGGACGTGAAGGAGGTGGGCCAGGTTGCTTGACGCACAAGAGTAGCATTGAATTTGGCCCAAGATTTCCCATGGGAGCTGCACCTCTTAAAGCTGGGCTGTACTTGACTGAATTTCATTTCATGGGTTAGATTCCCCTGTTCTAGCCCACCTCATGGACTAGAGCAGGGGACTAGAAGTTGAGACTGCTGGGATCTAATCCTATCACTGGCACCAACTTTGTTTAAGCAGGTCCTATGACCTCAGCATGGCTATATACAAACTGGGATAATTCTCAGGATACCCACCTCATAGGAGAGTTATCAAGTTTGTGCTTTGAGACTCTTTGAGATGTGCAAAGTATCTATATAATATGCTCTCTCACTGCCCTCCGCTGGGTGGAATGTCCTTTCCATGCTGGCTGGAGCAGATCTAATTGTCTTTCCCTAGTGACTGCAGCCTACAAAAGTGACCCTATATAGTATCAAAGTAGAGTTGAGATTATTATCTAATAAATTTCAGGGGTCTAGCATTGCTTCCCAATACAAATATCTCTCATATTGCTATTAGTTGTTCTAGATTTTCAAAGTTTAGCTATATATTACAAGCATAAAGTGCTGTTTGTTGCACCTATTGAGTACAGCTGTAATGGAGTCCAGTAAGTTGTATTAACCTTTACAAAAATCTAATGTGAATTTCTTTTATGTTAGAACACACTGTATTCTGTGTCTGTCCAGAAAATCCTGTTTCCTCTAAGATCTATAATAGCCTTTAGCTTCTGAAATAAAATGGTTTTGGATCAGAGCTGCACAGCCGCTGACAGATCTGATTATTATTATTTATTCACTTTAGGATTTCTGTCCATTTTTATATTCTATTCAAATTAAGTTTTGTGATGTTGCAGATCTCTCTCTCATTTGCAAATCACCCTGACAGTGATCGCTTTCTTTCTCTCTCTTGTAAATTGGGTTTGCAAAGGATTTGAAAAAGAGATAATGGAATCACAGAAATTTAGAGATGAAAAAGATGCATTAGATCATCTAGTCCATTCCCCATGCTCCCAGCAGCACAGGCTTAAGAAGAGCTATTCTGCTTGCTGCTGCGTTATATAAACTGTCTTTCTGGAGGGTATTTTTATTTTTAGGATAGATTATATATTTTGAGGCCTCTCAAACAATATGTGCCTTTTATATGTAGAAATATTACAGATGGCTGTATGCAGATGTGTTTTGATAAGGCGGGGAATAAAGAGTGTAAAGGGAAGCTATGAAAAATAGCTGGAAGGAACCAACAGTATCTTTGTCACTGTGCTGCTCTTGCAGCATTCCAGGGAAAGCGGGCCTGATCCCAAACAAAAGCTGGCCTTCTACAGAGGACTCCTTCTGCAGCCCTGCTCATGACCTCACTTGCACCCACTAGAGTCTGTTCTGTTCTTCTTAATTCCTAAATAGCTTTTGTGGCTAAGACTGACTGTTGTGTAGCTGTCACCATCCTACTGCATCCTTCACTTATTTCAGCCTTTGTATCACAATGAGTGCAAAGCAGAGCAATCATCATTGCAGTGATAATGTTACTGTTGGGCCTCTGCAAGTGACCAATTCCTAATTCTTTGGAGGAAGGCAAAAATTCCAGTTGTTCCATCTGGCACGTGATGAGGTGGGACGACTTCTAGAACCCCATGTTGATTAATTAGTTTATACTCTGAAATATGAAGCTTCATTTGGCGCAGTGAGGTGAGCATATGCACAAGAAAGGGTTGAAGGAAAAGAGGTAGGTTAGATCCCTCACTGATACAAATCAGCGTAGCTCCATTGATGATAACTAGAACACCACCAGATGCCTACAGTCTACTCCTGCATCTTGATTCATTGCTCTCAAGGGGGTCTTGAAACATCATGTTATCTGTGATTCCCTCCCCCTCGCTTTTGTTGGTAAAGACAGCAGCTGTTTTGTCCTAAGGGAGGGAAATGCCCCTTTTCTGTGTGGGTCATGACTAATGGGTTGATCAAACATATTAGTAAGTAAAAAATAATGGAACATGGATAAGGGGCTGCTACTGATCTGTTTTCTTGCTAATACCTACGTGTCTGTAACAAAGCAGCGTTATTAGCAAAGTCAACATTAAGACGGATGTGGCAAATTCAATAATCCTCTGTTTCTAAAATATGCTCTGACTTGTCCAGACCTACTTTGCCCTGTGGGTATGATGAAAGATTGCTATGCACAGACATGTAATACCCCATCCACTTTGGGTTACCATGCACCAGGCTAAAGGGCCGAGAGAGTTACTGGTAAGATTGACTTGGCTATGAGAAGATGGTGCATTGCTTGTCCACATGATCCATACCACCGGCATAGCAGATTTTCGCAGTCAGGGCTGCGTGAAGCGCAGCTGCTCTGAATGAAAGGCTGTTTGAATTGACATCAGCTCTCTGAACACAACGTTTATTGGAGTTGGATCATTGTGAACTCCCTCTGCGTCAGGAGTGAGATTTGAACTAATGCTAAGATTGTGCTAGCGATGTGTGTAGCTGGGAGAGTACTTGCTTAGAATTAGATGACACATCTCTTAATTGGTAACGTTTTCCAAGGTGTTTCAATTTAGCTGCAACCAGCGTATTGTGTTGCTAATGTGTAGTCAACGGACA
This sequence comes from Dermatemys mawii, assembly GCA_007922305.1. Taxonomy (NCBI): domain Eukaryota; kingdom Metazoa; phylum Chordata; order Testudines; family Dermatemydidae; genus Dermatemys; species Dermatemys mawii. The sequence continues at coordinate 4,341,113 of ML677380.1, read as the reverse complement.
CTGTAGAATCATAACGCCAAATCCTGAAATCTTTATTCAATCATTACTCAGAGAAGACTCACTGGTTTAAATAAGAATTTTACCTGAACAGAGGCCAAAGAAAATAAAGTAAAGGCCGTAGTCTAGTGAATAAGGTGTTAGACTGTGAGTTGGTAGATGACAGGTTCTGTTTCCTTTTCTGTCAGATCCTGGGCAAGTTACTTCACCTTTCTCCTGCCATCCTTTATCTAATCTGTTTAGATTGTAAACACCAACTATCTCTTAGTGTGAGTTATCACGGTGTCTAGGGCCCTGTTCCTGGTAGAGGCCTCTTGCCAGGACTGAAATATAAATAAAGATAGCAGGACTTTACCCAAATAATTTAGAGATGAGAGACTCATGAGAGGTTCTGTTGTTGAGTGGAATTGTCTGGGACTGAGTCAGTTATCAGCCATTTGTGAACCAACCTGCAGGCTATTGTTTGTGAACCCCAAGAGGAACTGAGTCCTGTGAGGTTTGTAGAACTAGAAGTACGGTCAGCTTCGAGCAAGTGCTGTGAGGAGTCTGTTGGAAAAGCATTCCCCTCACACAAAGATATTCTATTACAGAGACCCATCGGTAAATTCCCAAGAAAAACAGTGGCATGCCTTTTGCAGTGAAGACTGTGTAATAAGTGAAGAACCTGTTGCAAAAGCCAAAGGTTGATTTACCAAAATCATTATGTATCCTAGGTTACAAGCAGTTTAGTTTAGAGCTACCTAATCTAATTTTGTGAGTGAGATGATGTGCTAAGAATGGAAAAAAGATGCAGTTAATTTTTGTTAACATTAAGAGTGAAAATCAGAGAGGGACACAGAGGTGAGTTAAAATAAAGGTCAATCAGTCCACATCTACAGAGGCAGTGTAGTCTTGTGAACTGAGCATTGGGCTGGGAGCCAGGAACTCCCAAATTCTAATCCCCAAGCTCGCCTAGTGTCAAAGCTTCCATCAAATCCTGAAGCTGGTTCTTCCCCTTTCCCTCATGACTTTCCAAAGTAAATGTTACAATAATAATAATACCCAGATGTCACTTAGCTTTTTTGGTCCATAGACCTCAAAGCGCTTTACAAAGGCAATGTCTCTTTATCCGCATTTTATGGGTAATGAAACTGAGGCCCAGAGGGAAGTGATTTATCCAAGGTCAGAGTTGGGAGAACTCTCAGGTGTCTGTGATCCCAGGCTAGTCCCTTTCCATCTGCCAACCGAGGAACACAGGCTGAAGACATGATTGATGCTGCCAACCAAGGAATACAGACTGAAGACCCTCTTTCATCACACAGGAACAGGCCAATCTTTTCCTTAAGTAGCCTGCTTCCCTTCTTTCTGGAAGCTGCATGCATGTATCTAAATAGCAGAATTTGGCCTACAATATTGAAAACTGAAGATGGGTAGTAAGTGAAATCAAAAGTGATTGTACTGGAGGCAGGGTGGATTTGATTTAAATCAAATTGATTTAAATCACGATTTAAATCACTAGTCAGGAAGACTCGACTTTTCTACATAAAAGTACATTCTTGTTGGTTGTTATAACCTTAATACATATTCTTCACAATTCAGAGGTAGACATAGGTTTCATTTTTAGAAGGTACACACTATACATTTTTAAACTGTGATTTATTTTGAAAACTTTTCAGATTAGTTTTACAGCTGTATCAGAAAATGAATGATTGGTTATTTCATTTACCAAAAGTAATTGAAGTAGCTATTTATGAAGTGATTTGAGGGTGAACTAACTCCAATTCAGCTAGTTAATCATTAATATTTGGAGGATTTTCTTGCCATGCTGTATTAGGAGAAGAACATCAGCAGACAGACATTTAAATTGTTTTATTTAACGAAAACCACAACGTTATGTATTCTGGATTTTTTTTTCAACAGCAAACATATAATATTTTAACAAAAAAGCATATGTCCCTCGCTTCTCACATTTATCTCCAGACGACTTCTCCTTATCAAGCTCTGTTCCATCCCCAACAATCTTCTATTCATTGAACTTTTTGAAACTTTGCTGACTCCATGTACACAAATTTGCAAAGGGGCAGTAGAGTTGAGGTCTGTTATTTCTCACCTCTATATATTATTTATTTATTTAAAACATTTTTGCTGTTAACAAGCATGTTATCTCTGGAGACACAAATCCACAGTTTGAGAATTGCAAAACTAAGCATCTCTGATGGTATCGTCTAGACTAAGCACTGAGTCTCATTGGTAGATAGAAAGGTTAACGTAAATAATCTATACAGAAGCCTGTGAAACCCCATAAGATCGGGTCCCTAATCTATGAACTATTGGAACTCATTTACAAAACTTTTCTTAAACATTACTTGAATATATTGTCTCATACTATAGAATTAGATTTATAATCCCTATTCCACAATGAGATATCTTTGAGCTATAATGTATCTTAATTAAAACGATCTTTAGATAGGTTTTTTCCCCCCAAAAAGCATTTTATCAAAAAATCAAATTTAAATTAAAAAATCCCATTTTTTAATTTAAAAAAAAATGGATTTTTATTCACCCAGATTGGAGGAACACCTCCTCCCCCTGGAGGCTGCTAATGTGACATGCCAAATTAGTGACAGATTGGTATATCTGCACAGTGAAAGATGGACCCCTAAGTGCTATGCATAGTGTGTGCACATCCAGTCCCAGATAACTACCAGAGAGGGATCCAAAGTAACCCTCTGTTCTGAACATCCCCAAATCTAGGGGGAATTGGGATCCAGAATTACACTGGAACTTTATGAGTAGGCCCCAGCTCTATGGTGAGTCTGTCCCAAACTGTGGGATGAAATATTGGGCTAGTTTGGATCCAGTGCTGGATTTGTATTCATTGGTTGAGCCTGTCCCTAGCTGGCAGTTCACCGACGCTAAACTTCTGACATTTCCTGATGCAGCTTCTATCTATCAGTTACACCTCCAGCCAGATTTTCAACAGGCCTCACAAAAACAATCTGTGCTATTTACAGGTGCACCTGTTTATGCATGCAAGTAGCAGCCAGAAGCACGGACTCATATTTGCATAAGCAGGCGCAAATAAATGCATTACGGTCTCAGCTCCTGGCCAGGAATAAGCAGAGGGGACCCTGCAAATTGAAAATAATAGTGCAGTGGAATTAATTTACTTGCAGCTTATAGTTTAGGAAAATCTTTCCTCTGAAGCTTGTTTTAAATATCTTTCCCTGATGTGGGATACAAAATGTATGGGACCCCGTAGCAGGAATAAGTTCCGGCTGCAAAATCATCTGAGACTTCACGCCATACATTGTTTTAACCCCCAGTGTGAAAATCTCCCATTAAATGGTGCCAAAGTGGCTATAAATTGGGCCTCTTATTTAAAGTGATGTATAATTTTAATGAGTAATATTTGCACAGGGTGTGAAGGGAAGGGAGGCTGTCACTTACTTCACATTGCAAAAGGGGTCACTTCACATTCGGGGTCACTTACTTCACATTGCAAAAGGGAATACTTTCTATAAAGTTAACACTAGGGGGCGGGATGTTCTTTGTAATTTCCACGCTCCGTAAGATATAGGGGAGCAGAGAATTCAATCCATGTATTGGAGGAGGTACCGGGAAGATCTCGGATTTCTATTTGGTTCTTGACTTTTCTAAGAGCTGTCTGAATCTCGGAGGGGTGTGATGTGCAGCCTTGAGAATTCAGGTGGAATCGCATGACACAGAAATGGCTTGAGAGCTGATTTTTACACCCTAGAGGAATTTTGTCTTCTGGTTCCAGATTAAAATGACACGGTCAGAGAAATATCAGTCATTTAAACAAAATGTTCACTGAAATTTGCAGGATTGGTTCTTTCTTTGTTGGAACTAGTTTCCCCCCTCTTTTTTATTATTATGGATAAAATTGGATGTAATGGGGTGGGGGAAAATCATTGGGACCTAAATATGTGCTTAAGTGCTTGGCTGAATTGAGACCTAAGTTGTGCCAAGTTCCTATGGCTGAGTCTACAGATGGTGATGCACAAAGAGAGAAATCTGTTATTTTACGGTATGTGGCGGGGGGATGGTAAAAGTAGAGGCACAAGTCCTGTTAACTGCTTTTAACAGGCAAACATTCTTTTTTGGCTTATAGACAATATTTATGTCAAAAGGAAGGATGGTCTTATGGTTCAGGCAAGGAAACTTTGCCTGGTTCCCTGCCTGGGCTCTGACATTGACACTCAAATCCTTTCAGTGCTACTTGGAATCATAGAATATCAGGGTTGGGAGAGACCTCCAGAGGTCATCTAGTCCAACCCCCTGCTCAAAGCAGGATCAATCCCCAACTAAATCATCCCAGCCAGGACTTTGTCATGCATGCCATAGGTTGTCGACCCCTGTTATAGTTGTTTAGAGATGGGGGAAAATTTTAAGCCTAAAGATGGAAAATTTCATGAAAACTTCTTGCAAGAAAATTACAATTTTTCTACCAGTCCTGAAAGTAATGACCATGGATCCAAGTGTGTGTGCACGTCTGAGACAGACATACACGTATCCTTTTTAACCACAGCAAATAATTATTACATTTTAATACTTTTGCTGGATTGAAACTGATTTCTTCAGCTAAAGCCGCCATACTAGGTTTCAAGGTGATCTTAACTATATGGAAAGTTTCAAGTGGTACGAAGAAGCCATTTATGAACTAGAGGGATGGTAGACACTAGCTACATTTCGAATTGGGGTACTCTTTATTGACCTGCAATTCAAAATCAATTTGACCAAGTTTTCCAGAAAAACTCCATTTTGCCTCCAGAATAAAACTGGAATAAATCAGGCCAGTTCAGTTTTTCATAAATTCTAAGGCCAGACCGGGCTGTTGTGATCATTTAATCTGACCTTTTTGCAAAACACATGCCTTAGAATTTCACCTAGTGATTCTTCCATCAAGCCCAGTAACATGTGGTTATGCAACGAGGATTAAATTAGGTTTATAATATAACCTGGCTACACCCTTAGGTGTGGAAATATGACCATGACTATGTTATAATATTAGGGTTGTCAAATTTCTAATTGCACCCCTGCCTTGCCCCTTCTCCGAAGCCCCTACCCCCCGCTTGCTCCATCTCCCCTCCCTCTTTCGCTCGCTCTCCCTCACGACCACTGAGCTGGGGCAAGGGAGGGGGGTGAGGGCTCCAGCTGGGAGTCCAGGTTCTGAGGTGGGGCTAGGATGAGGGGTTTGGAGTGCAGGAGGGGGATCAGGATTGGGGCAGAGGGTTGGGATGTGAGGGGGCGAGGGCTCCGGGAGGGGGTTTGGGTGTGGGAAGGGACTCTGGATTGTGGCAGGGCAAGGAGTTGTGGGTGTGGGAGAGGGTTTGAGGTGCAGAGTCTTTTCAGTGCTTACCATGTCTCTCAGGAGGTGGCTGCCAGGTCCCTGCGGCCTCTAGGTAAACGGGGGACCAGGTAGGCTCCATGCGCTGCCCTCATGCATGCCGTTGTCGCCACCACAGCTCCCATTGTTCATAGTTCCCAGCCAATGGGAGCTGCGGAGCGGCCACTTGGGGTGGGGGCAGCACGTTGAGCCTCCCTGCACCTACGGGCCGCAGGGACCTGGAGCCTGCCTTAGCCCATCCCCCTCTATACCACCGACCAGACTTTTAACGGCCAGTTGGGAGTGTGACCGGAGCCACGAGGATCCCTTTTCCACCGGGCATTCCGGTTGAAAACCAGACACCTGGCAACTCTATGTAACATGCCAGTGCTTGCCAGTAAAACACTGCCAGTTAAAATGCACATATATGATGACAACCAAAGAGTGCCTTCAACAGAGGATGGAAAAGAAACAATCAGCTCAGTGACCCTCATCAAAGAGGAAGTGATTACTGATTGTCCCTATCTATCTGTACATGTCTCTAGACTGTACTAATCTAGGGAGAGATACAGACAGGCAAAAAGGGAATTAAGAAAAAAGGCATCTACTGAAGCAGCGCATGTACACTGAAACTGATGGATGATACAAGACTGATTTTTTCTAGCTGCTTAGCTGCCCAGGAACAGCATTTGTCTGTCTTCGTATTATCTGACAGCTTGTTGTGCTGCTGGCTAGCGGCAGTGTATAATTTAAGAATAAATCTCTTACCCAAGTGGAACTTTCCTTAAAAATAGTGCCACAGTTTATTACCAGTTTCTCCTGGGAGATTTTGCAGTTTGTTTTTATTCAGTCTTCCTCATTCATCTGATTCTGTTTTCCACCCTCCTCTGTACCTGCAGGAAAAAGACCTGTGATTCATTAAGAGTTAGTACATCCTAATGAGCATTGTTGTTTTCTTAGTTTAAAGCAGCATATAGTTTGTTTGCTCTGTCTTTGTCCACTTAAAAACCTGCTGCAGTATCAAAACCAGCCTGGGGAACGGTGCATTGGAAGTATTCATCTGTCTTGGTAGCGAGAAAGCTGTGGGATGCTGATTGGTGGAGGGACATGGAAAATTCCAGCCAAGTTCAAAACTGGTTTGAATTTTACTGTTGAGGCCATTTGCATTAAAAACTTCACTCTGCTTTTTTTGAGTGAAGTGCATCCATTTCTGCTGAGAAGTGGACCTGTTTCCTGAACCAGTTTGTGCCCACGTTAGAGTAAAGAGAGCTTTGAATTAAAAATGTTCTAAAATTCATATTTTTGCTGTAAAAAGTTACTTCTCTTAAATTCAAATTAAAGCAGCCTTTTGGAGATTGCTAATGTGACAGTACCTGGAGATTGAATTGGCTGTCTGCCTGCGCTGAATTGCATCCAGTCTGTCTTCATTAAAACTTCGGGATCCAAAATAAATGAGTTTGTCTTTGGGTATAGATTATAGGCAACACAGTGACATGCTCATTAACATTAACCAATGTATTCTCTTTCCCCTTCCTCCGGCACTGTCATCTTTTTATACACAAAATGTACATCTTTTTATACAGTGTTTTATACACAAAGTGTTTTAGTGTAAAACTCTTCGTGTATAAAACATGTTTGTATAAAGTGTTTTATACACAAACATGTGTGTAACATGTGTATAGTATTTTATATAAACGTGTATAGTGTTTTATATAAACGTGTATAGTGTTTTATATACAAACATGTTTATATAAAGTGTTTTATACACAAAGTGTACATCTTTTTATACACAAAGTGATTATGATGTGTAGAAGGTTCAGCCCACATTTCCTTTCATAGAAGGAGTGAAAGAAGTAGAATGCAGGGACGATGGGATAAATGTCAGTCCTATATTGAAAGTCAGGGTGGGTGAAATAACATCTTTTATTGGACCAACTTCAGTTGTTGAGAGAGACCACACAGAGCTCTTCACATCTGGGAAAGGCCCTCAGAACGTCATAGCTGAATACAAGTTGGAACAGATAGTTTAGCATAAGTAGTTAGCACATATTTGGGGACCTTTCCCAGACCTGAAGAAGAGCTCTGTATAGCTCGAAAGCGTGTCCCTCCCACAAACAAGTTGGTTCAATAAAAGATACACCTCACCCATCTTGTCTCTCTAGTATCTTGGGACTGATGCACACTGCTTAATTCGTAATGAAAGAGGTGCCAGGGCTCAAGCAATTCGGTGCCTGGGCTCAAGAAGTTGTTTTTTTTCATAACTGATCATAGAATATCAGGGTTGGAAGGGACCTCAGGAGGTATCTAGTCCAACCCCCTGCTCAAAGCAGGACCAACCCCAACTAAATCATCCCAGCCAGGGCTTTGTCAAGCCTGACCTTAAAAACCTCTAAGGAAGGAGATTCTACCACCTCCCTAGGTAACCCATTCCAGTGCTTCACCACCCTCCTAGTGAAAAAGTTTTTCCTAATATCCAACCTAAACCTTCCCCACTGCAACTTGAGACCATGACTCCTTGTTCTGTCACCTGGTACCACTGAGAACAGTCCAGATCCATCCTCTTTGGAACCCCCTTTCAGGTAGTTGAAAGCAGCTATCAAATCTCCCCTCAGTCTTCTCGGCTGTGGACTAAACAAGTGCAGAAGTGCTGAAGCTATGAATGGCCGTGCCTACAGGTGTCAAAATTATGAACCACCAAGCCTAGAGTTGCTGGGGTTCAGCCCTGGAACAAATTAAGTGCTGATGACATGGCTACATAACAGTGCATGCAATCCTGTATTGACGCACTGTAAGTCCCACTTTGTTCCCAGCAGAACTAATCCCCCTTTTGTCTGTATCGCTGCAGCAGGTTATCAAACCTTGCACCATTCACAGATGTGCTCATATGCCCCTGAATGCAGCTGCAAATATTCATCATTGCTGCTAGATCTGATAAAAGTCGATCAGAACCGAATGAATTCCAGTCACTTTATGGCTGCAATCAGATTGCAGGGGGAATGATTTTTCAAAGTGACAAGCTTCTCCAGATGCAACCTGAATTGGTGAGACCTGGAGCAAAGGACCAAGAGGAACATCACTGACAGCTGCAGTTCAGGAACTACGTTCAGAGCTGATTTTATAATATAACTTATGCACCAAGCAGAGTGATCAGTACAACCCATCCTATTGGGTTCAGACGGGTTGCTCTCTTGCCATCTGAGCTGAGGTTTTCTCACTTGGTTGGCAAAATGACTTTGATAAATTTGAAAAGAGATAGTGGATAGAGGCAAAGAACATTTAAACACTGTCTCTTGCGTGCTGCACAGCATAAATATTCCTATATTGCGTTGTCCCTGCACATTCTTCCATTCAGCAAAAGAATGAAAAGACACCATGTGCCACTAACCCCTCCAAACAGTATTAGAGCCAAACCATGAAATCCTTGGCCTTCATTCTCCTCCCAGCATGTATCATTATTTACCCCCCTGTAATATGAGCTTAAAATGTTATTCTTTTGGTTTGGAAACGTTTCACATTCATTTTGCGCTACTGTAAATGTTGCCACAAGATGCAGTGCAATGGAGAAGCTAGATCCAGGAGTCTAGTGGACTGAATGACATGTTTTTCCTGCTGTTATTCATGATCCTTTTCAGTGGACTCACTAGGGTTGGTTTGACTCAAAGGGTCTCTTGGACATTACCATGTAACCATATTGACTCCTTTTCTGGCCTTTGGGCTGAGGCAACTAGGTCTCTCTTGACTAGTTTTCTTCACTTTTTTAAATTGACATTAATAAGATCTAGATTAAGTCAATAAGATAGGAGAGGAAAGATTGCCTAGTGATTAAGACTTCAGCCTGGGCCTTGGGAGACCAGGGTTTAATTCCTAGCTCTTTCACAGACCCCTTGTGTGACCATGGGCACGCCACTTAGTCCTTGTCCATGCTGTGGCAGTGTTTAGGGTGAGTGTAGTTTATATACACCAGGGAAAGCAGGCTGAGTCCACACTATGAAGTGTAGCCCCACCCTGCTGGAGCCTTTCTGTGCTGCCTGCCAGAGACTTTTCTCCACACCGGAATCTTTCAACGTGGGCGGGAAAGGCTTTGGGGCACTGTAGTGCTAAAAATAGCAGTGTAGATGAGGGAGGCACCGCTTGCTTTCGTAGAGAGCTGTGAAGGGTACATGCCCTTGGGTTCTGGTGTGTCTCTGCTCTACTCATCTAAGTAGAGCCCACGCTGCTGTGTATACCTAGGCTAGCTGGGTGTGTAGTGTCTGTATCTATACAGATGGTTTAGTTGGTTTTGGTCCTGCTTTGAGCAGAGGGTTGGACTAGATGACCTCCTGAGGTCTCTTCCAACCCTAATCGTCTGATTCTGTGATTCTATACACGCTACCATAAGTGTAGACCTTCCCTTAATTTCCATGCCTTAGTTCCCCATCTGTAAAATTAGTGATAGTAACACTGCCCTGCCTCACACAGGTGTGGTGAAGATAAATACGTTAAAGGCTCTAAAGCACTATGTAATGTGTATGTCACAAAAGTACCTAGACAGATTGATATCAGGAGAGTAGCTGGGGTCAATGAACTCATAGATTAGTCTCCATTATTGGAGAGAAGTTTGTGGTACAGATGCAGTTTTCTCCCCAATCTTGGAAAAAATCTGTCTAGAGCACAGACATGACTGATAAAAAGATGGAGGCCATTGGCCTCCCTAATCATGTTTCCCGCATTAGTTCCATCTCTTCTGTATAAGACTCTTCACTCATTCGGCAGGTGTTATAAAATAGAATAAAATCTGTCTGAGAATTTATGCTGGAGAATAATTTTTTTCTGTAAAGTTAAAAAATATCCACCAATGCCACACATATAAATATAGCCATATGGCTCTGTTATGGGAAAAATCTGTGTCTTAGTCAAATTTTGGGTGTTGTCATTTTAAATCCTTATGCTGCCCTGGATACTTTCGGGTTTGAAAAGCAAATTGACACATGGCGGGTGAATGGGATCGCTCTCCTTTCTGCTGTCCAGGATGTACCTCTTCTGCAGATAAGGAGAGCTGTCAACACCTTCCACTTGTGCAGAACTCACTAAAAGACACGAGACGGATGATACCCCAAAGCTACATGAGTGCCTTGGCATCATGAGGGGCTCCGTTTAAAAGGTTCAGGCTTGTCAAGGGCCCTAGCCATTAACACTGTATCTTCTCAGGTGAGGTATCTGCTAGTTTTTATGCTATACAGGCAGCCTGATTTATGCTGCTTCACGTTTTGGAAGAGGAGAGATGCACAGGTTGAAAGATGCGTCATGTTTTAAAATTCCCCCTTGACACTCTGGGTATTTCATTCAGTCTGTGCTTTGATATCAGTAATGGGATCATTAGTGGGTATTTTTATAACTCACTCTCACACATACATATACATTTGATGCTGTTAGGCATTCATAGTGAAGGGATGGCTGAAAAATGCTCCTTTGCCACAGTTATAACATACATCAGGGAATAGTTTTTCCTGTCACACTTTGAAAGCGCCAGCTCCGTTGTAAGAGGAGAAGAAAAATTACCTCTCTCCACACAACTGTTTGGAAATAAGGTGAGAGCTCACGCCTCTCTGCACATGGTGTTATAATGGATAAGTGACTATCATAGGCCAGAAGTGATTTCCAAAACCAAAAGTCATAACATTTTTCTCTGATTATGCAGAAGAGAAACATCATTTGCACAGAACAATTTCAGGGTTCCTGTGGGCATGGCCAGCAGAGTGGTGTGCAGTTCATTAATTTTACTTCACAGGGATTTGTGCCCCTGAGCTTGACTCTGAATTTTGTGTTTGAACAAAATCTAAAGCACAGCGCAAAACTCAGTTGAAACTACCGAGATTAAAAGGGGCTCAACTTCACTTGAAACTGGCCCCTGGTTGGTTTTGTAAGCTGGATTGTCAGCTGCTATAAGTCCATGTAGCGCTATTGAAAGCATTGGAGCTATGCCAGTTTATGCTGACTGAGGATCTGGCCCGGTAAGCTTAAATCAGTGCATGTGGAATCAGAACCATGCACCTAGAGTTGCTTTTGCTGTATTGATATTTTTGCAGGGTTGTTAGAATTTGGCGAACACCTGAAACTCTTCTCTGGTATTCCTGCAGGATTGTTCACAGTAAGCTTCCATGCCTGGTATTTTGAATGGACTACTGAGGCTCTGAATCAATACCAGCAAATAGCTCCAGGGGTGTTAAAGTTAACCTAATGCCTCTGCAAGGTGCAATGAAAAGAAATAGGTCTACCTAGATGGAAGAAACTCTCTCTGGCCCCTTGGAGGGAGGATAGATAAACAAGGAATGTGCCTCTTCATTATGTTCTTTTTCCACAAGTCTGTTTTTAAAATCAATGCTTCATTTGTGGTAAAGTTCCAGGTTGTCCATCCCATAATTACTGCTCTATCTTAACAGGGGCAGTGACCGTTACCTGGCTGCTGCTTCCCCTCAACTCTCCCCAGAAATCACCTGACTGGGGGATGTTTGGACATAAGACTTTCCCTGGGCTGATCTATTTCTCTCCTCCTTTCCTTTGCTCAGACCATGCACACACAGATGATCTGAGAGAGGACTTGTACTTTGTTCCACTGAATTAGTGGCAAAGGCAGGAGTACCAGAGGAGTTCTGATTCCCAATCCCTTGTCTATCTCTGACAGAGAACTGCTTTAGCAGTTATATGGATGTGGGTGTGGGTGCATCTTTCCCAGTGAAATTATTCACACATGAGAGAGACTGGGTCATGAAAGGACCCGTTAACAAAGCCTGCTGGCACTGAGATAAAGAAAGCAACGCTCCTGTAGAGAGACATAATTTATTCAGACTTTGATTCTCCAATGAAGGAAAATCCCATATTTAGCCAAGCAAAGGCCTTTTTTAATTCCTGTGGTGTCCTGGGTTCTTTGCTGAAGACACTGCAATGCCCGTGCTAAATGTCTAATTAATTCTTTGCACAATACAGCGATTTGTAGCTGCATTTTAATTCCTTTTCTTTCTGGTATCAGTATGTCCTCCCTAAAGTCCTCCGGATAAAGATAAGTTTTCTTACTGCTGTGCAGTGACACCTACTGGTGCGGGTTAGAAATCCAGGCTCCCCCTTCTGGAACCCAGAACCAGTGGCTGCTCTCTGCATTGGGAGATGCTTCTACTTTTAGACCAGTATAACCTTGTGCCCCATCCGCTTAGGGGATAAATAGAAAAATAAGCCCTTATGTGGTTCTAACTACTTTGTGGCGGAGCAGAAGGTGTAATTGACTTCTGCCCTGACATATTTAATCACTAGACTAAATTAAACCCATTTACTGCAAGATTAAAATACAGTGATTTATTTATAGACCTTCCTATGGCACTCATCAGCATAGCATCTGAGCACTACAGAAATATTAATGGATTTCTTCTCCCAACATTCATGTGGGAGAAGTCATGTCATCCTCAATTTTTACAGATAGAGAAACTGAGGCACAGACCTTGTGACTTGCCCACGGTTATGTAGGAAGTCTGTGATAGAATGGGGATCACCTGACCCCTATATCCTAAGTGCATCCTTTCCTTTCTCTTTCTTCTGTATATCTGCTGCATACAGTAATTGCCTTTCCCACCTGCACTGGGAAGCAGAATGTTAAAAAGTCTGCTTGTAAAGTACTGTTAAATGTAGACTCGTATTTTTTGGGCCTTAACTGCTACCAAAGTAAAAATTACAGTGACATTTCAGCTAAAATCCACCTGTTGCCTCACTACTAATTCCCATACAATTCAAGCTAGACCTTCTCCTCACAGAATTATTATCATATGTAGTGTGATAGCACCCAAAAACCCCAGTCACCAACCAGGGCTCTGTTGTGCTAGGCCCAAAAGGAGGGTCTCTGCCCCAGACCTCTTACAATATAAGGTTTGTCTATGCAGCAAGTTCCTGTGCAGCAACCAGGGCATGAATCTACAGTGCACCAGGTTGCCGCGCGGTAACATCCTGTGAGGACGCTGTTCTAGCTCACTGAAAGTTCCGGAATAGTGTATTACTGTGACAGGAGGCGTTCAGCTGGCCGGTCTCTGTAAGTTTTACTCAGCTACGTAGTTAGTTAGTGCTGCACTTCTTAAGAAACGTCCCTCATGATTTTAAAACCAAAACTGTGTGTTTAAGAAGTGGATAAATGTAGCAGCATATGCTACCGACAGACTCTCCCCTGGAGTGAAAACTCATTGACGACTACTAGGCCAAGCCATGGTCTGGGGCTTTCATTGGGCAGTGGCAAGATCCACACAGGGCATTACTGCATAGCAAGCAGGGGTGCACTGTAAATTCACAGCCTGGCTTGCTTTCCAGTAACTTGCTGTGTAGACAGGCCCCAAGTAAACTCAGGCCTTCAGTGTTTTCTAAGCATTACCTAAACAAGCAAAGGGAACATAGGAAATAGTTCCTGTCATTTGAGTGGAGCTTCAGCAACATGAAGATAACCGTCAGCTAGTGAGATGTTAGTATCCAGCTTCTCTCTGCTTGTTCTAGCATTTAAATGTATCACCTGTATTAACGTTTACAGTGAATGCAGCAGGAGATTTGATAAACACTGTAGCGATCCCTCTGAAACACACAATTTCTTGTTACTCTCTTAATACTGCGCCTGTAAATGCCATTTTCAAAGAGCAGGAAGCTTTTCTTTCTTTTTTGCTCTGAAGGCCACAGATTATTTATGTTTTTGTTGTATTGAGACTGTGAAGGTTGCTGGCATTTGAAAAGCGTATCACAAAATGTGAGCATCAGCATGCTATTTCAACAGAAGGTGCAATGAAACTACAGCCCAGCTGCAGACACTGTCAGATCTCTCCCTCCCAGTCAGTCTTGGGGAGGAGATAAGCCACTAGAATGTCTGTATGGGGTCTTGCTGCTGAGAGCAAAAGCAAAAACCTTTTTAAAGACCTGGTTTTTCCAACCTTCTGATCTGTCCTCCTTACTTCCTGACTGTGATGGGATAGTCAGCACCACAGCAGTTAGGTGTGCTGCCACCAGAGTGGTTAGTGGTCACAGCATCACAGTGAGGGGTTAGGAATGCCTCAGTTCTAATCCTAGTTCTGCCACTGATCTCTTGGGTGAGTCATTTCACCTCTTCATGGTTGCGTTGTGAGGATCAAGTGCTGAGGGCTAGCTCTTTGATCCCTCCTCAATCCCAAAATCCAAGCTTTTCCCTGAAGGCAGTGGTGGTGGAGGCCTCTAGCATAAAGAAATCCCGAATTGGACTAGCACTATGACAGTCCCTCTACTTCCTCCCTCCCCTGAGTAGAAAGAGTTCCAGGATGGGAAAGGGGCATGCAAAGGCAGAAGAGGGCAAGGCCAAAGTGTGATGTATTCTGGTGATGCTGGATGGCACAGTTCCTCTGTGGCTGTTGCTAGAGCAGCCTTCAGACTGCTCTAACTTGCACTGAGGGCCATTTTGGCCCCCAGTGTTCCTCAGCATTTGGGGAAAAGAATGGTGGAACCACTGTTTTCCCCCTCCTCATGGATGATGACTGCTTCTGAAGCATACATGGGAATCTACTCCTTGGGGTTACACAGGTATATCAATAGAGGAGATGAGTCCGTTGGTTACAATATTGCCATACTATCTTTAATCACCCAGAAATAGCCACCATGGCTACTTGTGATGGCTGGCCTTTCCTACTGATCTGCACTGGTTGATTCCAGGTGGGCTTTTACCCACAAAGGCCCTCCATGGACTGGTTTGATGCCATCTACTAGAATGACGTCTTTCCCCCTCATGGTACTATAGAAGTTGTGTTTCTCTGAGTCCTTCTGAGCTGGCTCTGGTGAAGGATCCGGGGCTCTGGAATTCACTTTCCATCTTGTTTTTCCAGAGCCTGCTTCTGGTGGTCTGCAATACATGTTGTAAGAGCCACCAGTTATCTCAGGTGATTCGTAGTGAGGAGGACCGGTGTGTTGGCAGGTAAGACTGTGGTATGGGAGATGATATTGGAGGTCATAAAGAAGTTTTTAACAGTGGCCAGGCTGTGCAGTTAGATTCTGTACTGAGGCTTGTGCTGTAAGGGGGCACGGGCCAGGTCTGGGAATGTTTTCCGGAGCTGTTTGTGAAGTATGTTTTATTGCGTATTGTTAATCACTGTGCTTTTAAAACTGTAATGCACTTAGTGGTTGTGAGAGTGAGATAAAAGTTCAGGCAAATTACTGTGGCATCAGTCAGCATCTGCATGGGATATAACCCACTTAGCTGTGATTTCTGTTCCCAGCAGTTGTAAGAACAATGAGAACAAAATCAACACACGTTCTGCCTTTCGGAAGGTCATTCATTACTTTGAGGCTGTTTGGATGGGACACTGGATTGGGACTGGTTCTGTTCTTGGCTTTACCACTGCCCTGCTGTGTGAACTTGGACAAATCTCTTCCGCCCTCTATGCCACTGTCTCCTCTCTCAAGATTGTAAGCTGTATGGTTGTAGAGCACCTATCACGGTAGAGCCCAGATCTTGCTTGGGGCCTATAGCTGCTTCTAAAACACAAAGTTAGGATAATAGGTTAATAGTGTGTTCCTAGTTCATGCCTCTGTCCTTACTTATGTTCTTAAAGGGAAGAGAGTAATAATAGATATTAGTCATTTGTAATGTTTATATATCAGATACTCTTAAGCCGTTATCTAGAAAGGGAATTTTTGTTCGTATACTACATTTAGATACTAGTGATCTATGAAGAAAATGGGATCACATTCTTACAATACTTGCTGTGCTTCATTAATGTAATTGAGCAATACATTAGTGTCTGATATAGGCTGTAATTTATTTGGCGTGCTATGAAATCTTCAGTATATTTAGGAATTATCTGTGATACTAATCAGACTGACAGGTTTTTGTGCAAGTTGGGAAGGGGAGGGGGGCAATAAACTTCCTATTAAGCTTCCTTGTAGCAGTTAAAGCACTGACATCAGCAACAGGTGAGCCTCCCGAGTGCAGAGATGCCAGCCCCAGGCAGTCGTGAGTGTGGGAGCCCCAGAAGTGCTCTAGCCAGGAGTCTGGTCCTCCTCCTGCACCCACTTCAGATTCCCTTTTCTGGGTACAGGAGGAGAGGGAGCTCTGACGGTCCAGAGGAGACAGCGTTGTGCTCGAGGTTGTCGTATTGTTATGGTAGGAGTCACTAGATGGCACTGATCGTCTTATAAAGTTCTTTTTAGCATGCGAGTATTACATAGTCTTTGAAGAAATGCTGTACTGTTGTTAGTTTTGCGATGGAGAGATTTTACAGGGATCTGTTGCAGGCAGCAGGAAGATTGCTCTCTGCCTTAATGTCTCTAACTAGTGTCAATTCTTGGAGCAGAGTTGCTTCCTAGAAACCGGGCATTGATGATGTGGGCTTTGATCCCTGAAAGGGGTTTGCCTCCTTGCTGTCTGAGTTCCAGGACAGGAGTATGTAATGTAAACAAATAAGTTGCACGAAGAAAATATCCAGATTTCTGCATCCCTTATTCCCCCACCCTTTGGGAAACCAACCTGCAAGGCCCCAACTTTTGCTATTGCTCAGCAAAGGGGAAATTTTGCTGCTTAATATTTGTGTTGTGATAGCGCTGAGACACCTTATTATCTGCTAACCTCCGTTCATACTTAAATCAGCCTCTGCCCCAAATAGCTTCAGCCTAAGTAAAAAGGGAGAGAGAACAAGAGACTAGAACAAGCACAGAGGAGGATTGAAGGAACCCAGAGATGCTTAGGGGTGGTGTAACAAGTAGCAGTCCCAACACACAGTTGCATAGCCATTGTTGAGTGTTCTGTATGCATAAGGGCATAGCTACATTTTAAAGAATGATTTGAAGGAGAATAATGTAAAGGCTTTGCAGATGTGCACAGATAGCTCCTCCCCAGGATAAGCTATATATCCATGGCCTGTATTGCAGGTTCCTTGTAGCACAGATATGTCTGAACTCTGCCTGTTGGAGAGTTCTTTGCCCATCACTGGTGCAGCACAGGGAATAAGTAGTGCTAACACTGCTCTCTTGTTGCTATCTGCCTCTCTGGCTTGTAGTCTTGCTGTAGCAGCATTCTTGAATTGCACACAGAGCAGATAATGAAGACTTAATGAAGTATTTTGTCTTCAGTTCTTCCCAGTGTTACATCTAAGAACAGGACCTTTTTCAGAGCAGTTGCTTGTGGGGGAAAAGCATCCTAACATTAGACTGTTGTGAATTTCACATTTACTCCGTTAGCCATATTGATTTCATTCCATCTTTAATTTTTTTTTTTTACATGCAGACTTAGAATGAGTAGGTGATAAAGCTCATGCTACCTCAGTGCCATTTGCATTAGCAGAAATATTTCTGGAGCTACTGTATCTGACAGTTCTCAAGGGTTACTGCATATGCCAACAGTTCTCCAGTCTTTATTCTGTCAGGACAATGGACAACATATTTAAAGGATACACACCATGGGTCTATTACAGCAGGAAGGCGTGTTTCTCTATGTCTGATCCTTAGGAAATAATGAAATAATAATAATAAATATAAGGAAAAATGTTCAGTCAGAAGCTTAAAATAAGTGCAATTTGTTTAGAGAAAACAGTGGAATGAATAAGCTAATTTCTGATTGGCTGAAGTATTGATGAAATAATTTCTCTCTGAGCCAGTCAGAAAGCAGTTCTCCAATAAAGATGGACCTTGTGATTTCTGTTCTATTTTCCCTGTAACTTAAGGTTGCTGGAACAAAGTCTGGCCTGGACATTCACTTGGATGCTTGTCTGTCAGCCGGACCCCTGGCTTAGCCTCTGCATTTGTCTCAGGGGGAAAATACCATTACTCATGATAAAGTTTTACTTGATTGACATTATCGCTAAGGAGTTGTTAAGATCTGGTCATTAAATGTGAATAAATCTGTCAATCACATCAGCTAGCAAAAATATTCAATACTTGTAAGTATTGTAAATAAAAATCGACTCTCTCTCTCATGGACATTTTCTTACACATGAATTATTTGTGTCTGATGATAGTTCTGGTGAATTTAGTCCTTTGAAAGTCACTGAATGCAGATACAACCAAGCTATTCTTAGCAAATCTGCCTTGCAACATGAACTCTTGCCTGGCTTCTAATTTGCATTTAAAGTTTGGTAAATGGCTTTTAAAGATGCAAGCAGTCCATCTCTGTGGGTCATGATAATGGGAGCACTGTCAAGATCTAGAGAAGATCCAATCACCTGCCAGAATAAAAATACCATTCATTTTTGTCTTGGGATTTTTCTTTAGAGTACTTGGATAACACTAGATCAAGCCCAAAGTCTCATAAACAACTGGATAGAAAAATCAGGTACCATTGATGCCACTCAGATCTAAACTGAGTGTGACACTTGAGTAATCCCTCTCATGTGGCATGCAGAGGGGATATGCTGAAGGATGGAGCTTCCTGCTTCAGCAGAGGGATTCAGGCTCTAGTTCCTGCTCCCTCAGGTCTATGTGATGGATGTAGCAATTGTCTGTTGGCTGGATAGCACATGGTTTTGTCACAGTCCCACTAGATAAAGCCTGAAGCATATTAGTGTAGGGGGGTGGATGGGTGTGTGTGTCTGTGTCTGTAAGCTAGCCATGCCTTAGTTCGTATTGTGGCCGTTCTTTGGTGCTCAGCGCTTTCAGACCAGAAGCACCAAATTCACTCAGTTGATTTAATCATGGTTTTGAATGAGTGCTCTTTTTTCTCCTTCTGGAAGGTCTCTGAAGGCAAATCCCAACATGAAGCTCCTCTCTGAGTGCTAAGGTTGGAGAGTAGTGCCCTGGGGACCTCAGGGTTGTGAGATGCTGAAATGCGTCATCCCATAAATTCCAAATAACCCTTTTGGTTTGAAGTGTCACCAAGATTAGTGCCAACAAGAACAGCAAAGTGGGATAGGGAGAAGAAGGCAGAGCTCTGCAGGAGAACAGTGGCAAGCTGCGGCTTTGGCGTAGCTGCTTGACGTGAGCAGTGCTGCTACGGTTCTGAGTGATGAAGGGGTTTCTGCTGGTAAATCAGGGGACTGTTGTTTTCTCTGTGTTTAGGTTTCTGGGACACTGCCTGATCTGAGTCCCCTTAGACGAGGGCTTGCAGAGCAGCGCCAATGCCTGGCATCAGCCAGTGGAGATGATTAGCTGAGCAGTTGGAGGGCTTGTACAAAGCATGCCTGGAACTTGCTCAGTGCATGTTGGCTTATAATAGCTAAAGTGAAACTTGCCATTCTGCAAACATGCACTTATTAATGATGTCCCTAGTTAATCGACTTGCTTGTTATACAGCCCTTCTTAGAGTGGCAGATGCAGCTCCAGTCCCTCCTGCAGCCACTCCTGGGGTGCCTTGGCACAGATTTTATCTTACCCCCAAAAAATAAACTCTGAGGTAGTTCTGTTTACAATACTTTATTATTTAAATGTTAATAATCTTCCTTAAAATGTTGATTTATAGTTAGGGAGCCACTGCTTGGGGAGGAGAGACAAAGCTGGCACTGTCACGGATTGTGCCCATTGATGATCTTTTGGCCCTTCTTGCAAGGACTGGGGGTGTTAGTCTCCAGTGTCTTGACCAAATTACAGCTAAGCGTTGCATCCTGCCTCCCTTAATTTCCCTTGCACTTATAGTTGGATATGATATTCTCAACCACTACCAGTTCTAAAGCTTCCATTGGCCAGACCTTCATTTGTCAATTACCATCTGCAAAAAATAAAAGAATCTTGGGAGCCGTCTTTGCCTGCAATGTGGGTGGGTGAATGAAGTGGTGCCCATCTAGCTATGCACACTTACTGGCAGAGATTAATACCATACCCAGGGGGAGCAACACTCAATATGGGCCGATTTTCAAAAGTGCTCAGCATCCTTCAGCTGGTTTTGAGCTGAACATCTCTGAATATCTCCCCAAACACAGTCCTCAAAGCTTAGGACCTAGCTACCTGAGACACCTGTCCCCCAAAGGGAACAGTAGAGGCGCCCAAGCCAGAGTCCCGTTAGCAGGGCATATGCTGGGAGGACTATGGGTCTTTGGAATTCTCGCCCCCCCTAGCCACAACCCAGCATGTGAAAATGAGGAAGGCAGAGAAAGAAACAGTAACTGTAATTTATAGATGGCTAAATGTTGAACAAGGAGGAGCGGAGGTTGAGCATCTAAGTTGCTTACTGGTGGTGAGTTATCTGAAATGTCACTGCTCCACTTGAAGTGTATTGAAGCTATGTCAAAGACACCTACAATGTATGGAACAGGTGCTTGTTTTGCTGTAATCTAAATTCATACGAGCAGTCTTGCGGTAGCACGTGTTACATGGGTAATTGCCAGCATCGATCTGTATGCATTATCTACTCCGCAATAGTAGACATCTCCTGAAAGCCAGTCCGTGTGATTTGAATGAGGGATGTTGAGACAAGTAGTATTTTTTATTTGGGTTCCATTTCGAGAGAGAATATATTTTTATATTCTTATGTTTAATCCAGCAGGCTTTCCCCAGAGCGAAATGGTCATTCAAGACAATCTGTTTCTCTTGACCCATTTTTCTTGTGCAGCTTTCCATAAAAATGTAAAACTGAGAAATGTTCCCCAGGGATGAAGGTTTAAAACCAAGTTGAGTCCCTGCACTGAGAGGCAGACCTCTAGCAAATGTAGAGTATTCCCATGAAAATACTGCATTTCAAAGGCTCCCACTGTTCTGGATGACTGCACTCAACTGAGTAAAGGGAAATGCCAGCGTTGGTGTCTTCTGAGACATTGTGTGAACAGTACCTGCATTGTAGAAGCCCGTAAGTAAAGGGGAGTTGCCTGATAGGTGTGTAAGAGTGAGAGGCCTACTTACAGTTATACCAATGTAAACCTGGAGTAATTCCACTGAAATTATTCTACTCTGTTAGCTTGGATTGGAAAATGCTTTAAGATCTTTGGATGAAAGGTGCATAAAAGTGCAAAGTATTGCATTTCTCTCTGTCTGTCTCTCTCTGTCTGTCTGTCTCTCTCTGTCTCTATCTCTCTCGTCTGTCTATCCTGTATCACTTTCTTGCCTTTTTTTTTTAATGACTGATCATATCTGACTGTATCTGGAATCTAAAATGTTAAGAAATTCCTTTTTCTAAAGGTAGTGAATTAATTTCTTGGGGAATAGTTTATGCTGTAGCACTTCTGACTGTTACTATAAGACGTTTTAAACAATTAAGTTTTAGGAAGTGATGAGCACTAAGTCAATCGGATTTGTGCCCCTATGTCAATTAGATAGCATTAAAACAGTAGATTTTCAGTCTACGCTAAGTAGATTTGTCCTGGCAATTCTGCCTGTGTTGTATTGTCCTATTGAGCAATGGAGGGGGATGCATTGGAGATCTTAAAGGAAGAAGCACTACTTAAATAACTGCCATTTAAAAAAAAAGAAGGGAAGAAGAGAAAGGAGAAAAGAGGAAGATTCTCTATTGTCTTAGAAGAATTGATTCTTAGGCACTGGAGATCCTATCACTAAGAAATAATCATCAGTCTGTGAAGGGTTAATAATTCTAGCAAAAAGTAATCTAGCTAAAACCCTGCCCCTTCCCTCTGCTCCAGTGTTGTCTACAGCAAAGGAACATGTACCATCAAGAGAGAGGAGAAGAGGGAAACTGACAGTGATTCCTCAGTGGCTGAGCTAATAAATGAGATGAAATTTAAACTACCTTCTCATACAAACAGAGAGAGAGAGAGAGAGAGAGAGAGAGAGAGACAGGAGCTACAGCAAAAGAGGGAGAGAGACAGAGAGAGAGAATGCTGGGAGCATTTATATTCTAATCTAGGCAATTGAAAAAAGTCTTATCTCTAGAAGACAATGGATTTAGGAAGCCTACCGCAGAAGCACAGTAGGTGGATTTATTCTTTCTACCGTATATTTTTTAATTTTTACCAGAGGGTAGATTGTACTTCTGCTTGCAAAATATGGCACAGTTGGTCTCTTTAGCCTTACTCAGGTTGATAGCAGAGCAGTTTGTACCCCCTTTTCTTTCTATTCTGCACAGATATTTGTCTAGTTGAAAGAATACGTGTTACTTTTGGGAATGTAAAGGGTTTTTGGTTTTGTTTTCAATGTTATCAGTACAGTAGTTGCTTCAGAAGCTCCTCTTTCTCTAAATAGATATGTTTTTATTAATTATGGCAATGGTATCCAGATTAGAAAAAAGTCTCTGCTAAATAAATGAAACTCCATTCCAGCACTCAGAAACCAAATATATGCAGCTGCAATGAAACCTTGGTGGCAAAGTGATGTAGTGAGTTAAAATTTCAGCTGCTCCAGAGGAGTTTCAGCAGCTGTAGAGACAGCATATAAGCATGTCTTGCAAACTTTACCCACGGAGGAAGTGAAGATTTGGTTCTAAGTAGGAGCCAAGTAAGGTGATGGCTTTCAGGAAGAGCCTGGCACTGCACTCCCAACGGGTTATGAATTGGTTCACGTTTTATCTTGTAACTGTGTTACCATGATCATTGCCACTTGATAAACACAAAACATCGTATTCCAAGTGTGGCAGTCACTCAGATGTGACTGCATTCTTTCTGTGGTTATGCAGTAGTTTTGCTCGTGTAGATGATGCTGATACCTTTTGACTGTGCAGCCATTCTTATCTTTCATTATAGTGCATATTTCACTTAAGCATTAAATAGACAGCTTAAATCTTAAATGAGATTTCTTCTTCAGTACCGCATGTGTGCGCGCTGGTGCCGGCTGCATGTTATATGACACAAAGCATTATCCAGGAGACGACATTTTTCACATCTATGCATTTGTTTAAGATAAGTCACTCAGATCTTTGGTGATGGTTGTAAAATGTCAGGCATGTTATCTGATAAGCCATCTTGGGTAGATAATTAGTGAAATAAATGACTGACAGGTAAATTGCAGCTACCAGATGGAATATATCTGACTGGTAACAGCACCTGTAGGCATTAAGGCACAGTGTAATGCCAGCTCTTAACAATATGCAAAGTAGGGAGATTAGAGTACCCAAGACTGTTTGAAATGTACACCAAGATTCGCACAGGACATAGTGATATCTTATAGTTCTCTCCATAGCCAAGAAGGCATACGTGATCTTAGTGATACCCTTCCAGTGGAGAACTTCTCTTCTCCCTTCTTACTTCTCCCTTCAGGCTTCTGAGTTTAGTGATTTTGCTCCATTTTTCTAATATGTTTTGAGCCTGGTGATACTGACATATCTAATCTCCCTCAGTAAAAATATTGATAGGTTTACCCTGGTCCCTTATAGGGATAACTCCTAGTTTGCAGACACCGGCTCGGATTAGATTCTTAGACAGACACTAGGAGAGGAAATAGTTTGTATTCTGTGTATGCCATATCCTAGCCAGGGTGCACCAAACTAAATGTGGGGCTAGATCCTCAGCAGGTTTGTCCTCAATGGGGCTATGCTAGTTTACCCCAGCTAAGAATGCATCCCATGGTGTTTAGTCTCTGGGTTAAATTCTGATATCATGTATGTCTGTGTAAATCCAGAGTAATTCAGTCGAATCCACTGAGTGAGTGAGCTGCAGTTATTGTACATAGTAAAAGTCACTAAACAATACTGAATAGCATCGAGCTAGGCAGGACCTGGATTTCCCACATAGATCAGAGCCAATGAGTTAATGATAGAATCATTGGAGATGGAAGAGAGCTCCAATATTGGGTTAGCTTCTCTAGGTGGGGCAGGATTTTCCCTGACTGTGCACCAGGACTTCGTTTGAAGTGTCCCAGGCAGTATGCACGGGAAGTTTCTTCTAATGTTCTGAATTTCTTACTCTCATCGCGTCTCTTTCCAGGCTCAGGACACTGATATTAGACTGGGCAAATATTTTTCAGTGAATAGTGTATCCAAGTTGACCTGAAATCCCCCTCTGAGATTTTTTTGGTTCAGCCATTGAACTGAAAAATCAATTATTTGGCCAGCTGGAGCTGCTATAGAAAGAATGGCTTAAAATGAGCCTCACCCCCGCTCCCCTCAGGCAGTTACTAAGCCAACAGTACCATAGACCCTTTGAAGGGACTTGGCTTTCAGTTACGCTGGTGTAAATGTGGAGTAAATCCACTCAAGGCAATAGTTACACTGTGGAAGAATTTGGTTCTTCTCAGGCTCTTTGGGCATTGCTGCTTTCCTGTTTGCACTGGTGTAAATCCAGAGTCACTGCACCAATGCCGTAACACCAGTAGAGAGCAGAACTGAGCCTCTCACCTTGTTTGATGTTACATCCATCAGCTGTCCCTGCCTGTTCGTTCAAAGGAGCTGATTCTGATCTGCTTACATTGATTTTATACTGGTGGGTGTTGCTCCATTGGAGTCACTCCAGTTTTGCACTGGTATAAGTGAGAGGGAAATTCAGCCCAAGGTCAGCAGCTTGTGAAGATGCAGTGTCCTGTTTCGTCAGACCTGCTGCCCTTTAAGTTTGAACGTTCTGACTCTCTCATACCTCAGCACTTGAAAACAGTTAGAAGTGGATATTTTAAAAGAAAAAAACAAACCCTTCGTGGGGGGCTCCCAGGAAACGCCAGCTTCAAACTGGCTGGGAATGACTCAGCTCTTTATCCTTTGGTGGTAATAGATGGATACCATGCTGTGCGGCTTTATCATTTTTTTTTTAATGAGGTCCCATCTTCTCAGTGTGGATATTACAGATCCCCAGGCACTTTATAGCAGAGCAAGGGAATATACCTACAGCCTGGAAAAACCTCAGACTTTCCACACCCCTCCCTAACTCCAGAGACTGCCCTCCAATCTGCAGGTGGATGTATTTCAGTTACATTTCATATTAGGGGGTGAGTCTGCTCTTGGTCACACCAGTGTAATCCAGAGTAACGCCATTGAAATCCCTAATGTTTACATCACTCAAAGAATCTAGCCTTGCGTCTAGATTGCAGAGCTCTGCAATTGAAGAGCTGGTTGGCTATCTTTGTGTGGAATAGGCCCTGATTCCCCGAGGAGTTCCATGGCAGAGGAAGGTATACCTCAGAGTGAGTCCATGGTCAGAATTGGGCACACAAAGAGCTTCAGAAATGCAGATTATCAGTTTGGGTCCTGGCTGAAATAGTCAGTGTAAAAGCTCTCCTCAAGCCTGTGGTGATGGGATTCCGGAGTCCAGTCTGGGTTCCTTAGGCAGATGGGCAGGAGTCGTGGAGTTGGGATCCTGTCTCCAGGTTGGTATGTGGACCTGGTGTTTTGGTTTGAGGGGAGGGCTAGCTTTGTAACTAAGATGCTGGGCTGGGACTTCAGGTATGTCTACACTGCTGCTGGCCCGTGCCAGCTGACTCACGCTCAGGCTTTTCTGCTTAGACTGTAGGCTCTTTAGGGCAGGGACACTTACTACGTGTCTCTACGGCACCCAGCACAATGGGACCCTGACCTCAGGTGCAGCCTGCCGGTGTGCTTGTAATACAAACAAATGGCATTGGAAGGTTTTGGTCCATATTCCTCCCTGCAAGAAACATGACTGCTGTGGTTAAATCTATTTCCTTTTACCCCTTGCCACTAACAAGTCCCTGAAATGGAAGCTCAGTGTCTGCTGAGCTGTTGGAGAGACACTTTGTCTCACAGAGCATCTGCCAAGCGATCGATGGTCCCCCACTTGTGTCCTCTGCTTGTCGCTCTTCGACCATCTCTCCTGCTCAGCAGGGTGGCAGCACCCCCAGCAGAATCCGCAGCAGCAAATAGTTCCCCACAGAAAAATGGGATGCTATGAAAGGATTATGAAATTTGATTTTCCTTTCTTTCTTTGCTTGCGTGCTCTGCAGATTCTTCAGGATCGATCGTGGACTGTCATTAAATTGCTCTGAGAGTCACTTCTGCTGCTCTGTACCCAGAGCTGGTCTGTGATTTTTCTCTCTCTTTTGATCTCAAGAAACCTGCTGATTGTGATGTCTGGCAAAACGTTTCTTGGGGATTGGTAGTACATTTTACCTTAAGATATATAGGTATGCGGGAGGAACGGCTTAGATAGTACTCCTAACTGTCCATCACACAGCACCTATACAAGGACCAAGAACACAGCTCTTTCCCTTTCCTCAGCGTTGGTTAGATCACAGCTGGAGTGCTGCTTACAGCACTGGATGCTGCACTATAGGAAAGACAGAGAGAAGAAGCTCAGAGACTGGAACAAAGATGAGAAACGGGGTTTGGGTGGATGGATTTATGGGTAGAACACAGAGATGAGCATTTCCCTTTCTACCTCTATATCTGACTAGAAGTGTGACCTTGTGTAATGCACGTAACTGCTCCGTGCCTCAGTTTCCCCATCTCAAATTTCATTTTGATATAGTATTCTTGTGAGCTTCCGAACTGTCCTGAAATGTAGCTGCATGCTGTTAATCAAGCACCATATTTTACCTGAGAGATGGCTGAATTTCAGTGGCAGTTGAAGTGATTCTTGCATACAAGTTAAATATTTATTTTTAACTGTGCTTTGTGATCTTTCAGTATGATAGGTTCTAGATAAAAACTAAGATTTAGCCATCTTACAAATATCTCAGTGTGGTTTTATCACCTTAACACTCACTAGCACAGTAGCTGAGGAGAGCAGGTTAAGATTTGTGTGTTTACAAATTTTAAAATGTTGACTTCACTCATGTCAAGGGTGACAGAATGTTAAAGTGAGCATGATAAAAAGGTGCAATATGAAAACATGTTTTCAATTGAAAGAAACAAATTTGTTTTAACTGCATTTTCTTGGTAAAACACAGAACCAAGCTCCATCCCTGATGTAATAGCATTTATTCCAGTGGATACACCAAATATGTGGTTTCCCCATAATATTTAACAGTATCTTTTTGATTATCCAGTCATCAATCTGAAATGTTTGGCTTCTCAGGGGGCTGGTCTCATAATTTCCAGTTTATTTTTATTTCCTGACCAGGATCCATGGTGCTCCAATGTTCCTATCTTTTGTAACACTGGTGCAACACCTAGGTGTTTGTTTCTAGCGACAGTAGGCTCTGCAATATCAAATAATTTCTGCTCCACTTTCTCTTTGCAGCGGAGAAGCAAATGTGATGTCTCTTGCCCTCAGCACCTGACCGAGTGATGCTTATGTTTTTTGAAGGAGGCTGCAGACAATGTAATATGCTCAGAGGTTTAGTGCATGACTTGAAAACATTGCCATGCACAGGGCTAGCCGCTCAGCTCCTTGCAAACTGGATGATTACAATAACGAGCTTTCTGTGATTGTGTTAGAGATGTGGAAACAGGGTTATAATGAAGTCTCTCCACATTGATTGTCATGCTCAGTAACTGGCCATTTACAATAATAGTTGTAATTAGATTTTAATTTTTAATGTTTCAAACAGATTAAGAGCTATGGTTCAGTTTATATATTTTCAGTTACCATTAGCGCAATGAGGTAACGATGAGCTGTTTGCTGTTAAAATCAGCAGCACGCCACCCCCAGGAATGGAATACCCTGAAAAATAAATAAACTTTGGCAATCACCTTGAAGAAAGTAGCTTAGGTTGGCACAGTCTGAGGCGCTTACAAATCATAATTTGTGCAGTGGATTGTATCCCTGAAGAGCAGCGCCTGCCTTCACAATGAAATAATTAGGGGCATCTTTCCATCCTCTCTGATGCTTGGGGGTTCAGTAGACATGCCAACCCCGCCCTTGTCCATGGCCAGATTGTACAGCCTGATTCAAAGCTCATTAAACCATAGGGACTCTTTCCTTCGACATCAAAGGGTTCTGGCTCCGACTTTAAAGTCACATCTCTGATGTTTCACACGGGGCCGTCAGAGGAATGCCATAATTGTGTGTGTTAGGAATTCCTTAGCTGGATGAACGTTGTATTGGACAAAGGTTCAATTCTCTATCATCCTGTCTCCCTGCTAAAAATGGTGATCACCGCTCTTCTTGCACAGACAACTGGAGTGCAGAGGATTCAGGGACTTGGGAAAGACAGCTGACCTGCAGCTGATGTCTTGGTTACATGATAATGCTGAAATAATGGCACTTCTCAGGCCAGATTCTGCCCTTTCTTACACTACCGTAAATGAAGAGTGGCTCCATTAAAGCCAATGAAGCTGGTGTAAAAGAGGCTCCACTGAAGCCAAAAAGAGTCATACTGGTGTAAGTGAGAGAAGAATCAGGACCACTGAGTCTATTTTGGCAGTATCCAACAGTGGATTAAGGCAGGATCTTTGAATTCTTGGGATCTTTGGAACTATAATGAGTGAGGGTCCAGATGCAGCAGGTGGGGTTGCAGCACAGCACTAATTAATGCTTTTGAGGGGGAGAGCTAAAGCTTTGCTAGATCTTAAGCCACCTCTGGTGATAGAGTAACCAGTCTGTAGCCACTTGCTGCACATCATGGCCACTGACAGTGTACTGCTCCAGAAGCACAAGCCCCAACCCGAGCTATAGGAGAATCTCCATTAGCTGTGCCTGCAGTATGGAGTGCATGACACACAGCCAAACATGTAGAGGGCAATGATGACAGTGTCTTTCTTTTATTAGTCCTCTTGGGAAAGGCCCTAAATCTGCATCCTGAAGTGTGGTCCAATGAATAGGGCCCAGGACTGGGAGATGGGACACCTGGCTTTTATCCCTAGCTCTGTCATTAGCCTTCTGTGTGGAGTGAGTAATTGTTACTTCCGTGTACCCGCATGTCTGTGTCGACCTGCTGTCTTTTGCCTTATACTTCGATTGTAAGCTCCTTGGGGTCTGAACCATCTTCTTGTTCTGTTTGCACAGCATCTAGCACAAGTGGGGTATGGTCTAGGATGGGATTTCCCAGACATAATGGTAATACAAATAATAAGAAGAACAAATCTGTTACCAGAACTGCTAGTTAAACAACCAACTTCCCCAAAATCAAAGACACTTTTCCGCCCTCCATGACTGGTTTTGATAGTGTGGGGAAAGAAATTGACATAGTTAATTCTTTGTCCCTGAATCCTCAAATCTACCTTTCCAGGATTCAGGAAGATTTCATTCCTTTTTTCTGCCCCAACTTATTATAATACACATAGCAGGGTGGGGTGGAAGGGAGGCACAAGATAGAGAATTCTGTAGCTCATTGGTAGTTCCCATGGATTTAAAAAAAATGGTTCAGGCATATTTATGATTTGTATCCTATTGTACAAATGTCTCTATGGTTTGAGACTGATAAAAATCAAAGGCTCTGAATATTCAGATATGTCTGCAGAGACTGCTAGAAAACTAAAGAATATACCGGTCATGGGAAGTCTTTTATGTTCTGTTCTTGCAAAGCAGAATCCGACTTGCCTTTGAAAGTGATGGTTCAATCTGTGTTCAGAAATCTCAGTGTGAACCCCATATGCACACAGAACGCAATCAATCCTGGCCAAAATTTATGTCAAATAAATTCATAGTGGAGACGACTTAAGAAATGACTCATCACAGAGGGGCAAGAGCCAGGACTGCTGTTTCAGTGTCTGACGGGAGTTACATCTCTAATAAGAGGAGGTCATTGCTAGAAGAAGCTGGAAGTTGGGAGAAAAAAACCTTTTAATTTTCCTTCCACAAGCTTCCTCCTTTTCTGTTCCTTGTATCAGAATTATTCATAGGCCTTTTTAATACCAGGCAAGCCATGACCTCACTCGTTGGTCATTAGTAAATTAAGCACCTGTGGGATCACTTTCAATCCCTGTATTGTTTGGGTTTTGCAGTATAATGAAAACACATTTCAAATTTTCAGTGATGCTTTTCAAATGCTGAAAAAGATGAGCACCTTTCATTGGAGGATCTTAAAGCACTTTGAAAATACTTGTTAAGTCTCACACAACTCCCCCCAAGGAGTGAGTAGGTGTAAGCTCTGTGGAGGAAGGCCAGTCTCCCTGTTCTGTTTGTACACATAATACAATGGGATACTGGCCCAAGACTGCATCTGCTAAGCGCTACAGATATTTAATAGTAATAATGATGGTAGCCTGGAGATGGGTGACTTTCCAAAAACCCAAATAGCTCTTGCATTGGGGATACTGAGACAGAGAGGTTAAGCCACTTGCCCAAAGTCCTACCTGTGCAGCAAGTAATGGATCTCCTGGGTCCCTTGTCTGGTAACACCCCTTCAGTAAGGTAAACCAAAGCAAGGGGAACATGAAGTCATTAGCTATATTGTCTTGACCTGTTTTTAATGATCTGCTAGCGAACTAGCAGCTGTTATCCAACAGTTGTTAACTGTTAGCACCAATAACCTCTCTGGCCATTGGGACAGGTATTATTCAATCTCAGCCGAGATGCATTGATCCTTCGAGAGCACACAGATTGGAAGGATGAAACACATTGTGTCTCCCACTCACCCACTGCCCTGGGGAAGTGTTGGTAGCAAAACCATCTGGCTTGCCTGCCTGTCTCCAAGCTCCTGTATTCTGAGCTACTTATGGCTCAAGGTCATCCCTTTAATCAGGAGCTGGCCCTTTTTTCTTTTAGGATTATTTACAGATGTTTAGGTGTTGGGTTTGATGTGATATTAGATTAGTGGAAATAGCCAGGAAATGATTAGGGCATCAGGATAACCAAGTGAAAAATAGAGACATCAAGTAGCTGTCATGAATGGCGGGCTCGCCAGAGGTGGAGGAATGGATTTGCACTCAGCAGTTTGGGGCAGGGATTTATTTGAGGGGGATGCTAAAATGATTTGCTTGGATCGTTCAAGTGAGCCCTTTGGAGACTGGACAGAGACACCCATGCACACACATAACAGCCTTAAAAATATTTCTCCTATTTCTTTCACTGAAAAAAGTATGTAGGGCTTGTGAAAGCTGCTGGATTAAGAGCTGTGAAGATGAGCCGGGATGCAGTATAGGCCACACTGGCAGTGTGAGCTTCTCCATTGTTTCCTGGCAATGGTCCCCACCCCTACTCACTTACGTTGAGCCATTTGTATAAGTGAAAAGATTTGGGCTAGCGAAAAGAAACTTTCAGTCCATGGCCCCTCTGGTGGACTGCGAGCCTGGGTGTAAATTGGTGCCAGCTAGTCTCAATTAATTTCCTAGCTGTTAGTAGGCTGCCCTGCAGCCACCAGATGGAAACAGCTTTCAGTCACTGCCAGTTTGGGACCCGGTTAGAACCAGTAAAGAGGTTTGCTTTTACTCAGTCTTTGCCCTCCTACACAGTGGCTGGCAGTCTGGAAGGTGCCTTCTATTCATAATATTTTAGCACTCAGGTTTTCAGTCGTATAGTCCCTGACCGGTACCAATGGAGACATAAAGAGAGTAGTGGCTAAACAATAATAAAAGAGCCTGTTCCAAGGAGACATCTTTTGGTTGGTGCCCTTTGAATTTCATTATTTTGCAGTTTGGATTTTTTAGAGATTTTTTTTAGAGCAGATTTTCCCTTCCTTTTGACACCTCTGGGAATTGAGTTTGAGCTTGCGGGAGTAATAAAATGAAGACTTAGCAAAGAAGTGAAAATTCTTAAAATAAATGACCTGTACAGATTCCAGCTTGCTTACAGAATATATTGTCCATGCAAAAAAATAGTTGAAAATCATTTCCGACCTCTACTTATCTGCTAAGAGCTGAGTTCAGGAGAGTGGGTGGCTTTTTCTCTGCAATAGCTGTGGCACTAAATTTACTCACTCACAGTATTTTAAAAAAGACTATTAATGTGAAGGCCCTGAAGAAGTAGCTCACTCAGGTGGGGAATACTTGCACCCTCTCTCAGATAAATAGCATACTAGTGATCCATGCATGAATCAAAGGAATATGTATGATCCACTGGGCAGGTTTGGGGGCCTGATAAGTTACAGATTTTCAGAAGTGCCCAGCATTGGCCTAACTCTACCTCTACTGAAGTTTGAGAATTCTTCCATTGACTTCAGTGATTATAGTTAGATCAGTGCTGTGTGCTTTCAAAAAATCTCACCTATGTATATGTACAGTGTGTGTTTGGAAATTAACTACTTTAAATGGAGCTGTCTTTATGTAAAATATTGTGCTACAGATGTATGCTCAGCTATACCAACATTTGCTGTGAATTTATCATCTTATGTGAGCTACGTATGGTTGGGCTGCGCCAGGACTTCAGATGAAACACCTAGTTTTTCTGCTACTCGGTCAAGTGCTGTCATAATGAGAATAGCATTGCAAGAGCCCATGTTTGTGTGTCTATGGCTTTAAGAGGATGATTCTCTGTATACAACCCAAAAGATTATTTTTATAACTGCTGTTGCTGTAAACTCCACTTAAGATGTGGAACCCAGTTGGGTTCTGCAGTGTGTAGGAACTGGGCTGAAATGCTTATTTAGAAGATACTTGAATGCAACAAGGAGATAGACTGGTATGATGTCCCACAAACAGTGTTGCATCCCCCGAATTGTTATGTTCACTTGGTAGATTTCTGGCACCTCCGATCCTGAAGTTGCTGCCAACAAGAACTGAATGGTAAACATTGTTAAAAAACCCTCAGTCATAGGCTGAGGATATGTTGTTAGATTTCATGCTTCTGGAATCTGGCAGGTCATACAGTGTCAGGTAGCAAGTGAATTCCCAAAAGAAAAGAACAAAGTGAAGTGGGTAATAGAACTCCATGTGCACTGATCAGCAGTGACAATCATAGTGATAGGTGGCCACGATGAAGACGAGTACCCAAGCAGCACTTATCGTTAGCTAACTTTCCTGTATGCCTTTAACGATGGCTTTAATCAATGCGTCATCCATCTTTAATAAGAATTTAAGTCTATTAATAACACATACCATCACTGCTAACAGCTACAATAGGCAAAGCAAAGGGGTTTTCATGGAGAGCATTAGAGTCAGTAAACATAGCCTTAAGTCTCATTTTAATCAAACATACACTTCACTTTTATCTGGGGGGCGGGGGAGGACACCAAAGAGAGAACATTGCTGTCAGTTAATTGCTCTTGGCAACAGGAAGTAAGTTCAAAGTTGCTCAGTTTGGTTCAAGAGGATGGGGGGATCGGGAAAAGATTATGCAAATCTAATTGGCCCCTTGATGGTTGCAAATGCATGTGGTTTTTATATAACCAATTAAATGCTTTAGGAGAAGAGCGTTTGTTTCTTGATGCTATTTCCTGGTCTAGTTCATTCCATCAGTAGTGACCGGTGTCCAGAGCAGAGGTTGTTGAACTATATGAGGTGCAGAAGGGATTGGTGGTGGGACACACACTCATTGCTGGCTCAGTTCAGGAGTAGGTTTGGAGTGGCCAAAACTGGTTACTATCTGATGATTGTTTCAAGGCCTGTATTTAATAAATGTGTGGGCTCATCCCATGTTGCAGATGCCGAACAATGACACTGACAGCTGGGATGTCGTGGATTGAAAGGCCCTGGATGCTGTCCCATGGAGTTATTTCTCTGGGCACATTGGTGAGGAAGCCCACACCGTATTTTTTTGACTTCAAAGGTGTCAGTGTGGCATGTTTCAGTAGCACAATGGGCCTCTGTAACTTCTCTGCCTCTGTAACTTCATTGCCTTTGGTGGAGTTACGCTTGCAGAGAAGTTGGCCCACTGTACTTCTTTAATGGAGCATTGTGAGCAGAGAATTTGGCCCTTAATTATTAAAGGTTTTGGTGAGAAGGGAAAGGAAAGTGAAGGGGCCAGGTTTTTGTTGTTGGGTTTTGTATGGACAGTGGCAAATTATCTACAATCATCTTCCAATATTCAGAACTGTATTTGATGCATTGCTTTTGTCAGTAATAGGTTATGAAAGGAAATCAATACCCTCTTACATTTACAATTTAATACCCTTTATGATAGGCAAATTTCCTCCACAACAGTCCTTTAAATCCAGTCTATCTCTGCCAAGCCAATGGCATACACAGAGCAGGTTGTCAGCTGTTTTCACTTGAGATGGCCCCCTCATTTGGGGAGCTGGAGATCCTAATTTATAGTCTGAGAGCATTCTAAGCATGTCCATTTCTCTTTGCTGGTTTGCTGCTGAAGAAGTCATTAGAAAAATGTCCTTTGGTTCAAGAAGTAAAATTGATCACAACAGGATTTGGAATCCAGCATCTGTTGCTGAGGCATAGAATGTCTCTGCAATGTTTATGGAAAAACCAGAAATAGCCACAGTTGATTCCAAGCTCTGTACCCAATACTGTATCACATACTTCTGAATGTAGAATGTTCCCTTCTACCAGGTATATGTCAAGTCTATGCATCAATAACAAAGAGTGGGGGAGAGAGAGGGAGAAACCAAACAGATTCAGTATCATTGTTTTTTTGTTTTTATTTCCAATTTTCAGCCGTATTTTCAGTCATGTTATCTGCTCTGTCTGTCCGCATGCACACACACTTCTTTTTGCATATGCTAAAGCAAGTTTTTTCCTGTACAAATTTTTAGGATGCATTTTAGGAAGCTTTTTTTTGAAAATGAGGCTTCATATATGTGAGATCAGTAACCTATTTTTGAAGACTGATATGAGCGTGTGAAACATTGCTGAAGGAGGTACATGGTCTATCATGGTACATGGTCTATCATGTGCTATCTCACTGCTACAGAGAGGACTATACTGGAAGTGTCAAAGAAAGGAGACCCCCTTTATTGTGATACACCTGGTAAATTATGCAGTGGTGCTCTTTGGGAGAAGCTGGGAATTCTTTCCTGGCTCTTGTGGTGATCAGTTTATGTCTTGAAACACAAAATGTTATTATCCTTCTCTTGACACCTTAAACCGCAAATGTTGTATTGGTAACAAAATTATCCAGCTCCTTCTAAAATCCAGCCTCAGCATTTGACTTTTACCTGCTGCAGCAGTGAATATTTGTTGGATGTCTGTGACTTAATCACCGTGCTTACATATGAAGCCAGCTGATCACCTCAATGCCAGCATCTTGTATTTAATTAACTGAATTCGTTTCCTTCATTATGATGTGTTGTTTAGACATAGTTTTCCAACATTTCGAAGGCACTAGATCATAGTCCCCTCTGGTGTGCCATCACTGAAGTCATGACACTATAAATCAGTGGAATTACACCTGAGATTAATTTGGTCTATTGGATTTAAAAATAAAATAAAACAAACATCAAGCTGGGATTTTGCTTCATGTTTGGTTTAAGAATTCTGTAGTAAAAGCCTGTTGTTCATGGTAGATTTTGATTCACATTTGGGAATATTTATATCTGTCTTTAACACCCTTTTTGTTTTCCACGAGATTTTTTTGACTCCATGAAAGTTCAGAAATTTTTTAAAAGAAAGCTTTAAACTTTCCAAAGAATCCTCCTGAATTGCAGAAGAACAAATAGCCTCAGACCTACACCATAATATTTTCGCACTGTACGTGTAAGCAAGTGTAACAGCATGAGCAAGATAACTCATTTTGACAATTCAGTCTGCAACCTTTCTTATGTGCAATATTGTAAGGAGATATTTTTAATATTTCACCCAGAAGGTAAAGCTAATAATCAGTTAGGATAGAAACGAAAATCAGCTAGAATAGAATCAATCTAAAATCTCAGAAACAATTTCTTCAGTATTTTCACTTATAGCTACTGTGAATTTGGGAGGTGGGGAGAAAATTGGTGAAGAGGAGTGGTTTCCATGTTCAACTTGTGTAAGAGTGATTAAGTGCATATGTGTATTTCAATGCAGTTTTCACTGCTTTGCTCTTTCCTAAATAGTGCAGGAGGAAATGCACAATGAACATTGTCTATAATTTTTTTCTTTTTTCTCCAGCATTTGTATCAAGCCTGTTTTACATCTTGCATTACTGCACATCACTCAAGCGGCACACTTAGTATCTCATTATATTGTAATGAAAATTCCCAGATTTATGAATAATTTTACACAGATAAGTATGGCCTATATTTTCCATTAATAGAATTTCATCAGGAAAAGAAGAGACAAACATGACTGCTTGTGACTGTTGCACTAAGATGTCTTGTGGGACACTTTCTGTTTTGCTTTTATGAAAATGTAAAAGAAACATATTGTTAATTAAAAAAAGCCTGATCTTGGTGATTTCTAAAGAACATGGGATCACTTGTACGTGCCCTCCGGCTCCCCTTGGAGCTTCACTGGCAAACACTTTTCTGTCTTCTCTTGGTCAGTGAGCATTTAGTGTATTGATTGTCATCAAATGCATATTGTTAATTTCTTGTCAATTTCAGGGACATGACATCTGTCACTCTTTTCTAACAGAGTAGTAAGGAGAACTGGGAAGGTGGGATATCAGTTATGTTGCCCATCCACTAAGCAGATGCTTTTCTGCTTTTGCTGCTTCTTACATGTACGTTTTGCTTTCAAGCTCTCTTGACATGAGTTTGACACATCACTGTAAGTGACATAGTACTGAGAATCTAGCAATGTTTTTTGGCATAAAGATTTACAGGCTGGTTAGTGTTAACTCATGGTCTTACTACTGGCCTTGGGTTGCACGCTGGGATTGGGATGTCCTATATCTGTAGGTAGGGTAGCATGTTGTGAGTGCCATTATCATACAAACAACAAGAGAGCAATATAAAAGCCCATGATGTGTGAAATGTGTGCTGCTAGGATCTGAGAGATGAGGAAGTGGACAGAACACCTAGAAATCGGTTATGAGTGTAGCTTACTCTGAAAAACTTGGGGTGAAAAGCCTGCAAGAGCTGGCTTTCTTAGTGCTTCCAGACATACCACTAGAGACACCTTTGAGGCAGCCTTTTTGGCATTATTTGAGCCCTTAGAATTCTTGACCTGGTCAATATCTGAGAGTGGGGGCAGGAGTTGAAATGATAAAATGTCAGGAAAAGTTTATTATTATTTGCATTTACTTAAAGGCCGCAACTAGGCACAGTACAAGTGCATAGTAAGAGACAGCCCCTAACATGCACCATCTAAATAAACAAGAAAAATAGACTGGATGGGTGAAAGGAAGAATTATCCTTCTTTTACAGAGGGGAACTGAGGCCCAGAGAGAGTAAGTGGCTTGCCCAACGTCACACAGGGAGCCTATGACAGAGCAGGGAATTGACTCCAGATCTCCTGAGTTGCGGCCCAGGCCTTTACTCATAAGGTCGTTTCTCATCTGTAAATAAACCTTTAATAATCTATATAAAATTATCTATATAAAAAGATTGAGATCCTGTTTTGGTTTTAAAACTAGGTGAAGGTGTAAGAGGTGTTCTCAGCCCCAATTCCCAAGTCAGAGTGCCTTTGAACTTTGCAGATATTTGGATCTGGAGTTGAACTTTTATTAAGAATTGTGCTCTGAATATACATAGAGACAGAATGCTAAGAATTATCTCCAGGAGAGTCAAGGGCTGTCATTCTGCTGCACTTCAGTAGGCATGAAAAAGTGGCACAGTAGATGCCCTCTGGATGTCTCCACTCCGCACCTCCTCCAATGTAATGAGCTCTCCAGTTCTATTACAAAGTTAACTCCATAAAAAATAGGCTCATATGAAGAGCTAAACATTTGGATTCACTTGCTTTTCACCATTTCCCATTTCTAGAAGTTAAATACTGCAAAGAAGTAGCCTAAATTATGCTAATAAGTAACTTGTATTTATATGGGGAGTTTTCACCATAAAGGATCTCAGAATTCTTCCTAGATCTTGCACCCAGAAATCACTACTTCCAGCATTGACATGAATTTACCTATGTGATGGTGCGTGATAGTTGTTTAATACCTCAGAATAGTTTAGGAAAGGAAGTGAGGAGCTCCTCCCCAAATGAAACTGCAGAGGGGATCATAATACCAGTTAGGCAAAATGTAATCCTATAACTCACCGGTGGATCAAGGCCAAAATCCCCAATCCAGCACAGCACCAGAGCATGTGTTTAACTTTAGGGGTGTGAAATCTCCTGAAACTCTAAAACTTATCTCTGCCAATCCAAATGAAATGGATACATAAAATCAGATATGAATCTGTATAGCCAGGCAGTGTTTTAATGGTAATATTCCCAATCTGAGTTTACTTCTATTCAAATGTAAAATAAAACTAAAAGTTACTATAATTTAGACTGAATTTATTTATTAGATTAAATAATTCAGGAAGGTTTTTGGTGACAGCATGTACTTTCACTGAAATTCTATCACCTAGGAAGGCTGTATGTGACATTTCACACTCTTCTATATACATAATTTACACTTCCTTCTAAATATGCAAATATGCGCTAGCACTTTTATGCCCGCATAGACCCCAAACCAGCCACTTCAGTATGTATTTATATTTTGCTATTCTTTCTGGAGATCTTGCATATTTTTCCATAAATAACAACACTAAATTTAATTTCCAACTGAGATTTCTTTTGTCAGTTGTTCTGTAACATGCTTCTAAAGGCAATTGCGTGCAATAGTTCCATAACAACACACCTTACAACTTGTAAATAAATATTTTAGGCTATTCCTATAGCTTTATTAGAAGCTGATGATCAGTTATAAATTAAAGTCAAACTGTGCTAATTGCTTTATAAAAGTATATGGCCAAAAATAACAGTTCACTGAGAATTTTTTTTAAAAAAGCTAGCAATGTATTTTTTAAAAGTCTTTGAGAGCTTAGCTTCTGGATCCCAGTAATGATGTATTCCAGTAATGAGAGAGAGACTGACTTTGGCATCATTTGGATATGTATCATGCCAGCAAATGTAGTGAGATTATATTGAGATTGTATAAGGATGTTCTGGAGAGTTCTCAGGCTGTTAGCAAATCTTACAGCAAGGAATCAAATAGCTGGACTTTCTTACTATAAAATATTAGTGTTTTTATTAATTGGCTTGATTTCACTCTAGTAGCTTTTAAGTGCTTTGTTCCTTTGATCTCTTTGGCTCTTCACTTTTTAAAGCACTGCTTTCTGAGGCTCAATTTCTGCCATCCGTCTTACTGATTCCAGTGAGAGAGCTTGTGTAGCAAGGTACAATTCAGCATGCGTAAGAGGGGCAGAATCTGGCCCTATATGTTTGAGCAACCGCTGTATTATACCCTACCAGATTATGGACTTGGTTCAAGTAACTTGTAACTTTGGATAATGTTTACTATTTGAGATGTGGGGAAGTTTTCATTCTGCCCTTTTTTTAGATGGAAAATTGGGTTTACAAGTCAATTAAATTTTTCACAGAAAACATCTGCATTCCTCACTAATGTTGGATTTTTCAGCAGAGAAGCACCAACATATTGTGAGTGAGACTGTTCTCGGGGTACAGGGCTAGCCGTTAGGTGTGCTGTTGCCAAGAGTGGAAAATGTTTTTGGTGCCCTTCTGACTAGCTGAGCAAAACAATAACAATCCTGGTTTGACTCCCCTGGAATCTGGCATCCCAGGTGACTTCCCTGATTGCCAGCCCCTAAGGTCAGCCTCGTCAGGGTAAGTCCTTCCCAATTAGAAGCAAAAGTACTAAAAATCTCATGACTGAGCTTGTTCATGTGAGTTCGCCTGCCTCTTGTCCCTGTCCTACTCCTAATGGGGGTGAAATCTTCACCCCATTGCAGCCAGTGGGTAAGAGTTTAGCCATTGACTTCAACAGGAGAAAGATCAGGCACTAACTTTGTAGATACTGGGATCCTTTGAGAAAATATCCAAGCTTTGGTGTGTTTACATAAACCTTGTAAAGTTTACCCATTGCTACATTTGATGCTTGGGTGAGATTCAGTTGCCTGATGAGATGCATGTATTCTGAATATGCAAAATTCTGAGAATTAAATTGAAAATGTGGTTTTTATATTTGTGGTGAACCTTTTAATTCTGTACAATTACAAAGTACCTCAGTGTGGAGCTAAATAAATGCTTGGGCTTCTGTTAGAGAACATGGCATATGTTAGAGCTTTTAATATTGGAAAATCTCATTTTTAGCATGTGGTTTCCTCTGACACAAATGGAAATCAATGGGAGATTTTCACAGAGTTAGACTGACCGGTGGAGATTTGCATCCTTACTAACCTTGATTTGGGTGACTGAACAGTTAATCATAGAATAATTTTTTATGCTGCACTTTTCATATTTAAGGAACCACAAAGCCATTTCCAAGTGTATACCCACCATTGAACTGGCAAAGGGGAACAGCCTGATTCAGCTGACATGGGCCAGCCATGGGTTTTTAATTACAGTGTAGGCATACGCTTTGAGTCCCAGACCAATGCATTGACCACTAGAGAACACTGCCTCTGTCTTATCACTGTAATCGTTAATTTTCCCTTTATTTTCTCTACAGTTTCTGTTAATGTAATCTATTTTAGCTGTCATCTCTACTTCCTATTAATCTTTCAGGGGGTGGGGAGTTTAGAACGCCTTTTGCTATAGTATCTACTGTTGGACAAACTATTAATTGCAAACAGTTAATCTGGTGCATTAGGCTCTTTTCTCTAATTGCAAATGACCCACGAACAGACTTTGATTTCATATGAATTTGCTCGTTCAGCGAATATAATAATGATAATACTGTAAATTAACAGATTTGCTAATGCGGCTCCACTTGGCTTATATGCTTGTTTTTATTTAACCTTCTGCCTTTATTTGTTTATATTTTCATTTGCAGTAAGTTTGACTGTTGTGGTTGAACAACTGTTTAAATGAAGCCAGATTATTTGCATCACAAACGCTTCCTGTTGGTTGTGTTTGTTTTTTGTTTCTGGGTTTTTTTGGCATGGATCTTTATGTACCTTAACAGATGCAAATTCTGGCTCCTGCTAAGCTCTCTTTGTGGGCTGGTGGTAATTGACTGTATAGGGCCAGATTCAAAGCCCAGCGTAAGACTCCTGTTGACTTCAGTGGGCTTTGGATCGGGCCCCTAATGTTATGCCTTTCAAAGATCAGCCAATCTGAGTTCACGATAAGTATCCCCTTTGCCAGCGCTGTGTGTCTCTCTAATCTTGCTTTCTGGTCCCTTACGAGAAAGTCCTGTACAACTTTATAGACAACTTTCAGTAGGCTTTTTTTTAGCCATGCTGTAGGATTTAAAACAATATCCCTGCTATAGAGATATTAACATTCTCTATAGACTTTTAATTTCTGTAGTGTTCAATTAGAGTGTCTCCAGAATTGTAGCAGGGATGCCAATCCAGTGTTGGCAGCTGCCTCAGTTTCCCTTCTTCCCCAGTTAATCAAACTCCACCCTGCACGTTTTCACAAGAACCCTGCCTTCTGGGAGTCTGCGTAATTGACACCAGTCTTTCACTCTGCTGGGTCACAGCCCTAGCTGCAGGGTTCTGAGCTGGGGCAGCCTTTCTCCCCTGGCTTTCCTTCCAGCTTTGCTAGCTGACTTGTGCTCCCCATGTGTTCTACCTGGAAGCTCTGGAGAGTCTACTCCACTGTGTGAGATCCCCTAGTTCACTTTGACAGAGCTGACAGGCTCCAGATAAACTGCAACCTTGTAAGAGAGAAAAGTCCTGCATCTGTCCCATTACCTGTACTAAATGAGGCACAGATAAGGCTGAACCCTTGGAACAGAGATGCTTGGATGTCCATGCCCCTTGGGACCAGTGCCGTCTTACAAGGACCATGTCCTATTGAGTGATATAGGACTCTTCTGTAAGGGATATCAATCCTGGCCCATAGTAGCTGAGCACTCGTAGGGTTGTAATTACTGTCTGGAAGGTATCAGGCCACTGAGCCAGGTGAGGAAATCACATTCTGGAGCGTCTGGATAATCAGCATGTTGCATAGGAGTGAAGGGCAGCAGGAATTGATGTAATTTCATCTTTGACTTAATTGTAACAGCATAACGCGAGCTAGACCTCTTTATCGGGTGGAAGACATTTCACATTAACTGGTTATCACATCGGTGCCATCGTTCAGAAAGCCACTTGCAGTTTAGGCTTCTGTCAGTGACAGAATAATAGAGTGAAGCACTTTTTCTCCCTCCCAGGGAGCATAGAAGAAAAGATTGAATGACTTTAGCTGTCTTCCCACTAAGATTCGCCTGCTATGTTTACTATGTAAGCTGCATCGGAGGACTTAGTACAGCTCTACTACATTGTGCTTTTGGGGAAGTCCGCTCTTTCAAGCTAAGCAGGCATGGGCTGGATCTGGAGTGCATATCTGATCCTGCAATACCTGGCCCATATAGTAGTAATAGTTCCTCACTTAGATGAGAAGGCCAGATACTATTGTGATAAACATCATAGGAATTATTGGTAATGTAACATAGGTTTACCCACCATTGTAGCAACTGATGTGATGCCTGCTACTAAAGGACATGTAGCATATCTGACTGGCAAGAAAGTCAAGATGTTTAGCTATGGTAATGAAGGGCATATAGGTACATTTGCTGATAGAGGGAATGCTTTAGAGTCACAAACTCTGCTTCTGTGACTACAGCCCATGATTTAATTATTGACTCAGTTGTGTGCTGAGCTGTGATAAATGGGAGACCTGGCAAATGTTCACGTTAAATAGCATGTAGGTCATGACCGAAACTAGTAAAAATCTGGAAGTGGAAACCAAAAATGGTGTAGTCAACTGAGGATTTGTACGGGGACTTAAACATTTAAGAATTTTATAGAACCAGGTTTTTTCCCTGTTTGAGGAATAAGTGAAATATGTGAATGTATATAACTGATTGCAGGGAACAATAATCAAGATTTTTAGTCCTCAGGAACCTTTTCTCAAGGAAAGTTTTGAAGGAGAAATCTGACATTTAAATACACCCTTCCTGTCACAGTTACCAGATGGCCGTGTTCTGTTTCCAAAGGCCATCCACTCACTGCTCAAACCATCGCAGAAAGCATCGTTATGATTGTCAGACTCAAAATAGCTTCTTATTTTGGTTTTACCATTTGCCCATGGAGCATCCGGCGTAAGTACAATGGATAGTTTATTCTGGCTACATCAGAAGGAACCCATTACTGTGGCCGCAATATTTCATAAAAGGTAACAACATAGTTCAGCCCAAGCAACATTAAATAATTTATCTTACATGTAACAAGAATATTTTCCTAGAGCTGAGGGGTGCCACAGGTGCTCATGCTGTTGTGGAAAAAGAGGAAGATAATGGTGTGTGTAAGCGATGAATTTAAAGGTGGTTCTACCAGATTGATAAATGGGATTAAGCTTTACCATTGCCCTGGGATAGGACTTAAATTGGTGCCCTCAGGCTCTACCCACTCACTGGCAGAAGGAAAAAAATATTTGCTCCCCCATAGGGTCTTGGTGAATGTTCAGCAAGCAGACAGACCTTCAGATATACATAATTGCACGTTGGACATGGAGTCTGTTGGATCAGGGAGCATCTGATGAGCTATTTCAAAATATGCAACTGCACCAAAGCAAAACAGAAAAATAAATCGTTCTGTGGAAAATCATCTGTGTCCTCCTTTTTCTTACTTTCTTGACCACAGGATGCTCCATCCATCCTGTGGCCCTTTTTGATTTATAGGTAAACATGTCCTTTCCTAATGTGCTTTCATTGAATGTTCAAGGAATATGCCTTGGAGGTGTTTTATGTATGTTGTTTTGTGGCGATGCAGCCTAATCTATTACAGAGAGGCTCATGCAAAACGGAAGCTCTTTTCTCCAAATAAGATGTTGTTTTGCAATATCTTTATGCAGATTATTTTCCCTGAAGCAACAGTGGAATCTGGCATAATAGAAACTACTTTTCTGTGCACGTGTGTTTACAAACTCATCAGGTCCGATCCTGGACTGCTGAAGATAATGAAAAAATTGCTCATGGCTTCAATGGGAACAGATAAATATTGACCATGCTATGCTAGATAAATATTATCATGATGTGGCTTCCCCTTAACTTGGCTCCTTTGCTTGTAGCCCTCTCCCGCTACACACTTTTTTTTTCTGTTTGCCTTCTTGCCTTTTTAGCTACTAATCTCTTTGGGGCAAGGATATTGTTGGTGTTACTGGAAATCAGTTGTTCAAATAACCCTGCTCCTGTTTCATGGACAAGGAAATCTGCACAATGCAAGTGGCTGATTCCATTGGACCCTTCCAGGAGAGTTTAGAATCTGTGGTGCAGGATACCAAAGCCTTTTGATCCTGTATGATTCCGCAGAGGTTTCCTTCCCGGGGTTCCATCTTTTCCCTAGATCAGGGGTAGGCAACCTATGGCATGGATGCCGAAGGCGGCACGCGAGCTGATTTTCAGTGACACTCACACTGCTCACGTCCTGG
Source organism: Dermatemys mawii (assembly GCA_007922305.1). Classification (NCBI taxonomy): domain Eukaryota; kingdom Metazoa; phylum Chordata; order Testudines; family Dermatemydidae; genus Dermatemys; species Dermatemys mawii. Next base: position 4,296,858 of record ML677380.1, on the reverse strand, counting down.
CCACCAGTCTGGGGGGCTCTGCATTTTAATTTAATTTTAAATGAAGCTTCTTAAACATTTTAAAAACCTTATTTATTTTACATACAAAAATAGTTTAGTTCTATATTATAGACTTATAGAAAGAGACCTTCTAAAAATGTTAAAATGTATTACTGGCATGTGAAACCTTAAATTGGAGTGAATAATGAAGACTCGGCACACCACTTCTGAAAGGTTGCTGACCTCTGCCCTAGATATTTCTCCCGATATCTTTTCTGAGTCAGTCACTTTTATGTTGGGCCCCTGCTGTCGAGCCATTCATGTTCATAAAATTTAGCATTAGCCTTTATTTAAAAAAAAAAAATCAGCTGGGGTCAGACCTGATAGTAAAGCTTTGATGCTTGCTGCTGTAGCACACCATTCAAAGTTCAGTCCCCCATGGCTCCCTTGACTCACTCAAGTCGCTGTGTTTATTCATATATTATTTAGCTAGCAATCTGAGTAGAAGATGCATATAGGCAGCATGCATAATTCATCACTGAGGGTTAGCACACAGTGGTCTGTGGACAGGGAGTGAGGACAAAATCAACTCGGGGTTGGCTTTTCATTAAAGAAAGAGTAGGATTGATGCTCTCAAACAGCTGCCATGGACGACAAGGGCAGTCTCTGCTAGTGATCAGCGGGCTGGGTGTGCTACCTTTAGTGATGGGCCATGGCAGTTCAGGGAATTGCCAAACAAAATCAATTTGTGCGAAACAATGGGGTGGGGTAGTGCGAACTACTCTCCAGAAGACAGCACTCTCAGTAAGCTAATTGGGGAAGGCAGACTGTGAGTTTCCTTTAATAGAAAGGAGAAAAGATGGAAGAATCTTGCTAACACAGTGAAACTTCTGCAGAGACCCATCTGCAACAGGTTTCTCTTGTCTTTTGACAGTTGAAGCATCCCCATAGGATCTGTGGTACAATCTTAATAATTCTTAGCACATGTAAAGGCCTAATCCACACGTTTTAAGCTCCTCTGCACAGGGGTCATGTCTTTTTTAGTATGTGTCCAGTGCCCAGTCCCAGGGCCGGATTTACACCTTACGCGTCCCTAGGCACAGCATCTTCAGCGCCTTCCCCACCCCCCCACCTACAGCTGACCTTTGTGTTGGACATGGTTTTAGAGAGATAAGGGGACCATAGAACACCGGCACCCCTAGGCACATGACTACTTTGCCTACATGGAAATCTGGCCCTGCCAGCACCTGATCCTGATTGGAGCCTCTAGGTGCTACCTCAGTCGAAATAATAATAGCAAGGTATGCAGCGCCCTCCCCTTGACAGAATTCAGACAGTTCTCACCTCTGAGGGGGAGTGTTAGGATGTTCACTTACCCCTTCTTTCTGGGCTACTTTTACCCTCATAGGCCCAAAGTCTGATTTCCATTTGTTGCTGCTAGTATTGCGGCTTGCTCCACTCTTTTGGCCTCTAGTTACTATAGGGCAATCTAACTGATAATAAGTTATCAGGTCTGTAGCCAGGATACCATCCACAGTGGTCCTCATTGTAGACTTGGGTGGGCAGGACATTCCTCCATAATGGTTTGGTATGTGGAATCACAGTCCATTTTAAACAGGGGTGTTTATGTAATTAGGCAACTACAGACACAAAAGAAGCAGGCTTCCACACGGCTTGAGCTCTAGTTTTGTCTTATTTGTTCACTCTCCTGGGAACTCTGTGCACAGGGGCAGCTAGTGGCTAAATAATGTACTGCAAGAAAACTTATTACTAGAGCTGGTTGAAACTTATTTTATGATGGTTTTTCATCAGATCATGCCAGTTAGTCAAACCAGGAAGTTTTGTGGGAAAGGGTCAATTTTGACAAAAGTTTTGCCAGGTAAGTTTTTCAGGTCTAGGATGGACATTTTTGGTCAAATTGAGACAGATCTCTACCCATACTCACCTCTTCTGCCTGATTGGGGGCAGGAACTTGAACCTGGGTCTCCTGTATCCCAGCTGAGTGCCCTGAGCACTGGACTACAGAGTCAATGTCATTCTCTCTTGCCAGCTGGTTGTTTAATTATTTATACAAAATGGAACAGCTCCGCCAGGAGAGACTTAGAAAGAGAGGCTGATTGAAAGGCCAGTAATAAGGGCACTTAGCTGGGAGACATGAATCAGGGAGAGCAGGACTCTGAACCTGAGTTTCTCACATCCTGGCTGAGTGCCTAACCACTCAGGTGGGGTCTCTTCTCAGGAGACATTTTAAAAGGTCTCAGTTTTGTCCCAGTGTGGACCAAAATCAAATGACAAAACCTCCAAACTATTAACAAAATCGAATTCTTGTTTTGTGCTCAGCTCTAAGTGTTACATTCTGGCCTCCAAACAGAATTGGAAAGCAATGTAGATGAACTCTTCCCATCCTCCCCTTGGGCATTCAGAACACCTTTAACAAAGCTGCCAGCCAGATCTCTCAACATGCAGGTCTTTTGCCTGGCAGCCTGGCACTCTAATGACTGAGCCATTCAGCTGCCTCCTCATACCACCAAAGCTCTAGGAAACCTGACACAAACATTGTGCAGTGCTTTGATTCATAACACCTCGGGTCCAATCGGGTGCGTCTTGTAAGCTGTTCCAGCTAACCTTACAAAGATGAAAGATCTCCTGCATATTGGGTACATCAAAGGGCTTTCAGTTAGTAGGTAATTAACTTTGGGCTTCCTTAGGTGTGGCACTCTGCATCTTCTTGGTGCTCTGGATCCATTCCTGATTACTTGGAGCTGTGAAGGAATAATACTCAGTATGAGAGATGGAAACTGCAGCCTCCTTTCAGATAACAGATGCCTCCCACTTCAGGTTTTAAATATCTTATGGTACCATTTCACATTGCGGGTAAGGCACAGGAAATTTTCTCCTGATTCATCATGACAGTCTGTGTGCACTCCAGCCAGCACTGCAACTGGAAAATATTGATGTCATAAAATGAAAATCTGCATTTTATTGCCAGAAACTTCCAAGATACAAAAATCCATCAGGAAAATGAAACTTTATATAAAGTGTCTTCAACGCAAGTAATCAGCCTTCCCAAAGAGATACTGATTAACTACCTTCCATTCCTCCCCAGAAGCCAAAAACAAACATGAATTTGGAGAGTAATCTTTCACTTCTCTCTCCCCAAATGCTGCACTGTTTTTATTATTTCTGTTGTTACTTATCATGTTAAGCACTCCAGCAGGCTCAGGATGCTCTCCACAGAAGGATTGCTGAAGGCTTATGGGAAATTGTCGAGGGAGCCTGAATAAGATTGATTTTGGGCTTGTCTACATGGTGCTTTTGTCTGGACAGAGGAGGGGTGTACATTTTAGTCTGCATTAGTGTGCCATGCACTAACTGGCTCATGCGGACCCCGCTGGCATGCACTCGGAGTTCTCTTGTGCTTCTCAACGTAGTCCTGCCAGTTAGTGCACAGCATGCTAATGAACACAACCCTCTCTGGTCTGGGCTAACTCCATGTGTAGGACAAGCCTTGTCAGTTTGGATACATTTCCTCTGGGTACTAGGATGAAAACTCTGGGCTGGATAGTCAGGGGTGCTGAGGCGAGTGTAGCAGAGGGGGACTGTAAAGGAGCTCTGTGACTCCCCTGTCTTGGATTTTGAGTTGAATAGACTTCAGGTACAAATAGTTCAGGGCTGCTCTAAACTATACCAGCTCGCTATAACCACCAGCAGCTGCTTCATCAGCTGGAGATTGAAAGGGAGCTGTGCTCTAGCTACAACCTGTGTGCCAGGGAATATGCTGAAAGAACCTGCATAGCTGGCTTTATTCCACCCAGCTGCATGGGCTTACTGGCTTTATTGAACCCCTTTGCACTGGTGGACCGGAGTAAAGGGCTGTGTCATGGGGGAGAACCTGGCTCCTGAAGTTCTTTAGGTTGAACACAGCTTTTTTATCATACACTGGCCTTTCCCATCAGAGAATCGTGCCTCGGAGTTCAACATGGCTGTGCAGCAGAGATCAGAGGACCTTGGTACAGAATTTGGGTCCAGGGAGCGCAGAAGTAATATATACATATCCTAAGTAGAGCAAGTTTATTGAAATGTGTTTGTGCAGTTTGCCGTGGCATGTTCTGCATGTAGGCTGGACCCAGGCTCAGTATCCCTGAATTCTGTTTCTGCAGCAGAGTGGTGCAGGATTGTGTTGCACTGTGAAATTTATGTACCAGTTTCAGGTTCCTTCTGTAGCAGCATTTTACTGACCTGAATATGAAAAGTAATAATGCAATTAGTAGAGTCTTCCCCCTAGTATAATAGCACGGGGCACGTACATGTGAATGTCCCGAATGGGTAATTGCACGCACAGAGTGGTCTCTAGGTGCAGTTTCAGAGGCTGCTTTGAAAATTTGCCTCCTAATCTGAACCACTGAGTTCCACTGCAGGGAAATAGCATCAGGAAAACAGATTTTTCTGTCTTGCACCTTTCCTGTCTAAATGATCTGCCGCTGTCTTGCTCTGTGTGCCCAGAGAGCCTGCGTTCGGTTGAATAGAGCTCTTTGTGTGCTAAGCGCTCTTCTTTATCAAATGCATTGTGGATCTATCCATCCACAGTGAATACAGCTCTATCTATGTTATTTTTAACTTGAGTGTCACTGGACATGTTTGGAATTTCTGCAAAGATGGCGAATGGGTTTTCACTGCAAACAAGGTTGACAGTTTAATACAACAGTGTGTGTTCTCACTGAAATAATTTAATACATTCACTCAGTGGTGCATAGTTAAGGACAAAGATGCTTTCATAGCTTTATGATAATATATTGTGAATGACAATAAGAAGGGCATTGATTTCCTCATAGAATATTGATTCTTTTGGAGCCGTGGATGGCTTTTTAGAAAGTGCTGCATACTAATAACTTTAGATGAAAATGAAAATCAATTTTTTATACTAGAATAAAAAGTTAAAAGTAAATATTTGTCCCAGGTATGGTAAAATAGCAGTGCAAGCTCTATATAGGATGTGCAGGCACCAGGAAGTCCAACAGGCACTCATGGCTGGGTTAATTCACATCAGTGCATGGACTCCATGTTTATAATTTTTAAGAAAAAATTCAAATGATTGAACTTCTAAAGACCTATTACTGGGTCAGCTTCCCAGATACTTAGATAACATCAAATCCAGATTAACTAAATTCTACTGCCCTTGGAATAATCTTGACAAAAGTTATACAGTCAAATGGCCAGTATTGAAGTTGCTCAGGCAACTGTCTTTGCTGGAAGTGTTGGACATTTTCAGTGGGTTAGCCAGCTCGCCCATGGCTTTGCAATGTCTCTTCTTGTGACAGTTGGATGCGCAGTCACCTTACATTTGGGGGTGTAAAGAAGAGATTGTCACGTCGTAACCAGGCTGAGCGCTCATTCTTTTGAAGCCCTGCCGTTAAACTGTAATACCTCCTTGTTCTCATTTTGGAGAACAGATGGTGCAGATTATGTTTTACGAATCTAGAACATGTTGGGGTGGTGAGCCACCAAGCCCAGCTGATCGTTGGATCTTTTATATTAAGGGATCCGTGGAAAGCTTTTGGAGTTGAGAAAGATTTTTGTTGTGTTTCATGGATTGCCTGGAGCATAATGTGCTCATTCATTTGCAAGCAATTTAAGGCCTGGGGGACTGTGGTTTAGTTTTCTCTCCCATCTGTGGTATTTTGCTGCTTTGGCTCAGAAACTGGAAAAAGAAAAGCAAACTTCCCTGGTTATAAAAACACAAAGGAATGTGGAGTTTGATGGTTTGTGGCTTTCAAATTTCAGGGTGACAGACCTTTTTAAACTAAAAAGTTAAATCTCTGTGTTCTTGGAGGACATGACGTTGAGAAGCATCTTGCATTTCCACAGTTATTTTGCACCCACAGTTAAATGTGGGCATATTACATAGCTTTTAGACAACTAGCCACCTGATCAGAGTTGTTTACATGTGACAGATTCCACCTGCCTTTTATAGTGAGAGCAGGATTTGGGAGGCAGTTTCCCTTTTTGCAGGCATAAAATTGCATCTACAAAACTCAAATACTGGTTTGAGGGGGAAATGAAGACCTTCGTGGCTAAAATATGCTGTCAGTAAAACCAGCACCAAAAACCAACCAACCCTCTTCTACTATCTATGCAATTAGACAAGGGATCACTACAAGCCAAGAGAGAGTTCAACCTATCATGTCTATTTACTCGGTCTCTTCTGGAAAGCAGTGTCTAAATTACTCTAATATAACAAACTTCTTGATGTAACGAGCACTACAATATATTACTGTTAAATCAAATAAATGAACGGATTGTGTATGTGCATTAGTATAAATCTACCAAAAATAATGGCTGTTAATGACACTAGAATGTTAGCTTTATATGAGATTAGCATACCTCTGAACATTGTAGATGAGTTGTTTTATACAGTACAATGCATCAAGGGTTTTTTAATATTTGTAGCATGTACATTCCTTAATTAGAATGAACTGAAATAGTAATTCACACTACCTGGTTTATTATAAAAATAATGACTGCCTTATTTTTGGAAGCATGTGGGCAATGGGCATGCTGTTGAATTATAACAGTTCTAGACAGAGTGGAGCACTGGATTGAAGGGGACAATACAATTATAGGCTCCTGCAGATATGGCGGTATGTTTATGGGGAGCGATGTGGGGAATGGCACATATAATTCCACTCTTTACCAGTTTTTGAAGTCAATGACTAACTACATTAGCCTGGGAGCTAAAGGTCCAGAAAATACAAAAATTGGCTACCGCATTTCCTGTCCCATTGACAAATTCATACCATTTCTGAAATTGCCTACAGAGCATATCAACGTCTATATTTTGGATGGCACCATGTACCTGTTCATCTGGAAATACTTTGTGATGTAACTGATTGCATAGCATGGATTTCACAGTCTTTAGTCAAATTTAGAACAAATTTTGGTAGATAGTTATAGCTGCAGCAAGGAGTATATTCTATTCTCCATCACACCTGCATAATCCCACTACTGTCAATGGAGTTGTACCACAAAGGACAAGCTTGAATCTGTTTTTTCTCCTCTATGGTACATAGTGGTAATTTGGAGATGCATCTTTTTCCAAATGGGAGGTGATCCCGACATACCAAATGAATTTATAACCAAGAAATTGAAACTAAATTTTACTCCTAGAAAATAGAATGTATTCGCCTGTGATTAAGGAAAGTTTTTCCTTTTGTAAATTACAAGCTGGGATTTTTGAAGGGAGGGATTTGTTTTATTTTTTTGCCTTTGTTAGTTGTCTGTTGCTCGGTCAATCAGTTTCTTAAAGAATTCTGGGTGGAGACAGGAAGGAGGAGATTATAGGTGTCTTTTCTCATGGATTGGGATTAGGCAGGATCTGAGAAAGGGGGTTGGGATGGAAATCATTGGGTGCTAACTATTTTGGGGAGATACTTCAAGGCAAGCTAGAGTGCATGTGGAACCTGTTGCGGGGGGTGAATTTGGGCTGATCCTTTGTGCAGTGAATATTAGTGCCAGTAACCGAATATCAGATTGAGAGAATGGCAAATAGTAGGAATCAGACGCTCGACGGGTATAAACTGGTGTAACTCCACTGGAGTCAGTGACCCTAGATTTATTAGGGTCAATATCAAGTCAAGAGATCTAGGTTGATTTGCACCAGCTGAGGATCTGGTCCTCTGTATTCTGGAGAGAGCATTTACCTCTGTCTGTCCAATCAGCATTCTACAGCCACCATCAAAGGATCTGCAGAGCTCTGCACTAGGTATTAGACTGAGACCACTCACTCATTTCATAAAGGTCACCAAACCACCATCAACTTCTAACAAGTTCTAACAACTTCTAGTAGCTGCTGACCTGAGCTAGCTGGTTTTAAATCAGTGACCTAGGTTTGAAACTTCATAATCCCTTAAGCAGCCTCCAAGTCATCCAGTCTCCCATGTCAGTGCCATGTTGCCAGACAAGTGCAGTGTATCTAACGCGAAACCTCAGTCAACATTTAAGCATATTTGGCAGGCTCATTTCATTGCAAGGCCCCATGAATGTTAAACTTCTCAGCACACGTCAGATGTTATCCCGATGAAGAATAATCTGGTGGCTTGTTCTTACTGAGGAGTTGAGGCAGTAATTGGCAAATGCAGACTTTTCTCCCTGTTTGTCACTCAGAGGAGCTCTGTGATTTCGAAAACCTCATTGTCCTAATAAACCCTGTGGCAGCGTTGGTATTGCTGTCTGCTTCCATTTCAATTCCCTGGTAGGTACAGTGAAACATAGCACGTTCCTACACTTTATACGCAGTGCTCAGAAATAGAGTAGCCTATTGCCAGACTATGGCTAGTATAGAAGAAAGAGCATAAGGAATTATTGGCATGAATATTGGGCCTAATCCTATAGCCCTTACTTAGACACAATTACCGATGATGCTAGCAGGCCAAATTCCTTTCTAGTGACTCCTATTGGCTTCATTGGACTTACACTTGGGGTTGTTTTGGCCCAGTTCTTTGCCCCAAATCAGTGATGTAAAAAAAGGAGTGTGGAGGGGAACTGGAGATGTCCTAAGCTCAAATATCCACACTTTACACACAGAGAAACTCTACTACCATATTGTCTAAAATGGATTTGCTCTGAGCGGTCTGAAATGGATTTGCTCTCCCAGTGTTCAACTCTTTCACACACAGGAAATAAGGACAGATTTCCAGTATAGGAGAGAAATCCCTAGTAGCAGGCCCTCTGTCTGAAGAGAGCACCCCAGGTGTACTAGGTTTGAGTCCCACTCACTTACATCACTATTATGCTGGCGTAATTCCATTTATTTTACTGGCTGGGATAATGTCACAGATGGACAGGCCCACAAAGAACCATTCTCCTGTGCTTTCAGTAGAAGATCCAATTCCATCAAGCAGCCAGTTTTTAAGGGTCCCTCTTCATATGTCCAAGCCCACGCTGGAATGGCAATAAACATCCACTCTCCAAATGTTAACCGAACAGATGTGTCTTCCAGATGTATCCACTGTATTTTTAGCATCTCAGTCAAAATTCTCAAAGCACCATTAGGTCAAGAAAGCAGCTGTGTTAAGGGATATAACAAGATCCTATATTTTGTTCTCCCTTGACAATTTACATGTCAGATCTGCTTAGTGCTCAAAATGAGCTTTTTCTGTCTGTCAGTCAGGTCTGGTGTCTGAAAAACCAAGCCGTGCTCTTCCTGCTGAGTACATGAGGAAGAAAGTCCTCTGGAAAAATGGCTTGGCAGGTTCCTCATGCCCTACAGTACAGAATAGCATGGAGACACCACAGGGAAGAGAAGCCTGGACTCCCTGGAGAGGGGCTAATGTGGGACAACACCGTGCGCGGGAAAGAGAAAAATCAAGGACTTGGAGTCCCTGCACCAGGGATTCCCCCCCTGATCCTGATAGGTGTAATGTGACTAAAGCATGAACCTACAGTTGTGCAGCCAGAGAGAGCTTTGCTAGTGAAGAGAGAGGCAGAACAGCATCCACGTTGCACTCCACCAACTCTGCCGTGCTGACAAGACGAGAACGTTGTTTTTGTCAGTACCCTTTAGATATGACTCAGGAGAGGCACCGGAAGGAGTGTATATCTCCATTACGCCTCACTGGGTACCTCACTCACTTCAAATTTACCTCCAACCCACACAAACCTGCTCTCGCCTTTATTTCAGTGCTTAAAATGACTTCAGCTGAAAGGCTGAATCTTGAGGTTGCGGTTCTGGAAGAGTTTATGGCGTGTCACTCCCAACTCCATCCTTTGCTAATGTATCTGCACTGTCTGGGGGTCTTTGTCATGTATTTCAAAGGCCAGTGTGTCACCTTTCAGTCTTGATGGGTTGGGAGCTGTGCATAGAACTGAGACAAGCACCAGGAAGGGGTGGGTTGGAGAGAATCACTTTTTGGCCATAACCAAATTTTCCAGAGGGGTTTCTGGTTGTATTCACGTAGTTTTGAGACTGTATCGGCAATAGAACAATAGTTTGTTTTTTTCATTTGACCCAAAATTACATTTTACTGTAAAAATTAGCAATGGAACATGTGTAGACCCTGGAATGGAATCTGCAATTAGTTATGCTGTCTATATCACCGTATCTGATCTAGTCAGTCATATTTCTACGGCACCTGTCATTTCTATTTTCCTTGCCACAGAACTCTTCTTGTGGATAGGAATCTATTTTTCTTATTAGGAACTTATGGCCTCATTTCCATCGTATATCTGCACCTCTCAGTTTTCACTGGACTTGTCCTCACAGTACGCTGGTGAAGTAAGGAAGTGTTAATCTTCTTTTTGCACATAGGGAACTGAGGCATGAAGAGACTGAGGCCTGTTCTACACTGAGGGGGGCGGGCGGGTGTCGTCCTAAGATATGCAACTTCAGCTATGTGAATAGCTTATCTGAAGTTGGCATATCTTAGGTCGACTTACCTAGCCGTCCACAGGGCGGCCAGTCAACTACAGCCACTTCCCCGTCAACTCTGCTTCCACCTCTTGTGGAGGTGGAGTACAGGAGTTGACAGGGAACGTGCTCGGGGATCAATTTATTGCATCTAAACTAGACGCCATAAATTGATCCCTGATAGATAGATCACTATCCGCCAATCCGGTGGTTAGTGTAGTCGTACCCTGAGTGACTTGCCCAAGATGACCCTGGTAGTCCTAGGGAAAGCAGGTAACTGAGTGTAGTTCTCACAGGTTCCAGCCTAGCACCGAATGCACTAGGATATCGTTCATGCTACAGATAACATAGAAAGAAATATTCCTACATGATCACAAAGAACTCATGGGGCACATTTTCAAATACACATCACAGGTGCCAAACTTGACACAGCAATATGGGCCAAGTTCTGCTCATGGCTATGCCAGTGTAAGGCTGGAGTAACTTTGCTGACTTTGGATTTACGCTGGTGTAACTGAGTACAAAATTCAGTTATCTCCGTTTAACCAAGGTTTGTTGTCTCAGCAGCTGAATTCAGCCCAGTTTGGCAGAATGGACTCCTTCGTGGGTATTAACAGGGTGAGGATAAGGTTTTCCCCAGGATGCCAACATATTTATGTGTAGAGCTCTTTGGGACTGTCTTTCTGTTCTGTTTTGTACAGCACCTAACACAGTGGGATCTTGGTCCACGGTGGGGATTCCTAGGATGGTACAACCACACTACAAAGAATTAGTAATAATATATGATTTGACTGGACAATAGCTGACTCTGGCCTTTAGAAGGGGCCTAAAATACAAAGAGTGAAAAGTCAGCCTCCACAGAGATCAGAACTGCAATGAGACCGTGTTGCAGACAGCAGATGCTTTATAGATCACTAGATTAAGGCAAAATCTCATTGACTGCAGTGGGGCCAGGCCCTTCCTTAAAAAAGTCTGATAACTGGTAGCAGTTAGCATCCTCTCTGTAACCCAGCTGTAGAGTTCAGTATCCCATGTAAATGTACATGTGTGCACAGACAACAAAGGACCCCAGCCAAAAACATCCCTCATCTATTGTAACGAATCGTTGGTGGGTTGTGCCTGTTTTTCATTGCTCAGAAGCAGAGCAGTGTAAGTTTTCTAGGATAAGAGGATAAATCATCTGCCACAGGGTGCAAGGGCACTGCCAGAACCCCAACACACAATGGGTTGACTCCTGCATCCCTTCTCCCTCTTTTGGCACAGCTGTTCAGAAGAGAGGCTGGCAGGGACCAGAATTAGAATATCTGAGAGTGATGAAGAGCAGTACAGGACAGGCTCTGCTCAGCTCTGATTTAAGGGTTCTGTAGAGCCCCAGGCTGGAAAAGTTTTGTTGGCTGTTCCTAGTGCTTCTGTTACCTGGTTCTGAATTGGTTTCTCCCTATTGTCCCCTGCTGGACAGACCTCTTTTCCCATTGCTGTGTTACTGCTTGGCTGTCCCTTGCCACCCAGCCTTACACCATCTTCCAAAAGCAAAAAGAAAATGGTTACTCTGAGTCTCTGGCTCCATACAGCATGTGCTTTCTTTTGAGTGTCACAAGCAGAGATGCGTAACAAACAGGTTAAAACACTTAGCAGGCTCACTGTGAAGGGTCATCAAAGTTCTTGATTCAACCAAAAGGCCTGCAAGCTACATAGGCAAACTCTGCATGTGGTCTGTTAGGCTAGAAACAGCTAGAGCTCTCATCACGGCTTCCCAGCTGGAGTTCCCATCGTTTTCTTCAGTCAAGGAGCGGCTGCCACCATGTTGCGTTCAGACCAGAGCAGCTCAGCAGGGGCCACGCAGATAACTGTGACAACCTTGCTCCCATTAGTCAACAAGGCCTTTCCTTCACTCTGGAGATCAGAGCATCTTCACTCTTCAGCGGGAAAAAGAAAGAAAAAACACTGATTGGGAGAGAAGAACTTTGGTTTAAAAACAATGAGCATTAAAAGTGAGAATAGATGTATGTATCACAGGCACATTTTCATACTTGGGTGCCTTATAGTTCATCAGTTTAATATACAGTGGCCTGATTTTCAGAGTTGCTGAGTACCCACAAATCCCATTGAAACCCATTGCAGGTTCTCAGCATCCTTGAAAATAAATCTCTTGTTTTGGTACCTAGACATGAATTTAGGCAGGGGTTTTCAGAAGCAGCCGAGTAATTTCAGAGCACGAATTCTCTTGGCTTTCAGTGCAGCGTGTTTTCCTAAATCACTTGGATGCTTTTGAAAAACTCACCCTTGTGTGCTAACTTCATGCACCCAAGCTTGAAAAGTTTAACCTACATAGCAAGGCTCAAGAGACTGGCCATGGCATATGAAGCCTTTATGTTTACTGCACAGGTCAAATCCAGCTGTTTAGTGGTAACCAAAAGCTGTATAGTGTTTTTGTGCTATCAGGGGCAGCTCTTGATGGACAAAAATCTCCAAACCACAGAAGCCACCATCATCATTGGCATGACTTTTGAACTCTTGGGGTTGGCAATACTGATAGTTACATTTAACACGCTTTCAAAGTGTTTGTGGTCTAAGGATGGGAAAATGCTATGTAAATTCTAAGTACAAATTTGCCTCCACTACATGAGAACAACTATACTGCTTTTATTATAATATTTTTACTTTCGCCCTATATGCTACATCATGAAATGGTTATTTTATGCTTAAAGTAATTTATCCCACCACAGCATTTTAACTAGTCTTTTTAGTATTTTAGCATTTTAGCAGCAGAGTGGTAAAGATTGATAAGGTATTTGATCATGTATTTTGCAAGGAAGTTTTAGAATGCAGCTTTCTCAGGGCCAGTTGCTCCTTGGGAATTCAGGAGATGATGCATTATGGACGTTATTCTGAGCTCAGTCTCAGATTCTCAGATATATTTGAGAATTATTATATTTTCAATTCATAAGGGCAGTTCCAATGGCTGAGTGATAAATCAAGCTGAACATTGTCGAAGGGTTGTTGTTGTTATCTGGTGAGGTTTTGCATTAGCTAGAAACAGCATGGTGTGATAGTGTTAATAAGTGTTAGGCCTGGTAGTTTATTGAATTGTTCTAATTGTGTCCTGAAGGCCAGGTTTAGTTCAGTAAAATATTATCAATATGAATTTCATATTCCCTTGTAATGGCTTCTTGTTTTGTCTAATTTATGTGTGAAATTAAGACCAAGGATTTCAGATCTTCATTCACATATTAATTTCTAACCCACATACAAAGAGGCTGAGAGAGTGGAAAGAAAAGAAACTTGATCCAGTGACAGAAGGCCCTTACCAATAGCATGGAGGTTTATGCACATGGTATTGTGGAAAACGAGGCCACAGCTGAAATGTGTTCTAACTAATTACTGGATAATTGGAAAAAAATGTTTCATTTGCTGCCAAAAAATAGTGTGTGGTTATTGAAAAGTGTATCCATCCATCCATCCTTCCTCTTTGTCCCAGTATCTATCTCCTCTTCCTATTGTGTCTGTCTGTCTAATGCACGTTTGATTCTATATGCCCTAGGGCTGCTTAGAATATCCATTTATCTTCTTTTTGCTCTCATGAATTAAGCAGGAATAGTGAATAAGAGAATGACTGACTGGCTGTAGCCTGCTAAGATTTCAGAATCCCCATTCTAACCCTATTCTACCCCTGTCCTGAATAGCAAAATGAGACAGGAGCAGAGAAAGGCTTAGCTGGTGATTTAAAACCAATTTGTGGCTTTTGAGTGTCAACTATTATGAAGAATAGAATCCTAAGGACTTTACAGTTATAATGTTTTGATAGCTGTCATCTTCCCTTTTGTCTGTTCCTCCCGTTTCAATCTATCTGCCTCACCTCGCCTCACCTCGCCTCGCCTCTCCTCTCCTCTCCTCTCCTCTCCTCTCACCTTTTAATCCCCTCACTTCTCCTCTTTTCCTCCTAGGGAGTCCCAAGATCAGAAGAGCAGTTCAAAACTCAAGAAAATATACAAGAAAAATCCCCCTAAAAGACAGCAACTTTGGTTTGGGGATCCTCCAATGTAATGCGGGTGCATGCTCTCTCTCTCTCTCTCTCTGATAAGCCCTTTATACGTTATACTATTATTAATGATCACATACGGTGGAATTTCAAAAGCAAAGAGTCTAGACTTAACTTTACACTTAATTAAATCTTTTACTGGTGAGGCCAGCGAAGAGTGCTCTTGGAAACCCTACCCATGAATATTATGATCAGCCAGGACCTTGATACTTTGCAGAATAAAATAAACCAGGACAGAATTTGCAAACCTCTGTGCCATTGGCCTCATCCAAACTACAGTACTTGTTCAGTGTGTCATTTATATAGAGGAAGTTACATCAACTGCTCTGATGGAGAGACACAAATTAGTAATCTTTACAAGAATTGCTAACGTGAAGTTCCATTCCAAATCGCGACCAATATGGGCTTACATGCTTAGGGATGAACTTACGCTTATACCCATTGAAGAGCTTACTATACTTGTTTCCTGCCCCTGCTGCTGCTCAGATTTTTCTGCTCCATCCTCCTTTCCTTAATGGCAGTGCTCATGATATTCTAACAGATTGCTGGTTCATGTATTTTTATGGTAAACTCGGCCACCTCTGTCTGTAATGAAGAGGGCATGAGGCTATTTTCCATCCAGTTTTAGATTTTATGCTTTTCAAAACATATCTTGGGCAGAAAACTCATTTTCTAGAGAGTCTGGCTAAATTGCAGCACAGCTTCCCTGTGAAATTATTAAGCCTATGTTAAGAATTAGGGCTGGTTGAAAATTTTCAATCATTTTTTTCCCAGTGGAAACTGGAGGTTTTAACAAAATGAAAATGTTTATTGGGACTGTCTGCTTTCCCTGAATTTTTCTATCTTTCATTGAAGTTTTTCAGCTGAAAGCAAAACTTTTTTTTAGTTTTTAACAGTTTCTGCCTGAAACTTTTTCAGATTTTGGCCAGATTTTGAAGGGGATTCAATTGCTGAAATAAAATAAAACAAAACTTAATCAGCAAAAAATCAAATTTTCCCACAGAAAATGTTGACAAAAACAAAAATTTTCTACAAGGGAGAAATTTTTTTTCTGACCAGGTCTAGGTAGAATATTAAGATTTTGTGTTTTAAAAATACCAAATGAGTAAATAGAAGAAATTGGTGAATTTAGCAGTGTGTGAAAAGTGCTGGAGTGATAGCTCAGTAGACTACAGTCAGTAGCAAGTCATGCTTCTCCCAAACTAGTCCACCCCTGTGCCTTAACCCTGCCCAGGAAGGATGTCAGTGGTTGTTCATTCTCTGTGCTCATTCAGCACTTTGTGTTTCTGCTTCGACTGCCAAGTGCTGACAGTTACCAAGTACTAGAGCTAAAGTGTGATGTTTGCTGTGTGTTGATATTAGGCCATTACAAACTGGGCTGAAACCCACCAAACCCACTTTCACACCTGCTCTTAGACAGACATGAGATGGTTACAGTGTTTTGGGACAACTAATGAAATAAAGCAGTGGTCTTCAAACAGGGGTGCGCGAGACCCTGGGAACGCCGCTGATCCCGCCCGGAAGACTGCCGAACTCCCGGGTGGGCTACTTTAGTCCTGCCGAAATGCCACGGCAGAAAGCAGAAGCTTCCGCTTTCTGCGGCAGCATTTCAGCGGACATACCCCCTCCAGGAGCCGCCAGACTTTTCCCTTCATGGAAAGGGGCCGCGGAGGGAAAGTTTGTAGACCCCTGAAATAAAGAGTCACATTCAGCTCTGACGTAAACAATTGCAAATCCTGCTGAAGCCAATGAAGTGGCACCCACACACCCTAAAGGCCAAATTCATCCCTGGTGTATGTCTACACTGCAGTTAGGGTTGTGGCTGCAGCAGGTTTAGACATACCCCAGCTAGCTTTAACATATCTCGCTCAAATAACAGCAGTGCTGCATCAAGGACTAGCTGCTCTAATGCATAGCCAGGGTCCTGTGCTGAGTTGCACAGCATGTGCTGTTGTGGCTTTGCTGCTATTGTTTTCAAGCTAGTTAGGTCAAAGCTAGCTTGGGTATGTCTGTGCCTGCTGCAGCCACACCTCAGAGTGCAGAGCAGACATCCCCTGAGAGCAGTGTTCTGGTTTGATGAAGCTCAGGTTTATCCCTTACTGTGTCATGAAAAGAGAATGAAACCTTGCAGTCTCTTCTCGTTCTCTAGCGCCCAGCGACTCCCATCATTGCTCCATGTGATAGGATTCTTCTTCCGCTTTGCTTGAGTCTTTGCCTAAACTTAGAGACTGAGCTGGCATAATCCCTGGAATGTCCATATCTGAAACAGGAGAGCATGAAGATTACAAGCTGTCTGCCCAGCAGCTCTGAAATCACCTGATTTTGTGTACTTGATTGGAATTAATAGGGCTGCTGGCTCCCCTCAGCCTGGGTCAATAATTCAGCTGCTAATGCCACCAACAGCACTTCAGAGGCTGAGCTCTTTAAATGTTTAATTCCTTAAATCATGGGACATCACATTCTCTGAATCCTGCTAGTTTCAAACAGCATGAGCCTCCTTCAATATTTAGAGCAAAAGGAAGTGTGAAAACGCATGTCATTAGCGGGCTCTGTCCGTCACTAGGTTGCTGTTTCACATCAAGGCTTTACCGGCAAAGAAGACAGCAGTGCTGCACCAGGGAGAGATTTTGTCCTTTCAGAGTGATGGCAGCAAGGGAATTCCTCCTGCCCCAAATCTAAACCCTCCGTGCCTGGTGGTAAGCATCTGGGCTCCGTTTGTAGCAGGTAATTGTAGCCCTGCACTAGGGGCTGTTCAGAAGTGCACTGTCCCACGGTGCTTCCAGGAGAGATTGGAGAGATTGTGGGCATAATGCAGATGAGGGGCAGACCCAACCAGCCAGCGCAAAGGTCAGATTGCCTGGGTCAGGGATGCAGCTAGTAACACTTCTGTCTCCCATCAGAGTTGGCTTTGTGATGCCAAAGAGTTGGCTTTGATTACAGAAAGTCTAAGTGACCAGTCAAAGGTCACACAGGGAGTCTGTGTCAGAGCAGGGACTTGAACCTCATCTCCCTAGTCCCAGGCTAACACCCTAGCCACTGCACTAGATCATCCTTCCAGATAACTCCCATCCTATCCAACCCAACCCACTAACACTTGAAATCTCTCAACTTTTAAGACCTTTCAGCTGTAAAACTCCACTGAACTTTATTTAGAAACTTCTGAATTTGTGGGCCAGTGTTGCCAGGTGCCCAGCTTCTCCTCCAAGGCAGTGAATGCCCTCGAGTGCCATTGAATGTCATCAGATTGAGGGTATTCAGCACTTTCCTGATGAGATCCTTGCGGCAGGGTGAAGGCTACAGGATGAGCTGGCTGACCAAATCAGGAAACATTTTGGTTACCAAGAAGCTATGTGATCAGAATTTCCTGCACCCAGGCAAAGTGACGGCCCAGGCACCATGCCATGCAAGCAGCTGCCTTTGGCAAAGGACAGACTTTGCTGCCGAATGCTACCTGAAGGGCACCCTTCTCACTAATAATAATAAAGCAAACAAAGGCTTAAGCCCTTGCTGGTGGAAGGTTGCAGTTTGAGACGAATGGTGGGATTGGAGAAATTTGCAGGAGAATAAATAATTCCCTTTTCCTGTCATTCAGTGCGATGGTGTGCCAGACCCTAGCAGCTCCTGTCTGTTGTGCTGCCGGACAAAGTCATGCATCTTTCTAAAACTGTGATGCTGCAAAGGAAAATAAAGAGAGACATGATCTCTCACTATTCTGTCCCTTCACTGGTGCCGGGGTATGTTAAAAATAATTTCCATTGTCCTGGGTGATATAGTGGAGTGTACAAAAAGGAATAAATGTTTGCTTCAATATCCATGTGCTGTGTGTGTCTAGAGGAAGGGTGAAGAGGGGAGTTTCTAAGGAGCTTCAGGCTTGAAGGCAGAGGGGATTGGTGATAGATAGGATGCTGGGTCAAATCAAACCCGGTGGTTCGATGGCCTTGCAGCAGCTCAGTGCTTCTTAGGATTGGGCCCCTGGTTGCTTCCATCTAAAGAAGTTTATGCAAAATGAGTTGGTGATCAGACGAATTCTTGGTGGACAGGTGTCCACATTGCACCTGGGACTAACCTCTGGCAGTCTAAGCAGAGAAGCTCAGGACTGAATCAGCCATAGTTCGAACTTGCCTTTTGCTCCTAGGGAGAATATCCCTCCTGGGAAGCTTAAAGACTGCTGCCTTGTGTGCAGACTGAATTCTTCAGTCCAGCACTATTCCCCTGCAGAATACATAGGTGAGAGATCAGAGTCCTAGACGCTAAGGAATAGGTATATCAGAGACTGCTATCCAGCTGTGATCAGAAATCTCTCACATGAAGGACTGTTGTTGGCTTTGTCATTAATATAGTTGTGAAGTTTTGTAATCTGTAATTTACCATTCCATCCAGGGGAACATTGCTCTTCGTGTGAGTTTCTCCAGCAGCACAACTTATTTTCTGCTCTGATAGAGCTTGTTTCCATCTTTAAAGGTCACATTTCTGTGTCTTGTTTTCAGGGAGAAAAAAAATCCTATTTCTTGCCCTAATTTTAGCAAAATGCCACAACACTGCAATTATTGTCTTGAAAATTAGTTAATCTTTTGGTTTTCTTTTGCAAAAGTCAGTTTCCATGATAAAATAACAAGGATCAAAATGTTATTCTTTAAATTCTGTTTTCAACAAAAGAGATTTAAAAAATCCCCAAAAACTGCAAACTTATCTATATCTGTATCTGTGTAATTCTGTTTTGTGGTTAGCAATAGTACATCTTATTTTAGGGATTGTGTCCTGTGTTAACACAAATGGTGCCTTTGTAATAGTTTCTGAGAGGGCAGGTGTTTTGTCTGCCTTTAGTGACTGGTTAGGATGTAAGAGTCTCATACTGCCTGTAGTGCACTTAGTCCCTTGCTCAGCAGTAGAAGCTCATGCTTGTAGCTCTAAATGTCCCAGATTCAAACCCACCTGTTGGCCCAGTCAGCACTGGTAAATGTTCCTTTCTCCATTAGCCCTAATTGTTGGAGGAAAATGTCCTGTTATATAATGAACAAGACCAGCTCCTGCTATGCATTCAATACTTAACAGACATGCCGCACACTGAAAGGAAAGACAGATGTGACACACAAGTGAGGAATGCTACCCAAATGCAGGGCATTTGTGATCCCTGACATTAATGGAGCTGTGCAACTCACACTGGGCATCAACCCCTTTTTGCTTGATTATCACCCACAGATCTTTGCACAACCTCGAATTGACATGGATTCTCTTGAACTGATTGTTTGGTTTCCACTCCCAGACTCACTTGTGCAGGTGCAGGCAAGGGTGGGGATGTCTTCCCTAAGGACTTGATCCTGAGAGGTGCTGAGCTTCTGCAGCTCCCTCTGGAATATATCTCAATAAATATTAAACTTAAGTACTGTATTTTTTGAGAGAAGTGCTTCAAAAGAGAACAGTGAACATCCTACTGGTTTCTTCCCCTTGCTTTCTGGCACACCCCTGAAAATAGCCCAAAATCTAGGCTCATGCCCCCAACTGCCTATCAGAGGGGATTCTGACTCTAAACTCCTCTAAATGGAAATGGGTTGGCTACTAAATGTGTGTGTGTGTGTGTGTGTACTGTGAAAACAATGCTTATTACTCTTTTATTTATTTTACAGTAGCCACCATGAAGAGCTTAGTCCTTTCCAAACACTCAAGAAGGGTACAGTCGTTTCTCCCAGGAGTTTACAACCTGAGGACAGACAAATACAGGTTTAGGGGGAAAGCAGGGAGACAGTAGGCAATTGAGAGTCCTCTCAACTCACTGTAGATAGCAGAAGTGGGTCAGTAAGTGGGACCTAAATGGGGTCAGGGTAGGGGCATCATGGATGAGGTCAGAGAGATTGTACCATGACAGGGGGCCCTGTAAAAGAAAGCACATGGGTGATTTGGGATGAGGGGTAAGCTGGTAAATGGGTGTATTATTTAATATAAAGGGACTTTGCATAATAGGAAAATGATCAATGACTGATAACAGGAAACAGAGAGAGGAGGGGGAGAAAGAGAGAAGGATCCATTTTTAAGGACAAGACACAACTCCAGATTTTAGCTACACACAGCAGAATCTCCTTTCTTAAACATCCCTCCCTTCTCTGAGAGAAATTCAGTTTTTACAATCTGCATAAGGGTTCATGGAGGCAAGAGAGGCTAATTTTAAAAACACGTGGCAGCATGTCTTTGATTTCCCCCGCCTCCGTAGTTCGCTGAAAAAAATGTATCAAAACAAACGATGCAGCAAACAAGCGGCATAAAGAGCAAAGCTGGGCGCGCTCAGGTCACTGGGCTCATTCCAGTGGCATCTTCGGGGAAGTTAGGACTGCTTAAGGCAAAACCCAGGAGGTTCTGGGTCCAGAGTTCACAGGAGCATGAAGAAACACAGGAGTAATAACTGAGCAGACAGCATTTAAAGGTGCAGTAACTATGAATAGGCATCCACTCTCAGTGAGCGGTTTAATTATGCAGCAGAACCAGAGGGAGCTCCAAGTTTAATATTTTATTTCCCTGGTGCCAAAAGTATGCTAAGGCACTTCTCGGACAGGTGCAACGTCTACTGTATAATCTGGACTGATCTAGCTGTAGATCTGTTATTGAGCAGAGACTAGCTGATCACTCAAGGAGCTTCTTGTCTCTCTCTTACACAGTAATCCCAATTCAAGCAGGCACTGTTAGAAGTGATTGTACATTCTTGTACAATGCAGGAGATAGAATCGATTAGATGGAGCATTAAGCCTACTCCTTCCTCATTGAGCCTCTCCCAGTTTATGAGCGAGAATGGTAAGAATGATGGGACAAAGCAGTGAATGCGAATTCTGTCCATTTACAAAACATTATAACGTAAAGGCTGACTGTATTTGAGACATGAATAGTAAACAGTTACCAAGGACAGCTCTCCTCTTCTTATATCCTGTCCCTCAGCACCTTAGGAGCTGAAAGCCCAATCCATGGGCTTAGCATTGGCATTACATTGACATTGAGGGCTGGAGCAAGGGTGACAGATGTCCTGATTTTATAGGGACAGTCTTGATTTTTGGGTCTTTTTTTATATAGACTCTTATTACGCCCTCCCCAACACCCAAGCCCTGTCCTGATTTTTCACATTTGCTGTCTGATCACCTTAGCTGACCAGTCAGTGACGCAACGGGGGCCCGGAGCTAAGGCAGGTAGTTCCACTCAGTTCCCAGAAATGGCCTCCAGGTCCTTGCAGCCCCTAGGCGCATGGGCAGCCAAGGAGGCTCCATGTGTTGCTTCCGCCCCCAGTGCTGGCTCCAAAGCTCTCATTGGCCAGGAACTGCGACCAATTAGCTGCGGGGGTGGTGCGTATAGGTGATAGGGCAGGGTGTGAAAACTCCCTGGCTGCCCATGCACCCAGGGGCTGCACTGTAGGGACCCGGTGGCCACTTCCTGGGAGCCACGGTAAGCACCACCAGGATCCCACACCTCAAACCCCCTCCCACACCCCAACCCCCTTACCCAGCCCGGCTAAAGTTAGTGAGGGTGAGGAAGAGCAAGTGATGGAGGGAGGAGGGGATGGAGTTAGCGGGGGCAGAGCCTCAGAGGTGGGGTGGGGGTGGAGCCGTGGGGCAAGGGCAGGGCAGGGGTGTTCGGTTTTGTGCAGTTAGAGCGTTGGCAACCCTATTTCAGGGCCACATGTGAATCCAAAGTAACTCCACTGAAGTCAGTGGGGTAACTACATCAGCAGCAATTATGATTCCTCCTGTGCTGGTTCAGCTATGTTATCCAGAGCACGGGGGAGTGTGGAGCCAATGCCTCTCTCTGCCTACCTGCTCATGGGCGGGAGGAACTGTGTCAGGCCCCTAAGCCCAGCTAGCTAGCAGGCGTGTAGGGTGTGGCCTTACTCCTCCATATGATTGTGTAATTCAAGCCACGTTCTGGCTCCTAAGTCTGCCTGGGGTGTTCTGTCTCTGGTTTATACACGCCTCTGCCCACCCACACAGGGAAACATTCCAAGTCTCTTTCTTTAAAGGGCCCTGGCTCTGCTAGGAAACTAAATGCGCTGGGTAGTTACAGTGAGCTCCTAGCAGCTCATATCACATTGAAATCTCTGTGCAGAGACTGGCTCCACTGGCAGCCCTTGTGCTTCATCATAGAAAAAGAAGTCCGAGACAGAAGAGAAATGAGGAACATCCGCCATCTCTCCCTGGAGATGCAGGTGCTCAGGCAGGGAGCCAGCTGAATGGTAAGACGTGCATTTGAAGTAACTTGAAAGATGCTGGATTCAGCACCAGTCTGGTGGGAAAAGAGCCATTGTCAGTGTCTTTCCATTGCACTCATGCGCTGCAGTATTAGAGCATGCTGAGTCAAGTCAGGCAAAATCTTAATACCCTAACAAGAGAGAGGGCAACTAAGGGCGTGTCTGCACTACGCAGCTTTTAGCGACAAGGCTGTGTCGACACAGCCTTGTTGCTAAAGGTCGGCGTGTGTGAACACTCTCTGTCAGTACTTTGTCAGCACTTTTGCCGACAAAACACTTCCAACCCCTCGAGCTGCGTTAGCTTTGTTGGCAGCAGAGTGCTCACTGTTCACACTGCCACTTGCATTGGCGAAACTTTTGTCTTTCGTGCGAGGTGGGGATGCTTTTTTTAAGTACCCGTGAAAGACAAAAGTTTTTTCGACAACATCGCAGTGTAGACAAGACCTAAGTGACACCAGTGTCCAAAGATGATGGATTGTCAGTTGTTCTGTGCATCATACACTGCTGCTTAATGTATCCCAGTCTACAGGAACTTGAGCTATACAGGAGGCTTGCAACATAGTCTAATAGCAGGAGCTAAAGCTGCTGCTGCATCAGCATGTGAGCTGCAGGAGGGAAACAGGTTAGGAAAGAGAAAAGATGAAAGCAAATGTTTGTGGCCATGCAGGGCCTCCCTGGGGCCATGAGAGAAAAGATGATGATAGTACTTTATTATTATTATTATTGGAGGGAAGAGAAGCTGAGGTGCTGATGTGGAGAGAATAAAAGTAAAGAAAACAGGAACAATGATTGTATCTAAAACAGTGGGTGGTTAAAAGATGTGAGGACATAGAAAGGAGATTAAAGGGGGAAATGCCCGAGGAATATATAGGGTAAAATGGATCAAGATTAATAGAAATAGACTCTGGATCTGCACAGACCTGAATTCTGGGAAAGAGCCAGGCTTTGCCTCTGCCCATCTCTGCAACAAGCCCCATTTAAAGGTGTGATCTCATGAGGAGGAGGCTATTGACTACCATTGATTTAAATGGAAATTGAGGGTGACCAGCACCTCAAAGGATCGGGCCCTTACTTAACAGAAAATGACAACCCCTCCTTCTGGGAAATATGCACATCTGGATCACACACCATCTCAAATTCTGACGACGTTTCAGTGATAAATGGAAGTTTTAGGCCTTCAGGCTGCAAAGCTCTTCTGCGCAGGCCCTTCAGTTGGAAGGTAGCCACATTAATTTAGCAGAACTGCTCGCATGTAAAAATTTGGTGCATGCTTAAGTGGTTTGCTGGGACTGGACTTCAGTTTCCTCTCAGTTCCTATTCCTACCCTAAAAACTAACAATCACGCCTTTAGTCGTAGAGTAGAAAGACCCTGGAAATGCCATGGTAGATCCAGACATGAAGGAGTTGTTATCTTTGAGGGACCTGCATGGCTCTGTGGAAGAAAAAGCAAAGCAAAGTACAGTATATTTATGCCTAGCTATATGCAATGATGGTGTCTTGTTTGTAAAGTGTAAGGCTGCAAATCCATAAAACAATTTTAAGAGCTTATTGCAAAGGCTTAAGCATAATCCTGTTGGATCTGATGCATGAGTCAATCACCATGTGTAATTTTAAGAGTCTAAGATTGGTATCTGCTTTAGGGAAAAAATAACTTTTAAAAATATAAAATAGGAAATTCTCTGAAATCCAGAATGCCTTTGTGTCTCTTGTCCAGATTGTAGCTCAAGTGTCTTCTGAGATCCTAAAACCTAAGTGTTATGAAAGTTTTGGTTATCCCCCAAGTTCACATTTTATTTGTGACTGACGCATGATCTTTCTTGCATATTTTGCTAGTGTTTTATGCCTCTGAGCAGCCTGATGGAGGATTTGTATGTTCAATGTAGCAATGGAACTATAAGTCCCAATGGATGAATGATCTTATCTTAGGGTGACCAGATGTCCCAATTTTATAGGGACAGTCCCAGTTTTGAGGGTTTTTTCGTATATAGGCACCTATTACCCCCACACCCTGTCTCGAGTTTTTACACTTGCTGTCTGGTCACCCTATCTTACGTCCTTTAATGAAACTTTTGCTTCCTGCCTGTACTTGATTCTCTTTCATTAATATGTAGTGAGGGGGCACTGGGTATTCACACCAGCTGTGCTATTGTCCAGACAAACCAGCAAGCTTCCATTATAGTAATGATCTTTCACTGCTTTCATCCAAAGCAGAATTTAGAAAAGAAATGTTGTTGTGGTTATCTTTTACCTTTCAATTGTTTCTGTCATATGGCCTTGTGATGAAGTGAATCCAGAGTAGAGCATCATCCCAGCCATGTTAGAATAAGCTGTCCAAAGAGATGAGAGCAAATTCTGCAGGTCACAGCTGAGACTAAACATTCAGAACTCTGGATCAGATGGCAGGATGCTGGGTGGAGACATGGGTTGGTCTATCTTTGATTAACCTAACCCATTCGGAATTGTACAGGGCCATTCCCAGTCCAGGTGTGACTCCACTGACTTCAGTTACGCACTTCTGACTTGGCTGGCAGATTTGCATCCTTGGGGAAGCTTATAGGAAGCGTGATGTGAAACACCATGAGAAGTGATGGAGTCTTTCCTAGCTAGGCATGGGAATGCCCAGTTATTTATACTTCTCTTCAGGATTCGGGGTGCAACAGTTGTATACAATGATCTTGGAAATGGCAATGTCAGACCTGAATGGAGCTAAAATGAGGAAAGAATCATAGCAAATGAAGCCTGTAAGAAGCTGAGAGTCAGGTATAGTTTTCTTATTTGCAAATGCATTTTGAATGCATACAGTAATGCAGGAGAAAGGCAGATTTTCAGAGGCCTATATAGTAAAGCTATCCCAACCCTTTGTTTATGAAATTCTTATGGCTCTGCAGCCCTTGTTAAAAGATGGAGTATTCACCGTATTTCAAGGAGCTACATCTAAACTGTACATTACTCAGAAAGCAGCCTGGGAGAAGGGCTTCATCAGAATTCCAGAGGTGCCTTCCGTATGGTCACACAAAGGAACAGAACTTGGGTTTTTGTGCTCTGCCCACATTCCGTTGCAGATGCTATCTCTGTGTTTTAAATCCCTTCTGTAGCTGGGTTTTCCCCCCTTGCTAAGAAACTCAGAGATTCCGGGGAGTTTTCTGCAGATGCACTGCCTGTTCGGTGGATGATAACATTAGTATGAAAAGCCCGTATTTACCTTGTTATGATAACCAGAACAAATACATTCAAAGCTGAACTCAACCCCAGCCAGCCAGCACTGCTCAAGCAGCATGCAAGCACCAGGATCTCATTTTTTATTTAATCTTCATGTTTTATGTGACAATTATTTTCAGCATAGCACAAAAAAAGTTCCTAAATCTTTAAATGCATGAAATGTTGGATAATATATATTCTGTCATCTCTTTTCATGGAGATGAGCAGACAGAGCCTGTTCTGTATAGATCTTCATATTAGCAGAAACTGTGCTTTCAATTGTTCCATGGGATCAATTGACAAAACAATTCTGCAATGTTTTAAACATTTCTAGCCTCTTTATAGAGAATGTGGATTCATTTGATCAGGAAGGAGGTCTCTGTCCAGCCCCCTCCAAATAACAATGACCCTCAATGAACCAGTATCTTAGTGTGGTGGAAGCTAATCCTGCTTCAGGCTGAGATTTTAACAGGCATTTTAAAAGGTATTTATGCATTGCTCTGCTCAGCATGGCCTTGCCTAGCTAATTCAGGATCCTAAATCTCATTTTCAAAAGGGATTTAGGCACTCCTAAATTTAGGCTCCTGAATTAGTTAGGCATTGCAACACTGAGCACAGCAACACCTTCATATTTTTAGAAATCTCCCCTTAAGGTCCAACTCCCATTGAAGAAACCTCAACACTGAACTCTACTGAATTTCAGTGGGATTTGGATATCTCTAGGCCGTAGGCAGTTCTGACAATCCAAGCCAAAATGAATATTAGTTTCTTTTTAATCTTTATTTGTTAGTCCACATATGTCCACTGATCCCTTACACTAACTAGTCTCTTCTTGGCAATTCTCTTTCTCTGTCATGGTGCTTATCTGTAGCCCCCCCCCCCCCCCCGCACAATCATGACTAAAACACTGCAAACAATCTTTAACGTCTTTATCCTGTAAGGTAGGAGGAACACTGATTTTCCTTAACTCCTGCTCCAACCAAAAACCCTAGGAGAAGCGAGAATAAATGTGACATGAGGAACATGGAGGGAGATTTTAGCTGCACCATCAGATTTTCAGTCTGACAAAGTGATTTTTCCCCTTTGAGGGATTTATTAAAAGAAACTTTACTCACAGTGCTTCTTAAATGTTTTTGTCTTTCAAAAATAGAAGCTACTGAAGCATTTGCCTCTGAGGGCTAAATGAAGGTGAAGCTCTCTCTCTTTCTCTTG
This sequence comes from Dermatemys mawii, assembly GCA_007922305.1. Classification (NCBI taxonomy): domain Eukaryota; kingdom Metazoa; phylum Chordata; order Testudines; family Dermatemydidae; genus Dermatemys; species Dermatemys mawii. Next base: position 4,269,810 of record ML677380.1, on the reverse strand, counting down.
CTCTCTCTGCTTCTTACACATCTGATAATATTTAACTCCTTGCCTGCTGAAAATTATGCCTAGAGTTCTGACCTATAGCTTGATAAAGTTGTTTAAGCTCCTCACAGTTACAGCCATCCAGAAGGTCACAGTCCTCAGACATCCCAAGCACTGACCCTCCAGAGACCGGCTCAACCTGTGCTCCTGATGAGAAATTGCAAAGCATCTCATGGAGAGCTGGTTGGAAAATGTCAATTATTTGAGGTGGGCAATGTGATTGTTTTTTCAAAATTTCCTGTAAAATTTTCCAATTTTCCCACTGCTCTTGATTTAAAAAAAAATTGTTTTGTTTCTGGCTTTGACCAAAATGAAATTTTTCTGTGTAAGTGTAAGTGTGTGTGTGTGTGTTTGCACGTGTGTGTGTGTGTGTGAGAGAGAGAGAATTCCAAGCCTGAAAACTTTTTTAGCTTAGAAAAAGTTTGTTTAACTTTATTTTTCCAACTCTGTTTCTTTGGTCTTTTGATCCATTAATTAATGTTTACATGGTGCTTGGAGTCAAATAATTCTGTAGAATCTCTCTTCAGACTGAGTTGTGTTGATTTCAAAATGAAAATGATGAGCAAAAATCCATATGATCTGTAACAAAGAGGTGAATTATTTTAGACTTTTGTAATCAAATCCCAGATTTCAAGATGTTGGTGAGCAGAAATTTCAAACTCATCCAGATGCCATGCATTGGAGTAAGAAGGGCCTTGAAGTTGGAACATACTCACAGTTAATACACTCAATCATGATATTATCATGAGTCTCATGATATGTTTTATTTAACACCTCAGCTCCTAGGGTCATGTGAAGAGAAGATAATCTTGGCTTTATTTTTTTTTAAAAAGGAAGTTTCTGGCTCTCCTGGTTGCAGAGAAAAGCTTGAAAACACAACTTGAGAGTATCCTACATGCTGGAAATCCAGAGGGTAAATAAAAGGAATCCAAAATGTATTTTTAATCTTATGATTTTTGGGGGGCTGACCCATGATTTTTGACTGCTAAGGATTGGCAATAGTGGTCTATACTGTACTAGCATTGAAATATGTCTTACAGTCAAAAGCTTAAAGGAACACCGGAGGTTTGAATTTGGATCAACCTTTACGCTGTGTAAAACCAAGCTCGTGATTTTTAAACTGACTGTATCCCTTTAATGTAGTACTCCTAGTTGTCCTGATTATCCATAATTAGTACGGCTCTGATCTGTGCTGCAGTAATTGTGTATTCCCTCAAAACATCTTTAGATCATCTCTCTTCATTACAAAGAGAATAATGCTTATGTGAGCTAAATTGGGAAGCTTTGAGGTTTTTGTTTTTCTTTCTGTTTTGGTTTTGAAAATGCAAATTTTGTTGTTGAAAGTTCTTTATCCCCAATTTTAGTGCAGCCTCCTGGGGGTCATTAGGGATGGCAGTTCAGTAGATGCTGATTGCAATCGCTCATGCACCTTCTATCGTTACTCCACTAATTTCAGTGGAGAAGCTCCTGCTTTACTCCAGCACAAATAAGAATAGAAATCCCTAGTTTGTGACTTTTCTTTCCAAAGTGGATGAGTATAAGGAATTGAATCAGCTCCCATTTACACTCCCAACGCCCGTGTTGTGGAACGTAAATCTATCCTGACTTATGTTCTGAGTACACAGCCACTCTTTGGACTTTACTTGATAGTGACCAGATAAGTAGAGCTCTGCAAATCTGCAGATGTCTGCTTTATATCCACGGACCATGTTTGCGGATTGCAGGTTGGATGCAGATAAAAATTTTGTATCTGCGCAGGGCTCTATACATAAATGCATATGTGATCTAAGAGATTGCCTGTCACTGTACGTTGAAAAGTAATTCCCCTTTGATACATTGATGCATTACAAATCTGCACCATACCATTTACTATGACTGCTTTTGTTCTCTACTTGATTCACCTGCATAACTCCCAATATTTAGCGGCTGTTTGCAGAGGGTCAGGAAATGCAGAGACTTACACAGGGTAGAAGTGAGATGAGAATTTAGATGTTCTTGGCGTTAAGATGGTGCACATTCCACTAGGCGAAGGGGAAAGCATGATGGTTAAGCTGCAGGAGGAGCAGACGGGGAGGCCTTTTAAAGTAGGACCTAGTTGAAATTTTTCATCTGAAAGGTTTTTCAATGAAAAATGTTTATTTGACAAAAATCTGAAAACATTTCCATTTATCTCAAATTTTCCTGGGAACAAAAGCTATTTCCCAGTCAGATATACTTCTAAGACCCTGGGTTTCAAAAATATTTGGAAAGGTGTCTGCTCTCATGGGAGCCTAGGAACTACCCAGCTTATTCTGCATTTAATTTAGCAATGCCCAGTGTTCCAGTAGGGGTACAGAAAAAACCACTAACACGTGTACTCAGTCAAAACCAATTTTTTCTGACCCCAGGCCATTCACTGCTCTATAAGGAGGGCTTTTTCCATGCCAGGTTGTACCTCTCAAGCCTGAGCTGTTTACTAAGAGGTCACAATGAATTGTTTTATCATGGGAAAACTGTATCCCCCCCCTGCCCAGTCTTCTATTGTTCAAAAATGACTAGAATCAGTTTTGCCCAGACTTTCCAAAACCAGGCTTGGTGGATGTTTCTTGGAGTTATGGCCATCTGAGAATAGGGTTTTATAATGGAAAGTATTTTGCAACCATTTCTGCAGCAGCTCAGTTTTCAAAGTTTACAAAAGGTAAATTTGGTGCTGAGGTGCTGAACAGAAAGATGCTGAGTAGGGCTGGTCAGAAATTGCCCATTTAAACTGTTTTCTGATGAAAAACTGCATCTATGAAAGAAAAGTAAGATTATCACAAGAAGTATCTGATTTCCATAGAAAATTTTGTCTTTTTGTTGAAAAACAGAAAACCTGAAAAGTGAACATTTTCAGGTTTTGTTTCTTTGATGAAAAGTTTAAATTTTCCATGGGGGAAATGCCCTTTATCCAAACAGCTCTTGGGCAGAATACCCAAAGTTCCCACTAACTTTGCTTGGTTGCAGGTGCTTGGCAGTGAGTGGTAATTGGTCCCATTGTGGTCACTGTTGTTAATTCTATAGCGATCACAGTTACTTGGAGCTGTAAGTCGAGAGGCAGGATAATGGTGATGTGTAAAATAAGGCATTACAAGTTATTTCAGAGCAGTTGCATTACTCAACGCATTTTTGGTTTCCCACAGGACCCACAACATTGATTTTTAAAATGTAAACATTGCTAATGAGGGGTCTGCTTAGGAAACACTTTTTCTCTTCCTCTAGAGCTGGAAATGAAATGCACTGAAGTGTTCATTACACTCAGAACACAAAGAAAACAAATCTGCTTAAATCTTACACACATCATAGTTCTAAACACCCTCCAGTGTTTGCAAGGGGTAACAGAGCAGGAATCCATCCACTCAGTGCTGAGGCAGAACAGCATTTCTCTGTCTCTCTCGTCAGCCTATTTGGGAGGATGAAATTGAGCATCGTGCAAATGCTGCATGCACGCAAACACATGTTCTGTTCCATAGCTAACTTGGGTTTGGAACAACACTGCTGTATATTCAGCAAGTGTTAGTAGCCAGCTGTTGAAGGACCCAAAACATGTATATGTTAACCTTTCACAAGACACTGTCGATATCTTTCAGATGCTTATCTGGGTAGCAAAGACATCCAGTTACGTTAGTAACAATAACTACCGTTTGTATAAACTTTCCTGCTGTAGCTACAGGCCGTCCATTAACTGATGTGGGCAGGAAGAAAGTTCCTCTATACACAGGTTATACCATAATTGTCCCCTATGGAATTTTGTTGTCAGCATCAGGTACTGACCACAGTCAGAGAGAGGATACCAAGCTCTGTGAACAAACCGCTGGTCTGATCTAGTCTAGTAATTGCTGTGTGGAGAGCCAGGTCACGGGAGTCACTGTGGATGAGCAAGGCATTAGAATTCTGCAGAGAGAACACTTAGTTCTGAGCACATGTCAATGCTGGCCTCCTTTCCCCCAACATACACCTGTCCTCAGAAGACATTGCTGTATTTATTGTTTAATGCTATTATGTGCTTTTTTAAAAAAAGTAAAAGCAATAGCCTATTCTGTGAATGTGCCACTCCTCTCTTTGGTTTTTAAAAACTCCGTATCTCTGTTATGCAGCCTAGATTCAATATACTAGGAGGTATGTTATTGCCTTTCTGGAAAGGCTATTTTGTGTGGTTCTGGCAGAAGCAATGCCATTTTGGTTGTGGTGGTTTTCCACCCTCCCCATGTAGTAGCAAATATGGGAAAGGGAACTTAGAGCAATGTTCACCTTATCCCCTGCTCCATACTCCACTGCTATCAGAGGAAGCTAGAATAGAGAAACAAGCTGTTGCATGTGCTGGCTTCCTTAATATAAGTTAACTTGAAAGACTAGATGGCCTGAGATTCTTGGATTTGCTAAAATAATGCTGACAACTAAGAAAATGCTTTCCTTTGTTCCTGACTTGGGAAAGGAAACAAGGCTGAGATGATCTGAAAGCTTCCCCCACTCTGACACACGCAAGACATGCTGTAATCTAAAGAACTGGGCCACACTGTCCAGTCAGGATAGCCTCTGCATTGTTTACAGGCTTTAGCAGGAGTTTAATTTATTGGATTTTTAATGGACATGCAGTGAATGTAGAGTCATTGGTCCCACTCTTGCTCCCATTAAGTCCATTGAGAGTTTTGCCATTGACTCCAAAGCGATAAGGATCAGGCTCTATCTTAGTAGTTCATTCTACGTACTTATATTCAGCAAAAACCAAAAACTTACCACCAATAAAAAACCTATGGCATTGAGTCTCAGTGCCTGGATCAACTGGCTAGCCTGCAGGGCTAAGAGTAGCAATGTAAACGTTCAGGCTCAGGGAAGAATCTGGGTTCTCTGAGACCTTCCTGCTCGCCAGGTTTCAGAGCCCGGACTCCAGCCCGAAACCAGACCTCTACACTGCTCTTTTTAGCACTGTAGCATGAGCCCAAGTCAATGGACCTGGGCTCTGACACTCACTGCCATGGGTGTTTTTTGCGTTATAGATGTCCCCTCTTCTGCCAAAAGACTTCAGTGCTTTATTCCTGTGCTGCAGAGATTCAGCCACACTCCCCTGACTAACCAGCGGCTACTCTGTGCAGGCTCTTGTCATGAATGTGCTCCGGGGGTGATGGGCTCAGTAGGAGACGCATTTGGGAGAGGTCAGAGAGAGAGATTAGGCAGATTATTTTCTCTAGGTTCAACTCGTCTTTTCCCTTTAGGAGTTCCACCCTTTTAGCATCCCACATTGTGTCTTTTCTTCTTTTTATGGTTTAGCACCTGCTTTCTCTGCATCCCTGCTGCCTTTTATCTAAAATATTTTTTTATCTCTTCTCTGGCCTCCACAGCCAAACCAGCGGTGGGGGTCTTGGCAACCTGCTGGAGGCTAACCACTTGTTTATCTTATTGGGATTATTTCTCCAGTGAAACTGGTCAATAAGCCAGGATTTTGCTAACAACTTAAAATTCTGAAGGGAAGCCACCCCGTGGCCCACAAGGTACCCTGCAGCTTTAGAGATTAGTTATTACCTCAGTCTGTTCCAAGACGAAAACGCACCAGAAGCAGCAGTCATGAAGGGCAGTGTTCTGTTCAGCCAGTGGAATGTAGAGCTGATGAGTTTCGGGGGGAAATATCCCCCACTTTTAGTCCAGTGTTCTAGCAGCCCAGCTATTTAAGGGCCATCCCTGTTTCAGAAGATGCCCAGAGAAAAGTTACAAATATGGATTTAGGCCTTGGATGGAAAGATATGAATGATAACTATACTGAGATCCAAATGGTGGCGGGAATCCACTGCAGCTAGTTGGGGTTGGAAGGGAGGACTCCTAGGGATGCTGGGCCAGAATCTCCTCTCTGCCACTTGTTAATCCTGGCTATCTCCATCACAGTCAGCGGAGCACCTTTGGATTTACACTTGCATAACTGAAGCAGAATCTGGCCTGTTGTGCCTAGCTCAGGCTCAATGCTTCTGATCTCACTTATGCCAATATCAATCAGGAGCTACATCCATGATGGGAAGGATGATGTAGCAGTAAATGCAATGAAATAGGACTCAGGAGTTCTCCGGGTTCAGTTCCCAGCTTTGTCAGAGACTTCCTGCGTGAGCGTGGCTGAAACAGTTCAGACTTGATCTAGAGCCCACTGAAGTCACTGGAAAGACTCCGATTGGCGTCAAAGAACTTTGGATCAGGTATCCAGTCTGTCAGGGCCTCAGTTATCCCATCTGCAAAATGGGGATTGTAACCCATGCCTGCCTTGTTACTGCATGGGATACTGTGGTGATGGGGCAGTTCAAGGGCCCAGTGTTGTCATGGGTGAGAGCAGGGCAGAGCATCCCCTGAAAGCCTGCAGGGCATGATCCCACAGCACTGCTTTAGCTCTCCAGGCTAGCGAGGAGGGGCGAGGCCATCTTCACTCTGCACTCCCTGCCGTAGAGTATTCCTATCACCCACGTTCCTCATGGACAGGAAGGGAAACGTTTTATCTTGTATCTATGGCCAGAGCTGTGCACCCTGTTGGTGGAGGAGGGCTCTGCAGCCAGGATATTGTAATGGAATGGCACAGGAGCACAACATCTGTGTTGTCACCAAGACGTTAGTAGCAGGAGCAGTGTAAGGTATTTTAATTCATTCAGAGTCCCTTAAATGAAGCCTGTGTCTGTAATAGATTTCTGCACTGAGAGAGGAGGTTTTTACTCGTGCAGGGCTTTGGAGAGAGATTTGGTGAATGAAAAAGCCGTGGGCAATAGTCTGTAAAGGGCTTTGGAAGACTAAAATCCTTTTGACTGAAAATGTGTGAGTTTTAAACAGGGCTGAGGAGAGCATGCCCGTTAACCTGTGTGCTGCTGGTGTCTCTGGCAACAGTCACCCACTGACATGGAGATCGATGGGCTGTTTGGACATGCCAGTTATATACCATCTCTGCAAATGTGTTTTACCTGGGCATCCCTGGAATGTCTGACAGCACTGCAGGTGCCTTCCACCTCGCAGTACCTACAAAGCGGCAAAGTAGTTCAAGCAGCTTTTCTCTTGGGGCACCTGAACTGCTTTTCCTCCTCTTCCATTAGATTTTAGATTTCTTTTTATGGGCTTACCATAAACTTACCACCAATGGTAAGGGTGTTAAACACTTGAAATATCACCCATATGTTGATCTGTTAGTTATTCATTTAACAGCGAGACTGTGGATCACTGGGCTTGTGCCGATTTGGAATTCCAGCTCACTTTCTCAAATACATCGTGTAGTTTGCATCATGGGATTATTGTGGATTGCTGCTTGCAGTGATCCTTTGGCTGCGTAGATCCAAATGTACCTCCCAGAAGCTTGTGTGTTGTGTGTGCCCCTAATTATAGTAATCTCTGGGGTCATTCACCCATCAGGCTCAGGTTAGAAATGCTTCAGTTAAAGTGTGTCTCGTTTTAGGGGAGTGTTTGTAGATCCATTGGTAATTTGACTGATTGCTGCAGCACTAACAAAATGGTTAGTCTCATCCCTGCAGAGTGGAGTACTTTGCCGTCCCCTCTTCCTTTCTAGAAAGAGCTCATGATTTCATGGAACTGCTTGTTGTGATTACTTGGAGGTAAAGATCACAGGAAGTCAAGTCCTTCTCACTGAATCCGCAACACAGTAAAAAAGACTCTCTTCCGGTGGTGGAATGGAGAAATTCCTGGGTGTACTCAGGGTCCAATGAAGGCAACAGATTGTCTTGTGGAGTACACCCTTTATCAGGCCTAATGCTCAGATTCCCCATCTCTCCAATGATACTTGCCCACCTCTGTGAAAACCCTGAGATTTATGGATGGTCATTGTCATGCATTACTATTTTATGAATAACCTGGAAGCTTTCCAAAGCTCTAATAACATTCTCTAAATGTCAACACTTGCCAGCACCTTTCAGAAATCAATTTCCAGCTGCTGTAGGCTACACAGTAGGACACAACATTTGCTGCTAATGTGAAAATATTGTTGGCACTTTTCTGTGGACTGAGCTGATAATGCAATTGCATGTAAAGCTGGTCTGGTTGCCTCTGTTCTCGGGGCTGTTACCTTCTGCTTCGTTGTCGCAAAGAGTAATGTATTCGTATTGGAGACAGGATTATGTGGGAGAGAAGGCACCTGTGAGAGCGAGAAATATAAACAGTAGAGGGGTCAGTTTCCTAAGGCATTGTCCTGAGTGACATGTGCATGCATGCACATGCGTGTGCGCACACACGCACACACCCCTTCCTCCCTCTAGGGGTAGTTAGATGTGTCTGGCAGACTGTGACATCCACTATGTTGTCTTTTATACTGAGTGCCAGCTGTTACGATGGCCTTTTTGTCGTGAAAAAACACATTAAGAACTAAACTCGGGCCCACTGTCTCATTTCATGTAATCCTCCGAACAGCGCTCTGAAAGCAGTGGCGTTTGGTCACAAGTAGCAAGGCCTGTACTGAGCTGGTGAGCTAAGGAGAAAGGCTCTGAGTCCCCGCTGGTAGGACTGTTGAGAAGAGCTAGCTCAGTGACCTGACAGTACTGCAATGAAGGATCTGAGCTTCCAAATGTGTGAGCATTAGAGGATGGATAAATAATGAACAAGAATCTAATAACGTGTGTTCATGAAGACTGTCTGCTTGTTATCCCATGAATGAGTCTGCCTTCTAAGGGACCAGTGATGCACTCTCATGCATCCCTTACTGGCTATGTGCAAGGAGCAAATATATTATGTTGTGCAGAAAGCACAGTGTATAGACTGGAGTGTCTTGTAGTGTCCCTCTTCCAAGATCATCAGTGCAAACAGAACCTGGGAACTTCAGCATCGCTACCATTTTCCATTATTGTTTGAGCTAAAGGGGCAACTTACTTTACTAACTGGTACCAGTTACTTTACTAACTGGTACTCCTGCTGATGTACCTTGCCTACGTTGTCCCCAGTTCACTGTCAAGCCATTTTATTTGGTCATGTCTGATTGAGTGAAAGACAGATATCTTCTACTGATCTTTTCACTTCCCCTTTGTTATTGACACTCTCCACATTAATCAGATTGTAAGAGATCTGCAGAAATGCCTCATGACGATGTGGCCACATATCCATACATCCCTCAGCAAATTTAGGAGTGTGAATCTGAAATCTCAGCTTTTGTCCTCGATGGCCTATCTGTGGTAAATATAAATAAAAAGAAGAAATAGATTCACATGGTCTGGAAACTCTCTTACTTATAAGTTGTTTGTCGTAAGTTGTGCCTTTGGAGTGTCTCATTGCTCTGGGAGTAGCAGCAGTTTGTAAAAGCAGGGGAGTGGTTTTGAAAATACACTCGCAGCAAATCTGTAGCCATGGAGCCTCCTACCATGGAGGTGTTTAGGGAGATGGTAATTTGGGCTGCCTAAAGCTGGGGGTGGGGGAGAGGTATGGTGCGTGGTAAAGACTATGTGACATACTTCTGTGAAGCCAAAGTCAGATGTATACAGCAGACAGGAAAACACAGGAGCTTTGTAGGTTGGATGTTTCAGTGGCCAGTCTCCATTGGAGCTGATCATAATTGTACATAGGAAAACAGAATGCCAGTTCCTAGAGCCTGAGCTCCAGTCTAAGCTGTAATGTCTATACAGCTATTTTTAGCACCTTAGCGCAAGCCCCGTGAACCTGAGTAGGTCAACCTGGGCTCTGAGGCTGAGACAAGGTGGGCTGCTGCTCACTGTGTAGACATAGCCATGGGAACCTGCATCAAAGCAGGGACCTGAACCCAAACCTGAGTCCCAAGGAAGTGCCTTAATTACAAGCTCATCATTCCTGCCCTCGAGCCTTTCTGTAGTCATCGGACTTGGGGTTAGCTTTAGTCTCATTCCTTATCCATCTCTGATAAAAGCAAAAGGACATGAACAATGGGACAGAGCCGAGTGACCTTATTTTATTTGTATGAATGAGGCAAGAGACATTGCAGATGAACTCCAGACATCGTGATGTTATTTGAAGCACATTTAATCTCAGGGTAACATGTCACAGCATTTTACCTCTCTCTTAGTTGAAAATGGCAAAGCTAGTGGCTTGCAGGCAGTGATGGATTTGACAGGAACTTTCAAGGAAATTGTTACGTTGGGCAAAGAGAGCTTTTGGGTAAACCTTCACTGTTATTTTTCTATCACAGGGATAATTGCACGAAACCCAAATGTGCTGCTCTCCATGTAGCTGGGCTTTTACTTTCCTCACCGTTTCTCTGGAGAAAGCCCAAGAAAAGTATTGGCCAGAGCTAGTGGCTAGTGCTTAGTTCCTTTTAACAGTTGTCCAGTCTGAGACCCAGACGTGAAGAAAATGTCCATAATGTCATGCATATAGATTGCATAGAATCAGCTACGTGGTAGCATCTCATGGCTGCATGTAACAGCCCCTTTGTAGCATCTCCACCTTTGAGAAAATCTGTGGCAAAAGGGGGAAGAGTCAGCTTAACAACACAGCATGTTCTCTACCTTCAAGTAGCAGAATTCACAGTGCTGTTTGGGTTAGTCCTGCATCATCCCATGAGCATGGCTGACACTTGGAGTCCAGTGAGAAAATAGTAAGAGCCTCCATCTTGCCAGCATTGGGGACAACATGGGAGATCGGCAGCAATTACGGAGTTAGATGCACAAGACCACAATCTGCAGCAAGTGGGTGGTTTCTGTAGTTTTGGCTGTGATTTGGAGGCCATGCCCCGTTCTTTGGGCTCTGCCCTGCTGTACCAAAGTGCAAATACAGTTTCCTCAGACAGCAAAGTCTGCGGGTATTTCTTAGAAAGAAGAGAACCCCTGGGGAAAAAACCAATCACAATTATATAGAATTAGCAGCTGAGATTCTTAATTGTCAGCAAAGAATCAGGCCTTTGTATAAGTTATTGGTTGTAGTGTTTACTAATTGATCATAATTAAATATGAACGTCTTCATTTGCCAAGAAGTGAATTGACTTCTCTTCACTTGCAGGATAAATGTTATTTTTATTAAGTAATTCAATTGTGCGGTCATTTCCAAACATGTATTTATTAATCTTAATTAATTTTAGATAAGCAGGAGTAAAGAGTTAAGTAATTGGTTTTTTTATAAAAACATTAATGGTAAAATAATTCTTTTCCCTTCTATGTCCCTTGAAGATGAGGATTTCAAAGCATTTTCCAAAGACTTAATTTCCTCCCCCTCCTGGGAAGTAGGTTAGCCTTTGTAACCTCATTTTCAAGGCAGTGCGGAGGTGAAGCAAGTGAGTCAGGAATAGAACACAGGAATTGTGACTGTCTCTGCCCTGCTCTAAATACTAGCTCACACTTCTTCCTGGAAGCAGCTGAGCCCAGGAATCCTGACTCCAGTCCTGTGTGCTATTGGTAGTTCACTCTCCCCTTGCTCTACAAGGAATTTTTGTGGCTACATTTTCATAACATGTCCCAAGTCCTGCGTACCCCTTAACCTAACTATCTGATGAGCAAATTTTTACAGCACTTGCACCTTGGAACAGCAATTTGTAAATATCCTTGGCTCATCTCCTTTGCTTTCTAAGTGGCAGGAGCAGCAGTGGATGAAGGCTGAGACAGAATTTGGTTGTGCAATAAATCATATTTCATCCTGGCAGGTTATTAGGAATTGTTTCACTGGAGGTTTATGTAGAATAGAAGCCAGAACCAGAAACCTCAGAAATGTAATAGAAGGTTCACACTGTAGAATACCCCCTGATTTTATTTACCAAAAATATTAAAAAATCCTCCTCAAATGTTAGATGCAAGTTTCCTGAGTTTCCCAAAGTCTGAGGGATAAAGTAGATGATGCTCATCTCACTGTAGTACAAACGAGAGTTGTGGGGTTCAGTGCATTATGCTAGCGCTCATTTGCGTAGATAAATCAGGGGCTCCATGATAATAGTTGCTCTCGCGAGTGCAGAGAAGCTCAACCCCGTGCAGTCGGCTGATGAGGGGTGCTGGGATGCGGGAGTGTGGGGTGGCAATGCTGATTCCAGCCTGTGCTTTCCATTTCCATTCAACCCTGCATAGGCCCCTAAAGGGAACCCTGGGTTGTGATTGGGCAATGGGTCAGATGATTCTTCCAGATCTGCAGGGCAAGTTGAAAATATTTACTGCAGCCACATGGGTGTGTTGCCTATCCTGTCTGAGCAGGGCTCTTGGGCAGCTGGCGGGCAGGAGAGGTGAGTGCCAGTTGGAAGTAAGGGATCTTCAGGCAAAGATCTCTGAGGATACCCAGGAAGTAGGGTTTCCAGACATCTGGTTTTTAAGTGGAAAGCCCGGTCAACAGGTTTGTCTGTACTTGTGTTCCAAGCTCTGACCTTCCGCTAGGAAAGCTTCCTGATAGAGGGGAACCATTGGCCACTTTCATGAGCTAATAACCAAGGGTTATGCTGTGGCTAGAATAGCTCCAGTGACATTGATTCCTTCCCCTTTTTGACTTGCCCCTGCCCCAACATCTTCAGTCCTTATCCCCAATTCACCCTCTGCCATCTGTCGCTGTAAATCACCTCACAGCTCACGTAGCAGGGGCTCAGTCTGCCTGCCAGACTGCTGCTAGAAATCGCCACTCCCACGCATGCAATTGGACCCAGTGAGTGAAGGTGCCTACAGTGCACACAGCTGTGGGACTCAAGTGCAAAACCAAGGGTCTGCTCTTAAATACTGGCCCCTGTTGTGGTTAAGTGCCTGAGTAGACAACCTGGACAGTTTGCAGATGGGCCAATAGAGGGTGGTGCATGTTAGAAGCAGCCTCTGTCCCCTTCTTTTTTTCTTGTCCAGGGTACAAGTAGTGGATAGGCAGATTTCTCTGCTACCCCAGATAAGTGGTTAAAATCCCGGGGCACCTGGCATTGGTCACTGTCAGTAGACAGGATACTGGGCTGGATGGACCTTTGGTCTGTCCCAGTACGGCCTTTCTTATGTTCTTATCCTGCCCCAGCATATGAGCACGGATGCTCTGGGAGAGCTGGCTTCCACGGAGAAGAAAAGCCCTGTGCCTTATGTTATTCCAAATAGGGTTTCTGTATTTAAACATCATTAATTCAGTTGAAAAATCAATAATTGCATTGAAAATCCTCTCCCTGCCTTTGTTTACTGTCTACCTAGCAGAACAGCAGGATGCTGCTGTCCATGATCATCCTTTGTCTCAATGCACATACACAGCTTCCAGATGAGAGAGGATGATCGCTAGCAACATCCAGCTCCTTTGCAGATTACTGGGCAGAACAGGTAGATGAGGAGAGAGCAGGAGGATGAGGATGCAGTCACTTGTCAGACTGTAAAGTTGTTAAGCTTGTAACCAGTTAGTTGGGTCGCCTTGTATTTAAAAATATCTAGGATTTATACATTTTTGCCTCTTGGTTCAGGACAGATTCCTTGGGAGGTTTTAGGCAGGACTTCTTGAAGGAGAAAAATGTTTTCTTCCCTTTGGCTAGCTCTGTACTGGGTGGGATACTAATGCATGCCCCTTATAGGATTAGATTCTACCCTCCGATATGCACGTGCATTTCCAGTGTTGATCAGTGGGACCTGTACATGCTTGTGCAAAGGCAGAATTTGTCTTATGTAACATCTTCTATCAGAGGATCCCAGTGCTTGGCTGGTACCCAGAGCAATACATTTAGCCTAACATTGCGAGGTACCTCAATACCATTATCAGAGGATGCACATAGAGTTTTAAGTGACTTATCCACATTCTAATGGGGAGTCAGTGGCTGAGCTGGGAATGGAACCCAGGAGTCCTGACTCTCAGCCCCTTTCTTCCAGCCGCTACTCCTTAAGGGCTTCATCCTGAATGGAATGATCAGCAAGAGGTGGAGCTCTGCAGTTTTAAACCACCTTCATCCTTCTGCTACAACCTCTGTCCTTCCCTCATCCCAAACAAACATTTTTAGAAATGGCCTGATCCGAAGCCTACTGAAGCCAATGGAAAGACTCCCATTGACTGCAGTGGGTGGCCTGAAATGCATAGTGGGGTTACTCCCCTTCCACCTCAGAGCTGAATCGGCACCATTGTATAGCCACTGTCAAGGGAGGGCACATACAGAAGATGGGGTGGTCTTGTGTCAAGAAGGCAGAGCTGGCTGGAGGGTAATTCCAACAGAGCACGGGAAGGAGAGACAGTTGGAGTTGTCTTACATATGAATGGTCAATGAGATGCTGCAGCTCCTTGCAAAGTGACTAGACGGCAGGTGACCATGAACTGCAACTAACCCGGGAGAGGGTAGCAGAGAGAGTGACCTGCAGTGACTGCACTGGAATTAGGACGTGCTAATGTTACTCTGCTGCCATCTGCCTTCACTCTGGGAACTCACTTGCTCAGACAGGAGAGGGGTGGTGGGAGAGAGGCGAGAGAAACAAAGGACTATATGAGAGCTAGGGAGAGAGTCTCTGGAAGACATGGCGAGTTTGAGTGGCTTATCGTATGCTCAGTTCACCTGCAGGTTACTACTTCTGATACTCAGACCCCAGTCCTCAGATCAGAATCTCCAGTCACAATCCTCTTGCTGTTTATTCACTTTCTTTTTAGCTTGGTTTTATGTCCCCAGCATGTTTCTCTTTGTTCTTCCCATACAACTGCAGAACCGGGGGACAGGGCAGCAAAAGCCCAGGAGATTACTTATTTAAAAGCAAAAAAGTCACAGACGTTTTACATGGGATATCATGTGCTGCTATTCTGTATCACAGAGCACGTTGCTCTGTCCGGCTCAGCACTGCAAATGTGTAAATTTATTGGCAGCTTGTGAAATTACTCTCCGGGGTGTGTGTGTGGGGGGTAACGTAGATTAGCCCCTTGGGGGATGCTGCAGGCTGCTGGGCCAAGTGCATTGCTCCTGGGGTAGTTTCACAGCTTTTCCTAAACATTTGGTGATGAAATTATTTTTTGGAACTTCCCCATTTGTCACATGTTTTGTTGCTGCCCTGTGTTCTGCTTATGTATTTTGTGCTATTATTTTTTTTTAGCTGCCCTCTGCTTTTCCCCCTCTGAAGTATGCTCGTAACTATGGGAACAAAAGTACCGTTGGTATGGGGGGACTTTGTGACACCCACATGTGCCAGTTTATAAAAGTGTTTTGAAGTGATGCTGTGAATTGTGAGGTCTGAGATGGGATTCAGTAGCTTTCTGTGGGAGCTAGGTGTCTAACTCCCTTAAGCTATCTTGAAAAATCCCACTAAAGGGTAGATATGATGTTCTCCACTTTCTGTCCTAACCTGTGGTGGTGTTGCTGTGCTCTATCAAACAGCTGCCGTGTTTTGCCCTAGAGGTGGCAGCATGGAAATGATTTGTGCCTATTTGTGGCAGGAAAGTTGTGCAAACTAGGGCCCTGAGCATGGTACTGAATGGCAGAAACTCCTGATGGACTGCAGGTCACGCCAGCTTGCAGAGCACTTTGGGGGGAAAGTGCAAAAGGCATGTAGGAGAATAAATAGACAAGTGCTTATGTGTGTCACATGTCCCTGATCCACAGGGGATATGAGTCTGTTATGGTGCCATCTAGCGAGCATTGCTTATGCTTTTAGCTCTGCACTGACCCCAGTTTGACTTCTGGTGTGGAGCTCTCAAATAAGTGGTTCTAGAGGTAAAAGCTTGAGCTGCTAGAGCTAAAGAATCCAGGCTCACTAACTGAGAGCCATATTAGACTCTCATCCTTTGTGCATTAGGCATGGAAGGTGACCAGTAACGGTGAATATCAGAATGGGTGTTAAGGCCACTGAGACATAGAGAATCGCTGTGATTCCAAATAAAGGAGAAGCTGTGCACCAGCTATGGAGCCATGTGTTTCAGCGTTTGAATACAGAGCATACAAGTGTCCGGCAGGCACAAGGTCAGTGGATTCTTCTTCCCTGTGTGTCTCTGGTGTTTGTTCTGACGGCAGATGCTTTTGGCGTGAGCTCCCCGCTCCTCACCCCTTGTGCTGCGGTGTCCAGTCACTCTCCGAGAAGATGAAGTGTCCTGCTTGGCTGGTTTGAAGGATTGAAAGAATGATGGAAATTGAAATACCTGCATCTGTCTCTGCCACGGCATGGGCTGTGTCCCCGCTGTTGCCTGATATCTCTCCCTGCGTGGGGCCATCAGGGCGGCGGGCATGCAAAAGGGAGAGCGGAGGAGGCGGTGTGTCACAGGACCTGTCATCTGGGCAGAGGAAGAGGGGATGAAGATCGATACTGTGCCCAGAGCAGTGTAGGTTGTGGGGTGATCCATGTGCCCAGAGAGCGGGAGTGGTGCTCTGTTCTGCAGCATGGGTACGCGTGTTATATCACTGAGTCACACTGTGCATCACAGTTATCCCAGCCCTTCACCATAGGCATGACAGGATTGAGGAGAAACCCCTGCTTCTGCAGTCCCAACGCAGGACTCAGAGTGAGTGGAGATTTTTGGAGGTGACATCTCAAAGACAGCAAACGCAACGTTAGGAGGAAATAAGACTTCCCCATGCTCACTCAACCAACACCAGGCTGAGCTGTTGGTCTGTTCTGTTCCATCGTTACTGGGCAGGCTGAGCAATCCAGCATCTCAGAGCAGTGCGCTGGAACCCCAGCCGTGCCGTGGGGAGGCAGAGACGGAGACAGGGAAATCAGTGCCAAGAGAACAGGATCCCATCTGGAAGTCTCTGGGGCATGGCAGTGGTAGGAAGATGTGTTTACACCAGCAAGGGGGAAGGCCTCCAAAGCTCTCAAGATTCAGCTGTTTCTCCAGACAAGTCTGCACAGCAGTAGGTGTGGAAACCTTCTGAGATGAAGCTTTCTAGCTAGATTTCAAGGGCTCCCTGGATTAATCAGAGACAGGAACACTGATTAAAGCTCTCTGCTGCACAAGTTCAAGGCTAAAACCCTTGCCCTTAGGGTAGGTTCTTGCCTCATAAGAATGCAGGAAGTAAAACCACTTGGCCACATCCTCTCCAGGAAACCCAAGGTTACTAGGGCCAACTTCAGTAAACGAGCACTGCTTCAGGCACACACAGAATTACGCTGGATGTGGTGTCCGGGGAACTGAAGAACATTGCAGCATCATAATGAGACCTGGAGCCAAGTCCCATCATCACTAGCCGAATGATCAAAATCAGTTCTGTATCCCATCTGTCTGTTCCTGTCCAGCCCAGATCTATCTGTAGTTCTGCTCAGGACAGCTTCTATCCCAATCTTTGGCCTTGTCTAGTGCCTCCTACTGGAGGACCTCAGAATTTCAGTATTCTTCTGCTGGCAGATAAACTATTTCAGCTACTGATGTGTACAGAGACATTGTGCTGGGTCTTATATGTGTTATCAAGCAGACTTAATGGGCGTGGAAGCTAGACAATGTTCCCTGCTCTCTGCTCTGCAGAGAATGCATCCACAGATTGTTCTGTGGTGCTATAACAGATAAGGCCTTGAGATGATGGAACGCTACAATTCAACACATGGTCGTTGAAGCTGCTAGGCAAGATCTCATGGAATCATGATCTCCTGTGTGAATCATTCCCACTGTAACCTGACAGCAGTGCGCTCAAAAGAAAAGGCGTCTTTTCATCAGGAAGCCATAGGGAAAGCTTCAGAATGACGTGAACAAGGGCAATAGGAGGAAAGGTCTATTCTAGTCTATATATGTTTTTATACCACGCTTATCACCTTTGTATCTGAGTACCTTCCAGCAGTGCGTTCAGCAACATGGCTAACACCTGTCACATGCTGTTTGTTCAGTCACTGGAGTGGAGCCATCCACAGTGTTTCAGCATCCCTAGCCTGCTTCTTGCAAGAGGACAAATGATTCTTTCTCTTTGTATCCCGCTGCTGTTAAGATGACTGTTATTTAGTGAGCAGTCAAAGCGGTACCCAAGCCCCCCGTAAGTAACAACTGAAGTTGCTGAAATCATTTATCATAATTTTTTTAAATGAATATATTTAATGTCCTCCTGCAAGGAAAAATAAATAAATGGTAATAGCTACAAAGCCGTAAAGTCTCAATACAGAGCCAGGGAAACCAGCTAGCCCTTGTTTAGAAAAGGGTGCAGAGGGGGAAAGCTGTCCCTTGCAGGCAGGTGATCAAAGGTAAATTGACATCAGGAGACAGCATGTCACATTGTGTGATGCTGACAGCACCTTCTCTGCTCTGTGGGACGGATTCCACATCTGCATGCCAGCGCTCACTACATTTGTCAGGTCATTTTGTGTAAAGATATCACTTCTAGCTCTCACAGACAGAGATTTATCTCCGCTCAAATGAAATAAAATACTGTACAGACTTCCTGTGCTGTTTTGCAATAGCTGTCCAGTGGATTTATTAGCCTGGAATCTTTAAAGGCAATATTGTGACTAGGAATTGGAGGAAGCACCCCAGAGCTCTGTTCTGAGCTTGAAGGTCTGGGCATGTGGGAGAGGGAAGAGGAGCCACGCACCCAATTCTCCCCACATGAGCTTTGCTGAGCTGTTGGATAATCTGCTCTTTGTTAAGGGCTGGAGCATCCTACTTCCCCTCTGGAGCAAAGGGGCTGTAATTGGATCTCTCACATTATATAATTCCTTTCCAGATTCTCTCTTGGAGCGGCGCAGCCAGGCACTGCTCAGTACTTGGGACTTGGAGCAAAAGCAGTTCTGCTCCTTCCAGGAGCAAAAGAGACTTTTAAGCCTCTTCACAAGCTGATCTCCGCAGTGGGCTCATCTACAGTCTGTGCCCCATCCCAGCCCTGTTCCACCACGCCACTATTCCAAGGTGGCTGCCTAGGGCTGTACACAGCCCTATCCTGCACCTCTGCTGGGATAATTCCCCCAATTGATCAAGGTGATCAGGGTGATCTTGTGTCTCCTTTATGGAACAGTCCCCATATACTGCCAGAGTGACATGTGAGGGCTGGACTGGGGGCCAGAATTTGGCCCTCAATCCAGCCCTAAAGGAGCAGTTATTTATATAGGACCAAATCCCGCCAACCTTACATTGCCATATTTTTCTCCATGAATAGCTCCCAAGTACTGTTTGTTTTGAGAGCGGCAGGATTTGGCCCTTTTTTTGCAGATTGTATTTTTTCCTGTGCAGGTTAATAATCCTGCACTGGGGACACCTCCCTGAAGAAAGATGGAACACTGAAAATTAAAATCCTCACAAGCCCAACAGGTTATCTTTCCAGATGACATGGTTTATTTTCCCATCCATTTTGTAAACCACTCAGTCATTAAGCATCCAGTGATGATTAATTGATGGCATTTTACCCTCAAAGATAAGATACAGCTTAAATTCTCAGAAAGAACATTGACAGCATCAGAATTTTAAGCAAATTAATATAAAATGTAGCATGTCATTTCTAAATGAGACGCCTTAATCACAGGGACTGTCATAAAAGACATAATCTCTCTCTTTATTTCAGTTCAGTGGCTCTGGACTGGCAGCATTTGAGAAATTATTTAATCTAATTCTGCAGATGTTTATTTGTTTTTGTATTCTGTGCAGACACGAGGGTAAAATGTCACATCATATGATGGAGTGGAGCTTGGCATGACATCAGTTTGGCATCATCACACATTAGAAAAATTTTCTTTCTTTCTTTCTTTCTTTCTTTCTTTCTTTCTTTCTTTCTTTCTTTCTTT
>ML677380.1:4046406-4250247 GCA_007922305.1 Dermatemys mawii | reverse complement strand
TTTCTTTCTTTCTTTCTTTCTTTCTTTCTTTCTTTCTTTCTTTCTTTGACACTAGCATGTCCCACTGTATTTGAGGCATTCTCTCACCAGATCCATCTATGACCCATTAGGGCCTGGGGGATGTTGAGTTTACAGACTGGTATTCAGTGGTCATTATTGTTAGCCACAAATGTATTTAATGGTCTAAAATCATTCAGCTCTTTCAGATGATGAAGTTTGTCTTATGGGAGTAGGCAAAGATTTCTAAATTAAATTCCTAATTGAATCCTGTGCAGAGTCTAAGACAAGGCTTCCGACTGCTATAGGGACCTGACTTTCCAAGTTGTTCCTTGAAAGGTCATCAGCCTTTATCGCTATGTAAAAATAATGATAGGTCCCATAAAAGTCTGAAAGAAAAGAAGGGAGGGAAGAAGGAAAGGAAGAGAATCATACAGATAATGAAAACCTCAGATTTCTTAAGCACTGCATAAAAGAAACTAGACTCTTAAAACAATAACCCAGAGATTGTATTAACCTATGTTCCTATTTTTATGAACAAGACCTCAGGGCTTGCAACCTGCCTTGAAGAGCAGATCTGAGCTGATGGGAAAGCCCGTATTAATCCTCTTTTGTTTGTTCTTTGCTTTTTAGTCTTTCAAGAAAGTGTCCACAAACCTCCCTCAGGGGACCCACTCATCTAAACATATCTCCCATCATGTAATCTCTTCCTCACAGATCTGTTGAGGTGGGAGGGAAAGCTTTTGTCTCACAAGTGCTGGCCTATAATTTTCTTATCAAGTGCCTCTGTAACCAAACAGTCTGAAGTGGGTCTGAAATCTGTAAGGCTCAGAAACTGGATCACATTGTAAGTGGGGAGGGAATACATTCCTTAAAAGAGAATGGGGACACACAAGCTAAAGACCTGCCCGGATGTGCACAGGAGACTGCTGCTTATTAAAATAACAAGGGTTATGGTGACATGAGCAATGCAGATAGAGTCACTTGAAAGATCTGCACTTTTAATCAAGATGGAGAACAATCTTTCCACGTCTGCATGTTGTACCCCCATAGCATTAGTCTGCCATCTGTAGAGGCTTAGACTTAGTTCCAGAGGTTCCAAAGCTTAATCAGATAACATTGGGATGTTTGATCAGATACTTTTGAGATCCTCAGCTGGGAGAAGTTAGACAGTTTCAAAAAATGACTATTACAAATTGGTTTTCAGGAAATGCTTTGAGCTTGATTCTCCATTGTCACCCACCCACATTGTCATTTCTACGTGTGCAAAACACTCCCCTATCACAGTGGCTGCATCTAACCTCACTTTGTACAGGTGTAAATAACGATAACAGGTTTGAGGCAAGTGGGGAAGATCAATCCCATTCGATTTGTTCGTAAAAGACGTGTAGTGAGATGGAGAAAGTCCATGTGATGAATTCTGAGTGTGTCAGAGCTTACTGGAAGCTTAAACATTATTTGCTTGACAGCCATTTACATGACAGCCATTAAATGCTTAAGAAGGCAGAGATTTAATTATTTCTCTGCTTCGTAATATCTTATTAAAATTTCTGTAAAGTATTAGGATCCTCATCTGAACAGTTGCTTTGTTCTGGTGTAGATCATTTGTTTGTGTCAGGCTGTGTCTCCTCGGATTGTTTTCTCAATCTTTTTTTGCTTAGCTTGCTCCCAAGAACATCGTTTGAGACTGTACATCTAGAATTTAATTTCTGATGCATCAGTGGGGCTCCAGTGAAAAACTGAAGGAGGTCTTTTAATGACTCAATTGTAATCACTCTAGTGCTGCAGGGCAGAGCAATATAGGAAGGCCAGGGTGAATAGTTTGAGGTGGAAGGAGGAAACCATGCTTCCCAGAGGACTTGACGCCCTCTAAGCAGCCAGAGCAGAACTGCACTCCAACATCCTGATCTGAAATCTAGAGATCTTTCCAAGCTGTTATAGATTGGTTTGCAGCAAGGGGTCTTGTGCAGTATTGCCAGAAACCCTGCAAGACCCACTTTGCCTGTGATGTTTTAGATTCAGCTGGCTGGAATGTATAATTCCACAGCCATGAAAAATAAACTGAAACATACGCTAATCAAACTCTTCTGAGCCGCCATGGAGGTTTGTGTTTGACTTGGGTTTTGAGTGAAGATCCAGGTTGTTTTTTGCCCATTCCTGGTAAAAAAAAATTTGGGCCAGCTTGTGCTAACCTTACGTTGAATAGCCCCTTAGTCCTGAGGTGACTATGCTACTTACTGTCTGCCAGCGTGGCAGAATTAGGTTTTACAAAAGTGAACGGCCTGACAGAAGAAAAAAACAGAGGTATGTTGAGGCCACTGAATGCGCAGTGGCCTCACCATACCCTTTTGCAGGGTGCCCTTTGGCACTGCTGGAACCTGGAGTCTCTCCCACTCTGACCTTTACTGGGTTAGAGTCTCTAGCAGATTCCTGCCCTCTTTTCAGGGTGGGAGGAGTTCACTTCAGGGAAACGCTCCTTTCCCTCCCTCCATTCCTGGCCTTTCATTTCCATGCCGTGTCTCAAAGGCTCTTCAGATCAAATCATTCTTTTGCACCATCATTCCAGTAATTACATTCAGTGACTGTGGGCACTGAGCATTTCACAGGATCAGGCCCTTAGGACCCAATCCCACATCATTGAAGTCAATGGGGAGTTTTGCCATTTGGTGTCAGTAGAAAGCAGGATCAGCCCCTCAATGGGTTACAGACCAGTGTAGCTCTATTCTAATTACATGCACTAGCCAGGTCTGTACAGCCAGGGGTAGACTGTGCTTACCTCACATGGGTGTGAAAGGAGACAAGGGTGCCAGGACACTTCACTCCCTGTGCTAACCTGCCCAATATCCAAGTCCTTGTGCTCATGGCATAAAAGGATGGGGGAGTTTGGCATGGACACCACAAATAGGACAGGAAGGAGAATGCAAGTGTGACAAGGCCACGCTTCAAGCCATGTCTTCTCCCTGGCCAGTGGGGCTGGGCAGATGCAGAGGGTATCGGAGTGGCTTAGGAGTGTGTTCTGCTAAGCACAGCGCTTTGTGAGATAGAGATCCTCCAAGAGCAGCTGCCAGCCTCTTTCCACCCACTGCCCCATGCTGTTTCTTTGGGCCGGATTCCAAGCCAGTGGATAGACTTCCATTGATATCAAGGGAGACTGGAGTAGGCACTAGGTTCTCAAACTTCATTGCACCATGATCCCCTTCTAACAAAAAAATTGCTACACAACCCCAGGAGTGGGGACCGAGCCCTGCTGCCCTGGGTGCTGTGGGAGGATCAAAGCCGAAGCCCAAGGGGTTCAGTCGCGGATGAGGTGTGGGGGCCTGTAGCCTGAGATCCTCTACCAGGGCTGAAGCCTGAGCCCCAGGCAGTGGACTTCAGACTTTGGTTTTGGCCTCAGGTGGTGGGGATTCAGCTCCAGCAAATCTAATGCCAGCCCTGGCGATCCCATTAAATGGGGTCACGATCCACAGCTTGAGAACCGCTGGAGTAGGCTCTTTACTCATTCATCTCCCATACTTAAAGCCATCATCTTACCGTCCATGGAGGGCATCTTCGGTTGAAGAATGATCATAATAGGGCAGCCTGTTTTCTCTTTGCCTGCAAAACATTTAAATGCATCAAAATGTTTGTGAGACATTTGCTGCGTGACCCTTTTATAACCACATGGTGGAAAACACAGAGGAATATACCCCTTTCCCTGCAGTGTTTTGAGTATTTATATATAGATCTCTAATAAACCCTGTTGATTCTGAATATGTAATATCCCCATAGGTTAGGTGTTCTGCTCTTCTGTTGCTGCGTGGAGAATTCAGGAGGGATGTTCCTTTTCATCCTTAAATCTCCAGGGGGAACCAATGGGAGAGCAAACCCCATAACCACTCATGTAATATTACATCCCTTGAAAAGCTTGGCAAGGCTTTCTGTGCACGGATCTGCTCTATTGGTCAGCATTTCTCCTGCTGTGGTTTTTCCCTTATGCAAGTCACCTACATGCAAACAGGTGCAGCCTGAACATTCCACCTGCTGCTGCTGCTTATTTCTCCACTTAAGTTATAATCCTCTATTTGTGAAACTAAGTTATTATTTATATGGAACCGTGGGTGTGCGCCATGTGTACAATGGGCGAGGAGTGCCAGGCAGTTGGCAGGCCCCTGCCCTGAGGAGCTCCCATTATAAAAGGCCCAACAGCTACAATAGGAAACAAAACAAATGCTGAACAGTGTGAGTGCGTAATGTCCCAGAGGCCTCCTGCAATAAGTGCTCCTATGGTAATAGGTTGCTGTGGAGATAGCTGCAATGTCTCAGAGGGCATGGTGGCTTTAGGGGAACCGTAAACAGCAGAGATCCTATTTTCATGCAACTGTGCTTGAGCCAAGTCCTGAAGTCCTTACATGGGCAGTGATGTCAGCGGGAGTGTTGCATGAGTGAGGATGGAGTAGCATGTAGGAATTGCCATGTCGGATTAGACAGGCTGTCTACTCTCCTGTCTCAGTCAGTGACGATAACCAGATCCTACAGTGATGAGTGGCTGAGACAGATGAGATAGAATGAAAACCCAGCAGAGCCATCAGACTCTAACACTGGACAGGAATACACCTGCATTTCTTGCCATTCCTCTAGTTCAGGCCTGCACAACTTGGAAAGCAGCGAGGGCCATCTTACTGCAAAAAAAACCAGCTGTGGGCCGAAAAGCCCCGCCCTCACCCCGCCCCCATCTACTTCCCCCCATCCCACCACTTGGCCTGCCCCACCCCTACTGACCCTCCGTGAGCTGCACAGTGAGCCCGTGCGGGCCGCATGTGGCCCCCGGGCTGCATGTTGTGCGGGCCTGCTCTAGTTTGACAAGGCTGAATATAGTCATCACTCTCTAGCGTCTTTCAACCCAAAGGACCCCACAGCCCTTCACAGACTTTCTTACGTCTACCACTGCAATCCAGCCACCTCGGAAATGAAGTGCAACAGCAACATAACAACACCACACAGCCAGTCAGGGAAGGAATGGCCTGATCCTGCAAGGAAATGAGTGTGTCTTACCTGTGGGATGTTAGGAATCCATGTGAATCCTCCTTCTCCTCACTCACTGAAATCAGTGGAAGCTGGGTTCTCAGCCCCTCTCAGGATCGTGATGAAGAGGAACTCCATGCCTGTTGAAATCTACAGAGGGTGAAGAGACCTGGGTTTAGTTCCTGGCTCTGCCATTGACTTCCTGTGTGACTCTGGGCAAGTCACTTCATCCCCTCTCAATTCCCTTTCTGTAAAACAGGGATAGTCACACTTTCTTTGTCTGCGTTGCCTCTTTAGATTGTGTGCTCTTTGAAGCAAGAACTGTCTCATTCTGTGTATATGTACAGCACCTAGCACAATGGGGGCCTCTCCTGGGTTGGGGCCAGTAAGCTTTCATGTACTATAAATTAGTGAGGCAGAATGTGTTTATTCCAGTTACAAGTTACCCAGGACACAGAGGTTTGTGCCCGTCTTGTTGGGACGCAGCAAAGGGAGTGCCAAGCATTTGCATCATTCACTGGCTAGAGTCCATCAGTTCTGAGTGAATATTTCTTGGCAAATTGAAAAGGAGAGAAACACGGGTTGTTTGCCAAAAAAAATTAAAAAATAAAAAAATGAGACAAAAGTCCAAAGACAACAGCTTGCATGTCTTTCTGAGTAACTCTCCACTTGCATTCGGAAAACTAGCAGAGTAGGAGAGAGGATCTTAACAGGCTGTAGGGTACAGAGCTGGCGCAGGGGAGGTGTTAAAGCATAAAACACCAGAGCAAGCAGTGAAGACCAAAGTAATGCTACGATAAAGAAATGAACTGACATCCTGCTGGTGAGAAGCGAAATTGGTGACAGCTTCCTACTGAATGAAACAGGTCTCAGGGGAACATAACTGTCAGTTACCTGTTTGTTATGTATTTCCCAGCATCTACCATCCTTTCCCTTGGCACTTTCATGAAGGAATCAAGGAAAATAGGCTCCTATATCCCACTTGAGAGTGGGGAGCAAAGAGTTAATTCCCGATTATCCCAGGTGGCTGAACACTTGAGTTGCAGTGAAAGGCTGATAAAATTCATTTAACTTCTGTGCTGGTTTCTACCTGTCAACGGCTCCCGAAACACTGTACAGGGAGTAAAATGAGCCTGCACAATCCAGAGGAAGAAGAAAGCATTCTTAGGAACTTTCTGATGTTGCATTAAAGACCAATGTGCATGCATTATTATTATTATTTTAGAGGATGCTTTTAAAGGCTGAGTGATGATCATTGTTTTGGTCTTCATTGCTTCCTTTGGTGTTTCTTTCACTTGAGTCCGGTTGGAATATGGACGATACAAGCACCATTAGATGCCTCAGTCAAGATAAAGGTAAGGGAAGATTTTTTTAAAATCATATTTTCAAAGATATAGTTACACTCAGCAGGAATGCTTAGTTCCACCTACATTCTGAGTTGATTATTCTGTGTTATTCAAACTGAGATGTCTAATGCAAAGATATAGCAGTTTCTTGAGTGAGTCTTTGCAGTAACTTGGCTTTTCCTGACATTACCAAGAAATCTTAATAAATGTGTATGTACACACACACACACACACTTTTGTAGCCAAGGTCTGCTTCTCACCGATGAGCAGAGAGGAGGCACAAGTTGTATCTATCTCCTTTTTCTCTTGCCTAGGTAGCTGGCTTTCACTGTAAAGAAGAAATTTCCATTTTTATCCTCAGACCTACCCACAGCAGAAGAGGGGAAAAGGCTCCCAGAACTATTGCGAGTCAGCTGTTTGCTTTTCAAAGAATGTGTGTGATTACTTTTTAATTTTATACTGTTTCTTTTAAACCTACCAGGCTAGAGTGCTTAGAAACACACTGAGCCATACTCATCCCTGGTGGAACCTCAGGTCCTCTCTGTGAATTGCCTCCAGCTGGTTTGATGCTGTTGCAGACATTACCAGTCACTTTAATTTGGGGGTCATACCCTCAGCTCCTAAGGTGACCAGGAGAAATTATAATAATTTGAGCAGAAACGTGTGCAGTCTCTGGGCAGATCTACACTCAAAATGCTACAGCGCCGCCGCTGTAGCACATCAGTGAAAATGCTACTACAGGGAGGGGACATAGCGCTGTCCACACTTGGAGTGAGGCTACTTTAACTGCATCACTCATGGCTGTGGATTATTCACCCTCCTGAGTGCTGTAGTTATACTGACTTAATTGCCTAGTATAGACATGGCTTCTCTCTATTTTAAAGCTGCATCATTGTTATTGACTTCTTTGGAAAGGGTCCAGTAACAGCAACCCTGAGTTGCTGTAACATTACGTTATTACATTAATGCCTAACTGCTTATCTCTACATATTTTATAGCACTGTATTTTATGCCTGGAAGCCATGCAGTTTTATAATAGTTTTGCAGGAAGTAAAGAGGTGTGACTTCTTGTATGACTTCTCTGTGTGCACTGGGTGGGGTTTGTCAGTTATCTCCTTCATGTCTGTTGGAATGCCCGCAGTGGGCATGATTCCCTAGATAATGCCACACCAGACCAGGGACATATTCACTGGGCTTACATCCCTTTCACACCCACTAAAAATGGGTTTTGGCTGGAAAATTCACATCTACATTCAAACTTCCCCAAAGTTAGAAAGGCGAGGACTGGTGTGGCTGGGCCCATTTCAGTCATTCATCACTGAAGCAGCTGGTGCTTTGGCAACCTGAAGTCATGGATTTGAAAATTAAAGCCAACTGGCTTTTAAAAGCCTTGCTGTGCTGCAGCATTTCAGCAGTGTTAGAATAACAAAGGAAGTCTGGGGAACATCACCTATGATTTGACATGTTATTAGAGTAAGCGGCCAGACTGTGGGCCCCTTACTCATAGTGTTGAGCAGTATTCACCCAAGTAATGCAGTTAACTACAGTGAAGATTACAGTCTGAACCCAGGTAGCTTGGATGCCCAACAAAATTCCTGAAGACCATCTAAGCTGTAACCACTATCCCATAGAGTTTGCACAGAATTAAACAAAATGATAGAAGTATTTGAGATTCAACAGGGGGACATGCTTTAATGATGACATCAACTTAACTTTGAGTGTGTTACAAGAA
Organism: Dermatemys mawii; assembly: GCA_007922305.1. Lineage (NCBI taxonomy): Eukaryota > Metazoa > Chordata > Testudines > Dermatemydidae > Dermatemys > Dermatemys mawii. The sequence goes on along the minus strand of ML677380.1, from coordinate 4,242,171 downwards.
CATTGAGCTACTGTCAGTGCTTTGAATTGTTTTTTTTATTATGGGCAACTTGGTGGCAGTCATCTTGCTAAACTAATACTCTACAAAAATGTTTGAGCAAAGTTCTCAAAAACAACCTTGCTCAGGATAAGGGTTAATTTTGTGTATGGCAATAGCAGCAGTGCTTGTGATTCTCTTGCGGTGATGCTAGATGACACCAGGGATTGAAGCATAAAAGGTTTAATCCTGCAAGGTGCTAAGAAGAGCTGGGTAGGAAATGTTTTCCCTATTCCATAAGAATTTTCGAGATTTAAAAAATTCCTATCACAAACTGTGATAAAAAGCCAATCCCAAAAATTGGAGAGAAGTTTTGGATTGTGTCAACTGAAACATTTTGTTTAGACAGTTTTGAAAAGTTTCAATTTCAACCTTTCTAAAAACTTGATAAATTAACTTAAATTTCTAAATGAAAATCTATTTTGAACCAACACCCAAAACTTCATTTTCAAAAGTATGGAAACAGACATTTCAATCATTGGAAGCTTTTTTTTTTTTTTCAAAATCGTTCTGAAACGGGAGAGTTGTCAAAAATTTCAGTTTTGACAGATCGGCATTTCTCATGACAGAATGTTCTGTTGAAAGATTCCCAACCAGCGTTGAGTGCCTCCAGGAAGATACCAAGTGCCCCCAATTCCTAGTAACCTGACTAGAGGCTGACAGCACTCTGCATGTTTCAGGATTGGGCCTAATCTTTGCTCTCTGAGGTCAGCCACTCCACACCTAGAAAACGTTCTCTGGGGAAGCAATGCTAGAGTGGGAAGCATACCACTGCAGCACCTTAGCTTCTTAGTCGCAACCCTGCTACTGCTTGTTAGTCTGTCTGGAACGAACAGACTTGGGGCACATTGGAGTGATGAGTTCTCAGACTTCCATCTCCCAGGCCCCAGGGAAGCAGTCAATCGTAGTTACTTATTTGAGTTCCGTTGTTTAATCCCCAGCATTGTCCGACTGTGGCTTGTGGACATTCACCAAGTCTGCGTTTTTGCCAATGGGAGTCATTCTAAGCCAATGATAGGAAGCATCTTGGAAGCAAAGGGTGCTGGGGCAAGAAGAAAGAGCAGAGGTGCTGTAATGTTACCGGGGGTTCTTTCAACCCAAAGCTCTTGGTAACTTTTACTCTTACTAGGAAGGATGTGGGGTCAAGCTGCCCTCTCTGTGGCACCCAACCCCCCACCCCATCCCCTCCTGCCTTGGTCATGCGGAGGCTGTGACTTGGACAGTTTACAGCCTGCTGACTTGTTCAGCCGTGCAGTAAGACTAGCAGCAAAGCCATTACAGGTGTTTCCTTACTATCACTTTGTGTTAATTGAGAACCTGATTCTCCTCTCACTTACCCTCATGTAAAGCAGGATGACTGCACTGAAGCCAGTAGAGTTATACCACGGTAGGAGAGAGCAGATCTAGCCCCTTACTGGAATGTGTTGTATCCCTGAATGTCAGCTTGGTAGTGATGAAAGGTGTCGGCTCAACAGTTCTCGAGGCCAAAGCCCGCAAGTGACCAAACAGAGACCTTTATTACTGCAGAGACACTGTACGATCACCCCTGAATTGTTTAAAAAAACAACGCTGCACTGCTAGGCAGCAGACTCCCAACCTCTCAGCAATTGCTCAGGACACAAGGGAAATTGGAAACAAGCATCAGTGAGAGCAGGATTGGGCCCATAGGCCATAGAGCTCAAAGTCGGCGGAAGGGACTTTACGGTATTAGGAATTTCCTTTCCATTTGGCATTGGTAAGATTCCCCACTGCCCTGGTATGCAGCATCTTCTGGGTCAGATCTAGGGGGTTGGTTAGGTAGTCAAATACTGTATATGTTCCCACTGGATGTGTCCACAGAATCAAGCTGGTATTGCAGCTGTGATCAAACATCTGTAATTCTGGAAACACCAATATTCTGCTCTGAGTCAAACTGAGGTAAATCTGAGTTATCTTACTGAAGTGAATGGAGCTACTGTGAGTTTACACCATCTTAACTGAGAGCAGAATTAGGCCCCCCGTATACAATGGGCTGGGAGCCAATTTATCAGATGTGAATGGGCATCTTTTATGGGCATCCTAGTTACTCTTATGAGTTAGCTGTCTCTTTGCTGCTGCTTGACATTCATCTCACTGTACTCAGTCCCGGCTGTCAGTTTAGCTAGTGTCAGGTGGAAAATGCCTGTTGCGATGCTCACTGTTCTTTCCTATCAATCTGTCTAGCAGTGGTACTGAGCTAGCTGACAGGACACTTTGAAACAGCACTCCAGGATCAGTTTCTATTTTGCAACCTTTTACTTACTACATACCTCACAAGAGCAACATATTCCTGTTTGCATTACTCCCAGAAATGGAATCTGATAGCAAGCTTTATTGATGTGAAGTAGGGTCGGGCCAAAGAGCTGGTGTTCGTCTGAGACTGGGATTCAGGTTTTGAGCCTGAACGAGGGCTTGGATTTGATGGTGATGAAATTTCATGAGCTGCTTCAAGGTTGCTGTCCCCAAATTTCAGCAATCTGCAAGAACTGCTTTTGTGAGATTTTTGCTATTTTGGGCTGAATCCCAATCTGAACAGATTCCTTACTGGCTTGGATCCTCAGCCAAAAGCATTGGTGCAGGATTGGATTCGTGGAACTAAATCTGAGACAACCCCAGTGATTTGGGTCCCATCTTTAGTAGGAGATAAATACATAACATATGGGTAAAGTTGCCCCCTCGGGTGGATCAGCATCGCATACTCCACTCAGTCTTATACATGTAGCTTCCATTTTCATCCAGCTATGGTGATTGATGCAATATATTTGTCTTCCAACTGAGAAAGATGTAGGGGAGGAAAGATGGTCTATCGAGTAGAGCACGAATCTGGGTCTTGGCACACCTGGATTCAGCTCCCAGTTCCTAATTTAGGGCAAGTCACTTAGTTTACTAGATGGGATGTAGCCTGATCATTTATTACACTTATCAGATCATTATCGAGGTGCAACATGCACTTGTCACACATGACAGGTTCTTTTTTCAGGTGTCTACTTAGAATTAATGGAGAAGATGAAATTTGGTGAAACACATACACAAACTTAGAGCTTTACTTCATATAGACAAATACAATTGAAATAATAAAAAAAAGAATAGACATAAAAATAAAAATAAGTACAGTAATATGGTTTCCAGCATTGTTCATATTTGTAATCTTGCATTGGTTGTACTTACAACTTTATGGAGATCAATGGAAACAAAGACAGTATGAAAAGTAAGTGGAGCTCATCAGCAGAGAGGTTCTGATTTGGTTTACACTGTGTTGGGGACCCACTGAATTCGAAAATAGGAACTAGATTTATCCCCCTTCTTTATGTAAGTTATCGGCTATACAACCATATTTGGTCAATTTCCATACATGCGACAAGGTTAATACCTGCCCCTTATCCATCTCTGGCATTCCAGCTTTCGATAGCTATGTATTTAATCATGAATATTGCTAAACTATATCACACATTTCTGAATAATTCCTATACGTTATTATGGTCTGACTACCTAGTTACAGCCTAGTAACTAGATTCCCCTGCCCCAAACTCCCTTCTGGAACAATTCTGCAGCGTACTGCACTTTTTGTGGTTACTTATTTGTCTCTTGAAATGAGAGTGCAGAATTTGTGATCTGGGGTTATCTTCTTGGGCCTACCAGCCTTTAGCATGACTACTCTAAGGCCTCACACTAATAACACAGGTATTTAAGTATAGTAAAACCTAATAATCCGATTATTTGTTCTCCTACTTGCTGTTACAGCTTTGATAGCTTCCATTAAGCATGCTTAACAAAGAAGTTATATTTTACCCAGAACTATAAACTCTCCAAGGTTAGGTCAGAGTCATTGGTCAACAGGAGATGATTCCTCCTACCACATAGTGGAGTTTTGAGATGGAAAAAAAAACATTTAATGGCTGCACTGTTACTATGGTGAAGAGGGCCTAGATAAGGTTAGGGTTTATATAAACTGATTTATAAACTGGGTTTGGTGGTTTCTTATGGGTGAGTCTACTGCACTATCTGTTCTTACAAGGTCTTAGTGGGATCAGTGTCTAAAGCGGAAATGCTCTACTTTATGATGAGGAGGAACATTTCTGATATTCCATCTGTGGAGGAAGTTTGTGCTAGTCACTTTCTGGTGTGCAAAGTGAAGACATGACAAGATCCCCACTTGAAGAAGTAGGGACAGCCCTTTCTGCACTGCTTGCACAATGTGTGTCAAAGTGATATAAACAATAAGTCTGATACATCCAAAAGCATATTACCCTTGCCAATGGTCAGTGAATTAATTAAGGTGGAAGAATGGGGGCCCAGATAGCTAGCTATGTATTGTAAATGTGTAAAAAAGTATTATTCTGTCGAAATCTGAACTACATTGTTGGCCCTACTGTTGCATCATGAGTGGGGTTGGTAGCACCACCTAATATTAAGGTTGCCTGACACTTCCCAATGTAAGACCCTGTTCTGAGTTGCTTATAGCTTTGCCAAACTAACAGTTCAAGAAAATTTTCCATGGATGGCGTCTGCCTCAGGTGGATTTTGAAATGTTTAGCCAGAATGGTTCAGTTGTTTAAATATGTAAACCAGGTAGCCTTTCCTTTGTAAAGCTCTAGAGCTTTGATTCTTTCAAACAGGGACTGGAAATTTGGCAGTATGCCTTTGTTAGGGATATGCTTTTTTGCCTTCCTGGTGAAAATCTCTGAAGTGCCAGAATTAAGTTGTCTGGGCAAACTTAATTCACACCTCTTGTGTTCATGCCTTATGATAGGCTTTAATTCTATGACCACATACTATTTTGTCCATGGGACCCCTGCACAGAATGGACCTGCCCTGGGAATGAATCACAGCTGTGTAGTTAAGGACATTGGTGTGTGCAGGAGCCCAGCTATGTTCCTTGTAGAAGTCGTGAGATGTGTAGTGTATGTGGCAGGAACTGCAGGAGGAGAAAGGATAGTCTCATGGCAGCTGAATGGAGAACCAGATTCTATCCCTGCCTCTGTTACAGTGGTCCTCTAGGATGCTGGGCACGTTGCTTAAACTAGACTTTTCACAGGGGGCCACTAACTGTGTTCCTCGGTTTCTGTGTCTGACTTATGATCTGATTGCAGAAGTGCTGTGCACTTAGAGCTGCAAGCGAAGGCCATGGGAGCTGGGCTTTGGACAAATGAAGTGCTGTATAATGATAAGGACTCTGAAAAATCAGGTCGCAAATTGGGCACCTAAAGGACTTTCTGTGCCTCAGATCCCTCCCTTCACTGGAGTGCTGGGAAGGTAGGTTAATGTTTGTGAAGCACTGAGACATCATAGTGCTGAGTGCCATAGAAAAGCCATTGAGGAAGTTTGTAATTCTTCATAGCAAGGTTTAAATAGTGTGCAGTAAATAAGGCATAAGGCCCCACATTGAACAAAAAGGAGAAAACAAAATATTGAATAGGTTCTCATTAAGTGAGCACCATCCATTCTGTGCACTGAATGAGGCAGGAGGTCTGGAAAAAATAGTACATGATCCTGAATTTAAAGACTGTATCGTAATTTATATGTGCAGGAGGGCTAAATTAAGATTACACAGACCATCTTATTTCTGACATTCCCTAACTTTACAAGGCTGGAGTTTGCAAGCTTAATGTTCTTTTAAAATAACTATTTTGTGCCTAACATCTATGGAAGATAGATACTATAATTTGTAGTCTAAAATTTGTAGAACTGTTAAAAAAGGAGAAAACACAAGTTAATACCAAAAGCACAACAAATTGATGTGTTTCTCATTTAGTGAAATCCCTAAGCAGCACCTAAGGGATAATTCTCAGAATCTCGACCCTTTGTGGTCCTCTGGGAGATAATTTAACATAAATCTACATTTCTGCGCACATTAGCTGTACTATTTACGCTTCGCTCCCGCTTTAAACATATTATCAGTATATTTATTGCCTCAAAAAAGGCTGACTTTCCTTGTTAATAATACATGTGTTGAATCAAGCAGTTTGCCAGGCAACGGATAAGGAGATAAAATGCAATTTTGAAAGATTATATATCCTGCATTATGGAGGAATGAAATGGGGGGGAAATACTTTATTCATAAAACAACAAAGTGGGGAGAGGGCTGAGGGAAACGGTGCTGGGAAAGAGGGAGGAGCCCTTTCAATACATTACACTTACTAAAGAGAACCATAGCCAAGCCAGATTACCTGGGTGAGATTCATCCCTATTCAGAGGGGATAATGCACCACATAATTCCGCCATTAAATCTGCAGACTGGGTTTTAAGTGGTGCCTAAGACTTATGCTTGTCTCTGTTCACGGGGGTGATTTCAGAATTTGTATAACTGAGATCAGAACCTGGCTTTTGGACTCTGCCTGGATTTCACTGGCTCTGCAACAGCTAGAGTTCATGAACCAAAGTTAGGAAAAATTTCCAGTTGAAACGAACTTCTTCTTATGCTATGTTTTTCTTTTGTTACTGTTGTGAGCAAACTGGACTTTGTTTGTAGAGGACAGTGAACTATAACTACAACCATATAGAAATCAAATACACTTGAATGCTGCTCATTGCAGATTTTTATCCTTTGTAGGGGAGTCTGATTTTTAAACATGATTGACAGCAAAACCCTCATACAGCATCCCATAAGCTAAGCTAATAGCCTGAAGAAATTATTATTTGCAGATTTAACCTTCTTTTACCTTCCCAGGTGGCAATGCTGTTAAATGTATTTCTCTGTTGAATTTAATCAACAAATATCTTTTCTGATTTTGTTCTCTTGAGGTTGGTCACAGATATTTTACATTCCCACTTAATTTTGATGGACCAGATAAGTCAATGTGTACTGCTCCCTGACTGGATGAGCAGGAAAGCACTTACAACATAGATTCTCTTGTGTATAATAAATTCCATGTTTGGTTTCTGTGAACGTTCACATATGTAAGCTTGAAATTTGCTTTCTGACAACTTTTATTGCTTGAACATCTATGGGAAACATGCACAAAATGGGTGCAAGCATCACAAAGCGAATTCTTGTCAAAAATTATATTTGCCTTATATTTTCCCAGACCTATCTGTAATCAAGACTGCCTTAGCTGGGGAGATCATTGCTTGACTGCTTGACTCATTGCACAACAGAAGTTCACTGCACATAAACTGGTAAATTGGATGAAGGAAGAATCAGACATTCAGGGCAAACTGTCTTTTCTCACTTTAGTTTGTTTAATTTCGGCCATTTAAATAGAAGTCTTTAGCACTGGAAGGAAAGGAAATGATAAATGTCTTGCTTTTGAGAGGAGGAATGTACTGTCACTCATAATAATATATAGTAGCTGCTGGGAATCTTTGTCTAGCTTTAGGATTGTAAATCAGAATTTCTCAGTGAAGAAATTTTACCATCTTTGGTGTAAATCAAGATCAGTCATTATCTTTAGTTGGCGATCAACGAATAGGAGAGATCCTTGTTGCTGTGATATATGCACCATTTCCTTCCAGGAGCTTTAAAACCCTCTAGCTATTCTTCTCAGACCTCTTAAACTTTAACTAAATGAACAGAATAATGCAACTCTTAGCTCTTTACATTTAAAAAGATTTTTAGATCTCAAAGGATTTTAGACTCCATTAGGCCATGCAAACCCTTTATGTTTAGTATGTTCCCTGAGATTGAGTGGTGGGGAATGGGGATAAAAGCTTCCGAGGAAACTGACATTGTGAGCTTTATCTTCCTTCTGGACAAATTTCTTCTGAGATTAGAGCACATTGTGGCCTTTGAGCTAAACTCAAGGATCTGATTCTGATCTCATTCTTCTTTATAGCAAGGGAGTGACTCCAGATTTACTGGTGTAAGTGACAGGAGAATCATGCCCCAACCATTGAATGATGAGGATGGGTGGACCTCAAAGAATGTGGGGGTTTGTTTCAAATCCAAGAGTCTGAATAATTGCTCAGATTTTTCTGGATCTCTTTGGTCTTGAATTCAGGTTTCAACTCCCATAAGAAGATCCTGAGGCTCTCAGGAGATTTCTGGTAACTGCAAGTTACAGTTCAGTTGGAGATATTGCAAAAATAGCTTCTTTCATAAAAGTTTAGCATTTCCACTTCCTATACAAGCCCAAGTCAGCTAGTGCAGACACCACACAGAGATTTTTCCAAGTTTACTGAACTTCTTAAAACATCAGGAAGAGTTAGGTGCACATTCTGGGGAAGATTCAAGATCAATTTTGATTGTGTCCTAGCCAGTCTTCCCATTACTAAGTAAGAATCCCCAGGTCTCTGTTTTTCCTATCTAATGAGGAAAAGGATCCACTTCCAGGGGAAGTTCTTTCAGGGAAATCAACTGGTAACGCATGTCCCCATATGAGAGTCAGAGTCATTTCATGCGATGGATGGAGTCTTTAGCGTTCAGCCAGCAGCTTGAGATATAAAGCAGAGATGGCCAGAGAACGTTCTATTAGTAGAGTCCTGCGTGGAGACAAAATTGCATCCGATCCACAAACATGGTCCGCAGATATCCGCATCCATCCATGATCTCCAGACATGGTCCATGGACATAAAGCACATATCCGCAGATTTGCAGGGTTCTATCTATCAGGACCCAAGACATTCTGTTCCAAAATGGACCTTGATCTGATAAAGGACATCTGCTCAACTTACCGCCTCCTATTTCAGGGCAGTGCTCAGATGTTGCTTAGAAGTTAAACAGCTCACTTGCTGGTTTCCTTCTTTCCATTTGTATATCTGAGCTTGCAGAGAGCTCCTTGAGAGTCTTTCTGTTCACTCTAAGATGCTGTTGGAGTAACTGTGGGAGAGTAAAGTTTACCCTCAGTTCCAGTCTCTGGTTACATGTTTCAGAGATTGCTGTTCCTCAGCCACTGAAACCTGATTCAAATTAAACATCAAATAACATTACCACAGCTCCCACTGGCTTCAACAGAAGACAAGGGCACTCAGCACCTCAAAGGATCGGGACTTAACACATGGCATGCTATATCCTCTTTTACAAGCAACTCACTCTTGGCTTATTATAAGCTGCCTTTTTATATGCACATTTCAAATATCTTATGGTTACAACTTGCTTATTGTGTTTTCAGCTCAGAGACCATGGCGGAGGATGTGCTCTATGTGCTCCCTCCATCTATTCTATCCACCTGTTGGCTACAGTTTTATGTGTAGATTGTAAGCTCTTCAAGACAGAGACTCTCTCTGTAATTTGTTTGTACAGTGCCTCACACCATGAACTAGGTACTACCATGCTACGCATTGACACAGCTAAAACATATCCAGCCTCTCATTATCTCTCAGCCCAACTACTGCAACATCCTTCTGTCTGGCCTTGACAGAGGCAGTCTTGCCCTGTTCAGGTCATTCAGAATGCTGCTGCAAAGATATTCATAGCTCATTGCTTTAACCATATTACCCCTTTCTTGATGGCTATACACTGGCTCCTCTTTCTCCATCACATCAGACACAAACTACGTGTCTTCCCGTTCAAGGCCCCTCACGGTATATCCTCATGCCACCTATCATTTCTCATCTGTTATCAAGTTGCTGACCCCTGCCTCCATTTAGCCAGTCATCCCAGCCTGCGTCGCTCACTTGTTACATTCTGAAACCCACACCATTGTGCTTTCTCCCGTACTCCCCCTCACGCTTAGAATGAGATCCCCGTGAGCATCTGCAGAGCTACCTGTCCTCTTTCACATCCCTCTTACAAGTCTCCTTTGCTGCCAGCAAAAAAAATGATAATGGTTAGGAACTGGTGTGCTGAAACCACTGCCGGTCCTACTGATCCATATTGTCTCATTGTTTCCTCGTACTCCACCTCTGACTGTCTGTCCACCTGTTTTCTCTTCTCTTAGACTTAGGCTGTAAGTTCTTTGGGGCAGACCCCATTGTTTGTTTTGTGTTCCTACCCTGCGTAGCACACGGGGTCATTGTCCATGACAGGGGCTCTTAGAACACGTCTACATGGTTAGCAGAACCCTGCGGCAGCGAGTCTCAGAGACCTGGTCTACAAAATCAGGCCTGAAGGGCTCGCACCACAGCACTGAAAATACCTGTGTAGATGTTTGGGCTCAGACTGGAGCTTGGGTTCTGAAGTCTAGGGAGAGGGGTGGGCTTCAGGTTCTGAGCTCCAGTCTGAGCCTGAAGGTCTATACTACTATTCTGATAAGCCTACTATGAGCCTTGCAAGCCTGAATCTGTGGGCCCAGGTCTGATGCTCACCACTGTGCATTTCTGGTTGCCATCTAGACTTGCCTTTAGTTCCACTGCAGTGCAAATGAATAAATAATAATACCAGAGCAGGTATACAGAATGATGGAATTCATCACTTGTGGCTGTGTACCTTAACAAGTTAAGTTTTGGCTGGGGAATTATATAATGAAATAGTGACTGAAACTGAGTTTTGTGCTTTGCGCTTTGCTCCCATTTGAAACCATTTGAGCAGGGTTGTATTAGCAGGGGACAAAGTTCTCCTTTCTCATTCAGCTTTTCTTCCTCTAGTGACAGCTTCATGGAGCCTTCAGTATCCTAGAGGCAATCAAGGGAAATCTCCAGCACAGATTCCACATTGCTTCCTGCAGCCAATTAGCTACAGGCCTCCTCTGAATTTTTGACCAATCTTCTGTCACAAGGCACCATGCAGACAGCTATCCCGGGGAGTCTCAGTTCTCTCAGGACTACAGATGAATGAGTACAGATAAAATCAAAACCAACTGGGACCTTCATCAAAAACTCAGACTAAGCCTGAACAGATAGTAGATGTTCAGTCACTTTGTTAGGCTTTTGCCTCTGGGTTCTGGCTGAGATGGGAAGTGTAGGTAGAAATGAGAAATGCTGTTTTCATGTATGTCTGCCCCAGATGCAGGCAGGAAGGTGCTGAAAACTTAAGACTCCCAGAGGTAAACCGGGGCAAATGTTTTTCGCTGAAGTTTTCTTTCAGGGAAAAATGCAGATTTGGTGACACCAGAACATTTCACAAATTTGTATCTGTTTTACCAAATAGTTTCAGTTAAAAAAGAAAAGGAAAACAAATTCTGACAAAGTGGAAATGTTTCATTTTTTGACATTTTCAAAATGAAATACAATTTTTTGGGTTCAAAATTACTCTTAATTTCAGAATATCCTTTAATTTTGTACAAAACCAATCCATAACGCTTTAAAATGGTTGGAATTGAAATGAAACATTTCATTTGAACTGAAACCATTTTTTTCTTCAGCATTTCGATTTGCCAGAAAGTTTGGTTTTGGCTCAACCCAAAACTGTTATTTTTTTAATTTCCAGCAAACTAAAGACTCCATTATTCACACAGCTGTGTCCATGAGCCTTTCACTTCTGGATGCTGACCTGAACCAGATCTCTGACCCTTTTGAGGCTTTCCATAAATCACAGATGATTGGGCTGCAAGGGACCTCTTTGATAACTTGCTAGATTTACAGGATTGAACCAGAGGATCTGGGAAGTCCTGTCCAATTGCATCACTAAGGAGTCTGAATTATTCACCATAGCTACATCTGTCTGGCCCACAGGATTGACTTGTATTGATAAAGAACAAGATGCTGGACGTCCAAGTGGGGGTTTCTATACAACACCCCCACTTGGGTGTCTATAGACTTTGGGAGTTCATTTCTGGTATAAATATCGTGGGCTGAATCAGTGCTGACTCTGCTTCAGAGGTTCTTAAACTGGGGGTCGTGACATGGAGGGTCACAAGATGTCAGCCTCCACCCCCAAACCCCACTTCTCCTCCAGCTTTTATAATAGAGTTAAATATAAAAAATGTGTTTTTCATTTATAAGGAGGGTCGCACTCAGAAGCTTGCTGTATGATGGTGTTACCAATGCAAAAGTTTGAGAACCACTGCTCTAGCTGGCTTACACAGGGTATGCATCAGAACTTAATTTGGCTGTGCTACTGTTGTTGTTTCTTTATTATTTCACTATTTTTATTTGTTGCTGGTGGCAGGGAGCTGATTTGCAAAATGAATGTTGATAATTTGCTCTTGGCTTTGCAGAGCTTTTGTGCTAATAAAAGAGGAATCAGTAGTAAATTAAAAACCCAACGGGAGTGAACAGGAAAATGTTGTATGAGCACTAATTCCATTTCTAGTTATTGCAATGAGAAGACAGTCCCTAGGGTAGCCCCTGACTGACATCCTTGGGAGGCAGTTTTGTCTAGTCAGGAGACTAGATTAGTTCTAATCCTGTCTTTGCCATTAAGCTACCCTGTTACCTTAAACAAGTCACTTCACCTCTTTGTGCCTATTTCCCATCCTGCCTTTTGTTGTCTTGTCTGTTTAGACTGTAAGATGCTTGGGTCAGGGACTGTCTTTTATTATTTGTGTGTGCAGCACCTAATGCAACGGGCTCTGACCTCAGTAGAGTCTCAGGGCTATGGTAATATGAGCACATGATAATAATAAATGTGCGGAGTATGGTGAGGGCATTGAAACTACTCACGTGCATCGTGTTAAGCATCTGCGTAAATGCTTTGCTGGATTGAGGACAGAATGCTTAGGACCTTATGTGATTGAACCCTAAGACAGTGAAGCAAATCTCGGGAGTCAGGAAGGAATTTGTCTTTTCCCAGTTCTAACATAGCAATGTGCATGAGTAGAAGTGGTCTTGGTTTCCTTGGAAGCATCAAGCATAGACCAGATACAGAAAACAGACTTGATCCACGGTAATGTAAGGCAAATCCTGCTGAAGTTCCTGCTGAAAAGAAAGACACGGTTGCCTGTGGTTTCTAAGCAGATACATCCAGTGCGGAAGAAAGGTCCTGGGTGGACAGCCCTACAGACTGAGGGTATGACTGCCTTGCAGTTGGAGGGGTGACTGCAGTTCAGGTAGGCATACCCACACTACATTTAATCTAGTGAATGTGGCCAATAATAGCAATGATGTTACAGCGGCATGGACCGCCCAGGTTCCAGGCAGGGGTGAGCCCTGGTGTGTGTCGCTGGAGTGCTACATCTTATTACAGATGGAAAAATGGAGGCCCAGAAAAGACACGTGAAATGGCTGAGTTCACCTTGCATGGTGAGTGCCAGCTCTGGAAATAAAACCTAGGAGTCCTAACACCGACACGCCTGCTCTAACCACTAGGGAACACAAACTGTATAGACCATCTGATAGGACTTCAGAGGTCTTGTCTTTTAGTGGGGGACATTTTGAATGCTAAAGAAAGACTTTAGAAGACTCCAGTATAGGCTTCTCTGTCTGCCATCAGATGGGCTAAAAAACAAGAGTGAGTAATACAATCAGTGCTGCCCTTTGAGCCTGTATTTTATAGCCCTGTGAATGAACACAGTGGAGGAGGGATGAACACAGAATCCCAGAGAAAGCCAGTGTAACTGATGCTTATGACAGAATCCAGTGGAGGGTTATTAATCTGAGGAATCAGGTAGTGCATAAAGCTGTGAAATGGGCTATTTATAGAGTCGGTTTAGTCTTGATGGGCCTGTCGAAGGTGATTAATGTGAACAAGAATGCTGTCCATGCTGAACCTGGCTACATGCTGCAGATCTACCCAGAAAAGATTTATAAAATAAAGGAATTCTATAAAAAGGTTTAATCATCAACAAAAATGCCAGATTCTGAAGAAAGTTACCACATATGAGTAAAATCCTAATTACATCAAATGCAGAAACCCTTGAAAAGGTTTAATAGGTACTTAAAAGTCTTCATTCAGTCTCAAGGTTGGATCTAGAGGGAATCCACTCACACACATGGGTGCACCCTTGAGACAGGACACTCCATAGACTGCTTAGAGCAGGGGCTTCTCTTTCTGGCTCTGCTATTGATTACACATGTGACCCTGGGCAGCACATCACTATGAGGATGATACCCTCACTTGGGGTAATTCATATTTGTAAAGTGTATTCAGGTCCCCGAAGGAAAAGTGCCATTAGTAGAGCTGGGAGAATACATATTTGCACAATTCACACCAGAAATGGAGCTACATCTACTGTGGAAGAGGATTAAGCAAATTCAGAATAAGGCACTCTTACTCCAGAATAACAGCTTTCACACATGGAGTTAATCAGGAATAGTTAATCCACTTTAAATTCATACCCTCCCTTATTCTAGATTAATTTTCATGTACAGACAAGCTCTAGGTACATGACAAGAAATAACAATTAGACAGGCGAGCGCAAGGTAACAGTGAGGTGACTGAGATTAGTGTCACACATCAATCGCAGCATGCCAGATGACCAGTTATTGTCAAGCACTGGTTGACTGACGACTGCATTACACCACTTTGACATCAGCAGGGACGGGGGCATGTATTTGTTGTCCTTATAATAAATCAGCAGCTCGCAGTAGTCATTCCCTTTAAATATGCCCTACTCAGCACTTTTGTGACTTGGTTTCAAAGGGGTTTTGATTTTGAAATAATTGGTGCTTTTGGAGGCAGGACTGCAGCACAAGAATACCCAGATTTCAGCATGTTCTGGTTGAATTATCAGCTTGTTACAGGTTAATATTATGGGGTGTCTTGATTCTTTGCATGCTTCCAGCTTTGATTTTCCGAGAGAATTTCTTTACAAGGATTTGATTGTCACTATTTTTGCTGTTTGTACTTGCTTTACTGTGAGTTGATTAAAGCAAGGAGAAAGGAGCCAGTGTTTGCTCCCCAGCTCAACCAACTCACATAGCTTTGAATTAAGTTGGCTTACCCGAGAATGCTTTATAGCGTACGATCCCCCTTATCAAACATTTCTCCTGCTCCACTCTTTGCAAAGGTCCTTTCAAAGGCTCACAGTGAGCAGTCAAAAAAATCAAGGTGATTATTTTTGGAGGCTAGGTTGCCACACAGGATTAGTGAACAACTGTTCTCTTTTCCCCTTTCTCCCATGGCATCTTATCAACTGATGTTTCGTTAGTGCCTAAGAACACACACACATTGCAATGAGCTTGTGGACTGAAGTTCAAAGAGGTGTGCACATTTCTCTCCTTCATTTTTCCATACATAAATAAATGTTTCAGAGCGAATTTCCTATCGGTGCCTGATTGGCAGCCTTAGAAGTGCAGATCTGATCCAATGTTTGCCCCTTTCAGTGTGCACTAGTCTTGTTCTGGAGGAAACAGAGGGGAGAAGAGTTTAAACTTCCTTGCTCCCATATGGTCCTGATCCTCTCTGCTGAGATGGCCTGCAGGGGGCAAGTCAATGCCCATTCTCCTGGTGGGTTTTGGCATGTGGATTTGTGTTATTGCCACGAATGTGACTCAGTTCCTGTAAGTGGCTGAATGGCTTCTGATGGCAAGAATTTACAGGGCCAAATTCAGAGGGGCCATGTATGGGGGTGTAAGGTATACACTGGCAAATGGGTGTAAGGTAGTCCATGTGTCATGGAAGGGGGGATGTAAGCTACACTAAGGGAAGGACCTTCCTCCGCTTGAACACTTGTATCCTCTTGTTAGTTCCTTGTTCTTCCACCTCTTTGACATGTATGGAGTAGCAGTTCAGACACCGTTTGACTCATGACCAGCCTAGAATTTAGCACCACTTTGTACATCACCTCTGACTTCAGCCCAGCGTCATTGTTCATGTGAGCCAGACTGGAACCAATGATGTAGCAAAACATGGCATATTCCATTCCCAATACCACCCTGAGCCACCCACCAGCCTCACAGCATGTGAACCCATCAGCATAAGAATGTCACTAGAAGTAAAAAGAAACTTAACAAGCCCTGTCTGAACTGCATTAATAAAAGAAGCATGGATAAATTCTGCCTTTCCCTGCGTTGTCACTGCAATGGTGAGCACAAGCTTCTCACATATTCCTTTGTTAAAGAGTCTCCACAAATCAGAACTGGGGCTGAGCAGGTGACTCTGCTGTGTGCACCCCAAGTGTTTTGTCATCTCCTCCCTGCTCCCCGGTAGATTCAGTACTCGTTGCTGAGTTCTGTTGTCCCTCAGCATTGCACTGTCAAGGATCCAATGCTCTTAATGTAAGAGTAGAAATAAGAGCAGCAGCCAGCATCCCCCAGTCTCACGCTGGAAAGAGCTTCCCATTTCCATGGCTCTGGTATGTCTGAATGTTTTGCAGGGAACATCGTCCCTGCCCCTAACAAGGAAATGAAGCGGCATATCCCATCTGCTGTCCGCCCTCTCTTGCTTTGGTTTGTTTAGTAGTAATTTTCCCAGTTGCCAACTTGGGTGACTAAGGAAAGTGCTTTCTCGGATCGCGGATAAAATACTGCAGCCGCCAAATGCACCGTGCAGCAAGTACCATTCTTGTGTTTGCTTGTGAAGAATGGGAGATGAGTTTGCAGTTACCAAAGTTTGCATTCTTCCCTGCATTCACTGCTGCAGGGAACCAGGGACTCCTCCCCTCACAGCTCTCCTTTAACAAGGAGAAAGCTTTAAGTAATCAGGCTCAAGTCCCTGTGGCCAGCAGTCTTGAGAGACCTGGATTGGATTCCTTAGGCCAGGGGTCTCCAAACTTTATGAGATGAGGGCCATATTAGATTTTTGAAGGGGTGTTGTGGGCTGAAGCGACTGTGAAAAAAATTCTGTATATGCAAAATCCCCCCTTTGCTCCTCCAACCGCTACCGCAACCTCCCCCCATGCTCCTCCAACCACTACTGCAACCTCCCCCGCCCCCTGTTTTGCTCCTCCGACCGGTGCCATGGGGGCACTCACCCCTCTGCACATGGAGCCGCCGACAGCAGCTTGCAAGGCAGGGGGAAACAGCAGCAGTTTTTCGGCGTGCCTGCTCAGCTGGAGGGCCACACAAAATGAAGCCGCGGGCCGGATCTGGCCACCAGGCCGTAGTTTGGAGACCCCTGCCTTAGGCCCATCTCTGTCTCCGTAAGCCAGTAGGAGATACAAGTGCCATGGAAACAACAGTTCAGCTTCTAGGGAGGAGGCTGCAAGGAGAGAGCGAGCTCATGGGCGACCCATGACCAACCTAGAATTCAACACCACTTTGCATATCACCTCTGACTTCTGCCTCCTGCAGAGCCCAGAAGGGTCTCTGTACCGCAGCTGCCGCAAGGCTGAACTGTCGGAGCAAAAACACAAAAAGGGGGGGTGGGGGAATTGGTGCCCCAAGGCTCACTAGAATGCCACCCCTTACAATGTGCCGCCCCAGGCATGTGCTTCCTCAGCTGGTGCCTGGAGCCGGCCCTGGCTACTGCCACAGGCTAGCTCCCTCCCTCCCCCAGTCCCAGAGCAGGAAGCAGAACGGGGGTGAGGGGTGGTGGGGGGTGGAGGGCAGAGCATGGGTAGGACCATAGCTGGCTGTTTGGGGAGGCACAGCCTATGCTACCTTCTGCCCTGGGAGAATGTGCCGGCCGCAATAAGAAAGGGAGAGCTCTCTGCTCAGGGAGAATGTGCAGAGTGCAGTGAGAGAGGGAGCGCTCCCTGCCCTGGGAAAGGTGCAGGCTGCGAGGAGAGAAAGCTCTCCTTGCCTGGAGAGATCACGAGAGCTATAATTAGTGTTGGCGTGCGCAAACCTAATGATTCCGAATGATGGGGAGCAATGTAAACCTGCGACCGGATGTGCTGGAACCAGCACCGCTGTGCTGAAGGAAGTTCAGCAATTCTGTAAAATCTGGATCTCTGCTAAGTGTTATTCCCAAGGACCCTACTTTCACAGTTCAGCCAGCAAGCCGTCTCTCTCCAAGCTGCAACCAGCTGCCTATTTTCTGCTCCTGCAGCCCAGAGGGGCATGTCTGCCTGACAGCTGAGTTTCAAAGGGGTTATTGGGGGACCTTTAAAAAACAGAAACACTTTTCCTTAAGAGCCCAGAAGCAATTGTTTTCCCTCCTCTGTGAATACCCTAACTAGTACATCCCAATCTCATAAATATTCTGCAGCGAGCTTTATTGACTTGTAGCCATTGAGACAGTGGTGAGACTTGAACTTGCAAATATCAGATGCAGAGGGCTACTGCTTTATTGGTTTGAGCCACGGTAGAAAGAACGAGAATTCACCTTTTCTACCACATCCATCATATCTCGTATAATTTTGTTAACATTTCTACTTTGGGAATACAGTAGATGATTGCTGCTAAAGGCAGGATAAAGTCTAGTTGTATCCTTCATCCAAATGATTACAAAAAGACCTGTGATTGATTTCCAAGAACCGCAGACTCGGGCTTCTCAAAAGTGTAATATTTTGCGACCTAAAGAAATAAATAAGAAATGGTTGGATAGCTGTCTTTCAAAAGGGTTTGATCAAAACGTTAAAAAATGTTCCTCTCTGGAGGGACCTCCAGGTAATGTTCCCACATGGAAATGGGCTTGTCTGAACATTTGTGCACAGAGCGAAACCACCACCCAATTCAGGCCAGGCGGCCATCAGTTCAGGAGAGACGTGGGACTGGAAAAGCAAGGAAATTGCAAGTGAGGTTGGAGGGGTTGTTGGCAGAGCTGTGAGAAAGATCAGTCCTAGGCATTTCCTGAGTCCAATCTCATGCTTTTTGGAGTCCAGTGCTCCCAGCATCCTCTTCCTTAGACCTCCCAAGTCCTGCACCCCGATCACAGCTTCCTCCCCAGATCGTGGAGTACAAAGTACCATGAAGCCCCACTCAGCTGACAGTCTCCCAACACCCATATCAGACCGAGCAGGCTGTAGGTGGTTTCCTGAGGCGCCTGCAGATTTTACTTGGCGCAGGGTAGTCGTAATCCTGGGGGGACCTTAATGCTAGTTATGGGACAGCAGCCTTGGGGTAGGCAGGACTGAGGTGCATTTGTAGATCTGGGAATCCAGGAGAGCAGTGGGGTTTAGAGTAGGACTGAGCTGTGCTAGCAGAAGTATCTGGAGGAAGCCAGCAGAGTGCCAGCCTGGACCATGTCTGGTTTTAGTTAGTGCTATCAGTCATTCATTTTTATGAGTATGAGAGTCACCCAATTAAAAAATATACAGCATATTAGAAAGCCATAAATTCTGCTTGATAGGCCTGTAACACAACCAGGTTCCAAAGCAATAAATCTAATATGTTACGGTTGCCAAGAACGCAGGAAAATAGAACAGTGAGCTGTCCATTAGCATTCAGTAAAAAAATATGAGCCATGAGAGGCAAACACTGAATCCATGATTCATACATTTTCTGCATCTGAACAAACGGGTTTGACACAGAAACTTCTAGGGAGTTTCAGGCCATTGATAATTGTCCTAAGAGGGTCAGCAGTGGTCAAGAGGTGTTTCATCGGAAAGCTGTTTTGTGGCTGGTGTGGTGCAAACTGGCCGTTCCATGTGGACTGGTATCCACTTGGCAATTGATTTTCTTGCTGGCACCCTTAGCAAGTGAGGCCCAGGAGAGAATGGACAGGGAGAATGAAATGACCAACTCCAGTGATGATCCTTTGATAGCAGGCTGGTGTACTAGCTTGGGCTAGTTGGCTGGGTGACTTGCTGTGCCACTACACCAGCTCTATGGCAAACGTCTTCAGCTCCTTTCCTTAGAGCTGGTCTAAGACTGTCACTTAGTTTTGGCAGGAAATTGTGAAAAAAAATTTCCTTGTGAAATTATCATTTTTTCAAAAGCCATTTTCAGTTTTTAAAAAATGGGGGGGCGTTTGGTAAAAATGATCAGTTTTTGTAAATCAAACATTTTTACTAAAAACTGAATTGGTTTCCTAAAAATCTTTTGGATTTCAGAGGGCTTTTTGGTTATAAAACCAGAAAATTTTGACCAAGGAAAATTCTTAAGTAAAAAAATTCATTTTGGTTAAAAAAAAAAAAGTTTTGCAAGAAATTTTTCAACCAGTTTACTATTCACAAGTGCTAAATTCACTTAAAATTAATTCATACAATCAATTTGCAGGGGCCTGAGGTCTCACAGTGTGTTCTGTTTCAGAATATCATTGATTGCATTAATTAAATGTAGAGTTTCCCATGAGGCTAATAGAAAAATACCATCCCCAGCAGGAGACAAATGCAGATCTACACATTTCTCTGCACTTTTTAGAAGAGAGATCAGTACCGCTCTGTGTCAGTCTGATGAATAGTTGGCCCACTAAATAAAAAGGGTAAAGCTTTGGCAAACGAAACCTTGGTTCAGTTCCTGGCTCTGCCACAGACTCCCTGGGTCACTTGGTTGTCTCTGAGCCTCAGTTCTTGGTTTGTATAATGGGGATAATGATATTCCTTCACCCTGTGTCTGTCGGGTCTATTGGGACTGCCTCACACTGTGTCTCTGTACAGCAGCTAGTAGGGCTGCAATCTCAGCTGTGGCCTCCAGGCACTAGTGTAACACCTGTCATAGGCAGTGTGGCCCCGGGCACTGTTTGGTCTCTTTGCTGGGAGTCTCAGCAGGGATGCCCAGGATTTGTTGACAGTTCAAGGCACATGAAGATTTGAGCGAATGGAAGGAATGAGGTTGGCAGGAGGACAGTGTGTTGGGAAGCCAGTGGTAATTCACACATTGTACTTGTTGCGTGGATGAACAGAGGACTTAATTTTCCAGGACACTGCATCTTGCACCTTTCACAAGGAGCAAAGTGACATTCCTGTTATAGAAATAGTCAGATTTCTTGAAAGTGTGGTTAACAAAATTAAGGGACATTTCCATTTCTGGAAAGCTTTTACATCAAATTTCAGGCAGGAAAAATATTTGAGATTTTGCAACTCTCTGAAAATAGAGTATTCTAATAGGAAGATGAACAAACTCTCAGGCAGGTGTTAATACAACACTGCAATAAAGAAATAGATCCTGCAATACATTCCCTCCCCCCCACCCCAGTACTCTCTTGAATAAGAAGTAGTTGCTAGTTAAAAGTCTGCATAAGAAATAATGTTTTAGGAAACCCTAAGGTTGATCCATTGGTGTGCTGTATGCATTAATCACCTTGAAGAAATGCTGGTTAATTACACAGGACAAGTCCGATCCTCAGCTAGTGTAAATCGGCATGGTAACATTGATTTTAATGGAGCCAGGCTGATCTTCACCACATGAGGATCTGAATCTCTGTTCTCTCAGATTTAGGATTTCAGCTGGATTGTGTTTTTTAAGAGGGAAAATGGTGCATTCCAACTCAAGCCAGTCCTCCATCTTCATCAACCCACAAAGGACTGTAGAAATTGGATATGACCTTTTAGGGCAGCCAGCTCAATTCAAGGTGTTCCAGGAGAATGTATTATCCAAGACACAGAGACAGATGGTTTAAAACAAACAGCAGAGAAACCAGCTGCACCCAAAAGAAAGTGATCCCTTTTAGGGCTTGATCTTGCCCTCATTGAAATCTGTGTCAGACTTCAGAGTGAGCCTTTTCCCCCAGGATGTGAACTGCCCCCTGCTGCTAGAACTCCGGACACATGGGAGTTTTGTCTCCTTAGGATTCTATCTGTCCCTCCATCCATGTTAGGTTTCTCTATAAGAGCCATCACTGTAAAACCGAACCAGCAAAGCACTTAAGCACATGCTTAACTTTGTGCGTAAATCCCGGCGTCACTGGGACTTGAGCATATGCTGATGTTCTTTGCTGAATAGGGATGAACTCTCTCATGTCTTAGTCTGTTGTATTAATCACCAGACCATTCCTCCTTCCTCGACAATCAATAGAAACAAACTTCGTTAGAGGGAAGCAGATCACACACATCGAGCGTTGCGGATCTAACACAGCGGGTGAGACTGGCAGGAGGGAGGAAGAGCATCTGGATGGCTGCAATATAGCACAATGCAGCCAAACTCTTGTGGCTTTCCTTTTATACTGGAATATTTTAATGACTTTCTATTAAAGTCCAAAGCTAAATTAAAAATCAGGAAGGGAATTCGCCCTGATCTTGTGCTTAGCGCAGAAGGCGGGTTTGCTGCCTGTGCCAATTGTTGCTGAAGCTTTGGGAACATCTCTCAGCATCCTGGTTTGTGCCAATGGCTCTGTCCTGAGACACACGTCGCATTTTCGTTTATGTCTGTCTCTGAAATTTAACAGAAGGTTCTGGTCCAGATATTTCACAGGAGCCATATCAAGAGGATGCAGTTCCCTGCAGAGCAAGTACCGTAGCTGGACACTAAAAGTGCTAATTAGGGTTAGTAATAGGGCTCAAACAGACAGAATGGCTACAACTCCACCCTGTATGTATGGGTTATATGGATAGCGCAGACACTTATGTTTGCTTTGATGTTATTCTTTGTATTCTTGTATGAATCACTCTGCTCATTCTAAACACCTGAAAACATTTTGGAGGGTTAGCTGTTAGAGTACAGCTCCTTGCTGTCTAGGTGTAATTCGATTTGAATTGATTACCCTTCATAATTGCTAGGAAATGAAGATTCACCAAAGCGAGTTGTGCTGGTGGGGAGGGGGACGTATTCAGTGAAATGCTTAGGATCCAGGTTTCAGAACTCCTGGATTTTATTCCTACCTACCTCTGCACCCCAAAACAAGTAGCTCTGCTTGAATTTACAGAACAGCCCAAGGGATTTAGCTACCTATCTCCCATTGAAAGTCAATTTGATTCTTTGAAAATTCCATCTGAGTCTGCATGTTCAAACTTGAGTGCCTTCAGGTTACCACTTAAATCCATAGTCAGACACCTAAATAAATGGGCTGATTTTTAGAAGTGCAGTCAGCACCCTCATCTCCATTGACTTATTTGTGACCTATATATCGATGTAGGTGCCTAACATTAGGCATCAAGATTTCCTGTGCCTTGGTTTTGCCCTCTATAAAAGTTCTATGAAAATACTTAGCTACGTATTTCGTTCTTTACCTACATTTGAGTTCATTAGATGAAGGATGCTAAGGAAAAGTGTTATAACCAGTGTCTGTGATATAAAGTGAACCAAACTATTTCTCACAAGTGGTGAGAATGGCTTTGCACCAAAATAAACACACAAAATGCACATGTCCAAACCCCCACCTCCCCAACACCTGTGAGATTGGCTGTGCAATTAACTCAGCAAGGTAGCTTTCTGAAAAATGACCCCATCCCTTTGTAAGGTACCTGCTTGCATTCTGTCTCACTTGATCCTTAGCTAGGAGACAGAGACCTGCAAAGTCTCGTGGATTCAGGAGTGCTGCTGGGATGCTCCAGCGAATCTGTAATCTGCACTGACAAGGTTGAGATGAAGCCGAGATGGTGGTGCCCTAACAGAGGCCGGGGCAGTCTCTGAACCCCGAGTGAGACTGTGGTTAAAGGAAAATTGCTTTCCCTCCCAGCCTGAAGATTGGAGCCATCAGTAGCTGCGTTCAGATTTAATCATAACTCCCTGAGATGGATTGAGGTGGTCAGGGGTGTTTTTCAATTCTTGATTTTTATCCAGGGGATAAAATAGATTGTTTTGTGGAGCTAGGAAACCTAGGCCTGGATTTTAGCATTTTGTGAACCCAACAGTTGCTTATCTAGGCAGCAGAGTGAGGGAACATGCTGTGCCTTTCAGAACTGAGGCTTCAGCACAACATTTAGGGCGTGATCCAAAGCCCTCTGAATCAGTCGAGTCTTTCCATTAATTTGGATGGGCCCTTTAGAGCATGATTCTGTGCAGTGCTGAGCAACCCTAGCTCCCATTTAAATGGCTGAGTGCTCAGCAGCTTGCAGAATCTAATCTTAAGTTAAGAAGTTCTATTGGTCTGACACAGCAATGGACCCATCTCCAGGATCCGGAAGAGATGTAAAAATCTTCCTTTCATGTCAGTCTGGGCTTCCCTTGAGGATGCATTTTTGGCTGTTAGTTTGGGAAGGGATTTGTTGATTATCATTAATTATAATAAAGACTGTCTGTGTTGCTGGCACTTTCCATCCAAGGAGTGCAAAGCACTTTATAAGTGTGAATTAAACATCACAGCATAGTGAGGTAGGGAAGCATTATTATCCCCATTTTACAGATGGGGAATCTGAGACACATATTAGTGAAATGAGTTGCTCGAGGTCACACAGCAGTTAGTGTCAGAGCTGGGATTAGAAGCGAAGAGTCCTTTTTCCTGGCTCCCTGTTCAATCATACTTTGATGGGCCCAGCCACAATTAGTGAGCATGGTGAATTAACAAAGGACTCTTTCCTAGGAGTAAGAATTAGATCATTATAACATTTGGGGCGTTTATGTCTTGCATCTGAAATGTTTGTCCAAAGCTATTCTGTGATTTTATCCCCCGAAGTCCCTGTTCACTGCCAAACTTCAGGACTTTTGTATCCCATGATACAATCATGACAAACAACATGAACCTTTCATCACAAGTCTCTGAATCATGTCACTCCTCATTGAAACAGAGCCACCTGCAGGGTGCAGCTAGGATGGTGCATTGCACTTTGGAGCTTCTTTGCCCTTTGTGCAGTCGCTTGTACCTTTGCGAAGGGAGCGAAGAGTGGGTGTAAAGTGCTACTAGTGGGGCAAACGAGTTGAGAGTTCTGGTTTGGTAGCACTTTACATGACGACATAATGTACAAGGCTGGGGAGAGTCCAGCCACTGATGGTTAGCAGCAGACAGCAATGCTACACAGCAAGAGAAACCCTGAATTCAGGTGAAGCTGCAGAGGAGGAGAACACCATCTGCGATAGGGGCAGGACTAACAACCCTGCACTTGTTCAGAGTGTCGTGGGTTTTTTGATAGGCACATCTGGTCAGGAAGATTTCAGTTGCTAACACCATGCTGGGCCTTGAGTTCAGTGCTGAATTATAGAGAAGAACTATACCTACCAAAACACCTACCCCACTGCAGGAGCGCTGTGGACTTAGAGGGTCCCCCTTCCAAATGCTGATCCAGCCCAATGCTGTTTTAATATGCAACAGCGGAGTTGAACACGGGCAAGGCTGTGGACCATGGAGCACAAGCCAAAGTTGATCTTGTGTAACAAAGCATGCAACCCTCAACTTATGTCTCTTGACACTAGGAGGGTCGTCTCTTGATGGAGACGTTGTTTGGATTATGCATCATCTAATGACTGCCTTTGTACAAGGTGGCACTAAGGCCTTATTAAAAATGGACACACATGCTTTTATACTGCCTGAAGAACAGGTGTTCAGTATGCCCCTGAGAGTGGAGCCAGTCTGAATATCAGATGTGAGCATTTAACAGGGCAGACGGTCATTAGAAAAATGTTACAGCAGCAGTCCATGCGGATGAGTTTTGGTGCCCGAGGGCGTCATGTCGGCACCAGTCCAGCTCAGAGCTGGGCTGCCTTTGAAAATCCTAAAATAGTTTCTGCAAATGCATGACGTGAGTGTATGGTTCGGGTGGTTCAGGATTTGTATTCCCTGCAGGGGAAGGAAGGCAACATTAGAGAAGACTCAGCTTCCCCCAACACCTCTCGCTAAGGAGACTTCTGCCGCTCATGGCAAAACTGCTTCCCTGGCCGTGATTTCACTTCCTGAGGCTGCTGCCATGGAGATATGTAGCTTAGCGTATACTTTGTGGTGAACAAGCCCAGGGCTGCTCTGCCCACGGGAAATCGCCAGACTGGCAGGAAGAATTCCTCTCTTGTATGAAACTCCATCTAATGGAAGCTGTGCCTGAGTAAGGACTGAATAAAAACTGGCAAAGGACTTCAGCATGATTCATCCTAGGGGTATGATTTTCTAAAGAGCCTACGTGATTTAGGAGCACAAGTCACATTGGCTTTCAGTGGGAATTGTGTTCCCAAATCACTTTGGCTCTCTTGAAAATCCTACCTTGTATTTACAGTAATGGTAGTTTTCCTGCCAGGCTTAGGCTTAAATAGCAAAGAAAGCCAATGAAGGCTGAGCGCTAGAGTCAGGGGGACTCTGAGTACGGCGCTGAGCAATCGTGTAGAACACTCTGCTGAGTCGAATAATCTGGCCTTAGGCTCGGAAGGTCAGTAGGGGCCTACTAGGTGCACCAGGGGATTGGTAAAGGGATATGGAGCTTTTTAACTGCACTGGGGGAACATAGTTCAAAGTGATGCTGTTGGAAGTTACTGGTATGGTCTGGTGAGTGCTGAGGAAAGCCCACATTCTAGCCAACAGGCATTCATGCTCTCCAAAGCACTCTCTCGCCTGGCATCTGATGGTACCACCACTAAGCCAAGAGGCCAAGGACAGACGAGGCTATGGAGGCTGACCTCCCCTCTTGTCTCTAGAGCGGATTCCCGGAACATATTGACGGGGCAGCATGGGGGAAGCTTGTACTGCTGAAGACCCTGGTGCAGCTGCTCTGTGGATGATTAAAAAGACTTTATTGACAAAGGGTCCATTCCTCCTCCTCTTATTCACTGAATGAATGGAAATGAGCAGGGAAGCAGGATTTAGCCTAGGTCTTCTCCCCAAGAAGCCAATGGGAAAGCCCCTTAGGGCCGCCCCTGCTCTTGGTTACACAGGCATAAAACAAGAGTGACTCCATTGGACTCAAGGACTGGTGTGGAAGGAGAATCAGGCCGCTTGACTGCAGCAGGAGCATGACTGGTTCCTAAGCCATTACCTAAGACTGCAGAGCAGGATCAGAACTCAGGTCCCCGTGGTCCATATCATGCGCCATCCACTATATCGCGCGGTCTCTCGGCATTGTATGTCCTGTACTTACAGGGAATACCTACAACGGTTTGACTCAGCCAGCAAGACAGGTGGTAAATTAACGTTTTCCCCAGTCGAGAACCTATGTGCTAAAACAGCTTGAATTTCTGTTGGTCAGTGACAGAATATCAACACTGCCATGGGCTCATCTGTTAAGAAAATGCCACCGCAGTGTAGGGAGTGCCAGCATTTTGAGAGCCTGTTTTTCTTTCTGTTGCTCTGAATGCTGCATGCTCCCCTTCTGCTCAGAATAAACATTACCAGTAGGCTGCTATAAACCATCCCGTAGATCTGAGATTATACGATTCCTGTTCTATCCTAGCGGATAAATGATCAGCTTGACTCTCTAGGGAAGCACGTTAATCTCAGACTTCTCGGGGGATTTCAGAACTCCTGCTAGCTCCCTGCAACAGCAGCCAGCATTAACACATCCACACCAGGGGTCTGAGACCCAGAAGTAGGGAGAGGGAGCTGAAGAGAACACAGATGTGTAAATAGAGCAGAGAGGACTAGGGAATCTGGTGAGGAACATAGGAAGAGAAGGTGATGAAAACAATGAGGCCTTGGATATGGGATTCCCTCATTCCAGAAAATGGGAATGAGTCAGTGGAGGGAAAAGACTCAATTCTTTGTCTGATCCCCACAAACCCAGTGTGAGTTACATACCCCTTGGGGGAGGGGTAGCTGGGCCACCGTAGGATAACAGCCTACTACAGCTTCCAGCTAGAGAAGTTACTCTCTTAGCTCTAATGGAAGAAGCTCATGTTTTTTTGCAAAGTAAGTGCATCTTGGTTCCAACCCCGCTGACGGGATGCGGAGGTGGAGTGTGGGGAGGGGGGCATTATATTTGCACTTCCATGGTTTGCTCCGCAGATGTTTTCATTCGTATGCTGTCCCACCTCTTTCTCATTCCCTCTGCTGCTAGGAAGAAATGGGCTCTCCCTATAGGCTGGTTAATGCTGTGCCACAAGGGGGATGCAGGTTTGATCCAGACTGGCATTGGCTCAGAGCACTAGCGCTGTGCAAGTTCAGGGACCAGTGTAACTGGTCAAATTCACAAGCTGGACATAGGCCGCCTCCACACAGAGCTCATCTCCTTTGCTGCTCAGAAGACCAATGGGATGGGAGAGAAGCTAGCCTAGCAGCCCAGGCCCCTCATGCCAGGACACGCCTTTGGCTGCTGTACTGGGTCTCTTGCTAGCAGCAAAGGAAAGCCAGTGTATTCAGCCCCTCCAGGGAATAGTGGGAACCTCAGTGCTGTTCCTTAGCCCTGTCCTGCACACTATCTGATTGAGGGGGGGAGGGTTAATTCATGTAAAAATCCATCAAGTGACTTACTTTTTGCAAGCAGCTGCCTACTTTTGTTTCACTGGCATTCTCCATGATCTCTCCTCTTTGTTCTGCAGTCTCACACTGTTTGTTCAGCACCAGCTAAAAGCAAATAGCCGCAGCTGAGTTATATGAACCACTAACCAAAGGGGCCCAAGTAGCCCCATTACAGTCCTGGAGCTGGGAAGCTTCAGCATCTGGATTTTTAGGACTTGCAGCATAAAGCTTTCTAGTACTGCAGCTGGATCTACAGTAGACAGGAAAGCCAGCAACCCTGAGGGTGTCTCCCTGAAATGGCTGACTCCTGGGTAATACAAGAGCTGAGGAGTATGCTCAGGGAGGGTGGAGAGTGGGTTGCTCCTACAACAAACACTTTTACAAAGACCTGCTTGCCTCAGTATCTGGCACAGGGGAAACACAGGTAAGAAGTCTGAGTTCTCACTCCCTGCCCTAAGCAGTAGGTCAAGTCTCATCCTTGCAGTTTGGAGCTTCCACTTAGCGTCTCAGTCCTCTGATGATTCACCATCTTTGTTCCTTTTTGATGAGGCATAAAACTCTTGGTATAAAAGGCCTGAAAGAGAGAGTTGTTACAGGTGGAATAAAGGTGCAGTGTGGGGGGGATTCCCATTTCCTTTAAGGTAGTGCAGCTGCAAATCCCCCAGGGGAGTTGGTGGGGACTATTGCCCCCACTGCGGCCTTTGAGAATGGTGACTTGAGCAGCAACCCTGATCAAGTTGACTCCATGCGCACTAGATTCAGGGAGTCACTCCCAGCTAGGTGAGCAGAGCTAGTGAGCTCATACAGATTTTGTAGTGCAACTCTGTAGAAGGGCTTTGCTTGTCTTGAGCTCTTGCTCTGAATTTGTTCCCCTTTTTTAAAAGTGTTTTGGTGTGAGGCTAATGGTTCTGTAACAATGATGGATTGATTTTCTTCTAATTTAAATCTCCCTTTCCATGTTCGTTACTCGCGTCACTGAACAGATGGTAAAGTGTTGAGAGATCTTTGGATGTAAAGAGTTTAAGATCTTACCTCGGTGATGGTGTAGGGTGTCTTATTATATTAGCAAGAGGTTGGCAAACAAGGTGACCTTAGAGCAGAATTTATAGCCCCTATTACAGTCATGAGGGGGAGATATATTCCATCCTGGCATTTCTCTTGCAAACATGCAAATTTGTACTTTTAAAATTTTAATGTAAAATAGTTAATACACATCTTGTTAACTGTTTCACTAAAGAGATCTTGAAAGCTGAACTTTTTCTATCAAATAGCTTCAGAATTCTTAGTGGAGTTCATTAGTAGTTCTCTCTTTTTACATCCTTGGAGGCAGAAAGCTAGATAAATATTGCAAGCCTGATGTATATTTTAAAAGGAAAAGGGATTGTGCTGCTTGTAGTGGTAACAAAATTTAATTAAGGCATTTTAAAATGTCAGACCCTGTTTCTTCGCATTTATTTATTTTTGAAATGCCTTAGGGACAAATCTATGGCACACCTATAATGCTTAATTGGTAAAACATGATAAAAACCTTACCGTGTATTTATTAAAGCAACAGCCTTCCTCTAGGCCAGAGAAGCTATTTGGAGACATTAAAAGCCAGGGATAAACACTCATTTAAGACAAATTAGGGATTTTTATTTATTTTAATATGCTGGAGTGTTTTGGTGGCCATGAAGGAAGGAAGTCCACTGTAATTGTTAAATGGATATATTGATAATAGATCTTGATCCTGCAAATGCTTAACCATTACATGGGGCTACTCCTACGAGTAAATTTACACATGAGGCTCAAGTGACTGCAGGATCAGGGATTGCCTTTTACTTAAATGTGTGTGTGTTAATAATGAGGGGAAAGCTTTATTTGGGGCTTTTTAATATACAAAAAATAAGTTTGCTTATTTATAACTGAGCTTTATTTTTTTCTGACTACTGAAAACAAACAAACCTCTGCAGGAAGTTACTGGAGCTCACTAGCTTTTCATTTTTGTGGAATGTATGAGATTAGCTGTGCGTGTTTGGAAGGATAAACATACATTGTGTTATTTCCTAGCCCTCTGTTGCATGACTCTACATTTCCAATTTTATTTCATGAATCTTAAGAAAAACCTGGCCAGAGAGAAGCCACTGAGCTGTGCTAGACAGGATAGACCCTCATCCTGCAGTCAGCTCCGCAAGGACAGGCCCCTGCACTGGCCTGGAGCCCCATTGGCAGTCAGTGGGGCTGAAAGCAGGCACCGTTACCAGAACACCTAATATCTGTGTATATGTAAATAGTTAAGGTACCAGGAAATGACACTCAGGAATATTTGGTGTAGTTCTTGGAACTTATAGGCCCAATAAAGCTTGTTCTTGTGTGCACTACAATTATTTTTCTTTACACAACTCATTACATCAGCTCTTAAAAGCACAAGGGTCTGCCTACATGACTCGTAGGATTGGGACCTTAGGTCCTATAACCTTCTTAGGTTCTGCTTTGCAGGCAGTTTGCTGTCTGATCACACAGTCCTTGCCTTGACTGTTCAGGCAAAAAGACTGATGTAATCTGGTGATATGCAATGTGACTCTGTTGCTCGTCCACTTTCTTGCTAGAAAGAATAGCAGTTTACTGTGAGAACTCTTGTTATCTGTGCAATTTGGCTGGGATTTTCAGAGAAGCTTAAGAAAGTTAAACGCCCAAATCTCAATGACTCTGAAACTGCCAGGGGCTTTCTCAAAAGTCCCACTCTGCATGCATCTCTTGCCTTGCTACAAAATAGACATTAGCACTTTCTCTATTCTTTTACTTATTTAAAAATGCTCCCATCAGCTCTGAGGAGGCACTTCCACTCACATTCGCAATTGGTGTGTGTCACTAATGTTCAAAATACAAAAGCTTCCCAAAGCCAGCCACAGTAGAACACCACTTTATCCAGCTCTCTTTCCCAGCAACACTCGGAGCCAGGGGAAGTGAGCTTTGCAGCATGAAAACCAATCGACTTGACCCCTAGAGGGCAAATTCCAGAATCAAGGACCAGGCCCTGAGAAACTGCTTTATAATCAAATGGCTTCAGATTGAATTACATGTACAATGAGAGGAGAAACTCTTTTTAAAATTGGTAGGTGACAAGCATAAATAAAGTCAATGAGCCATGAAAAGGAACTTCTTAATGTGGTTAAAGGGACCCCTTCCTGGACTGTCATCGGGATAAGAGAGAAGGAATTCTCCAGCTCTGGGGGAGCAGTCACAGCAGGGGACTGGCCTCTGTGCATATGTTGCTATAAAAATGCTGAGGCCATGTCACGGTGCCTACGACAGGGGCAATGCCAATGGCAACACAGTCTCAAATCTCTCCTAGTGCTTGTCATTGCTTCATGCCCAAGCCCATAAAACAATGAAACCAAGCTAAAACCAGCCTAAGTACTTTGTGATGTCACATGGCTTGGAACTCCTGTTAACCAAGTGTTGCCAAGGAATTCAACTGACAATTCTCCCTTCTCCTCCTCCCTTCCCAGCACTGTCTCACTGTTGGCACAGCTCCAGTGAGTTGGGCTGTTCTGGTGGGTGATGGGTTACTTAAACTGCAATTCCTGTGAGTCTCCTCTCGATGAAGACCGCTACTTCCATCTGTCTGTCCGTCCACACACTGCTTCGCTCTTACTCTTTAAGCTGCGTTTCCTTTACAACTTCCCCCAAATAGCGGGACGTACACTAGAAATCCTTATAATGGACGGATGCGCTGGGGGGAAAACAGTACTCCTCCCTCCAAAAGCCTACTGAATCTGTGCAGAGAGGTTGCAACATTCCTTTCTTCTGCTGCCATCATTGTTGCACCTGAAGGAGGAATCCCACAGGGAAAAGTCCTATAGGGCCATGCAGTCCACTGACACATGGGCTAGGCCCCTGCTAGCTCTGCTTTTAGGCCATGTGGTTTTGAAACCTAATTCTTGTAGGCTACCTTCCATTCTTCAAGACTTGAAAGCCTGAGAAATCTTTCTCTGCTCATTTGGTCCATTTTTTTCAGCTGTCAAACAGATTCCTCATAAGTCTCCACATAAAGCTGTGCACAAAGGGGATATAGCTCTGTATATGGGTGCAGCATGCCTGTAAGAAGGCGTACACCTCACTTCAGGGCTCATGCTGTGGCAGAGATACCTCAGAATGTACATCTCACCAAAAGAGCCACCTGTCTGGGATATTTTTGCTTTCTAAAGGCAAGTGTGAGTTGGCTGCCAAGAGGAAGTGCTGTGGGTTGCGGTCTCCTTTTGTGGAGCAGAGGGTTTGCAGGTTATCGGACCCATAGAGAGAAGGGAAAGGATGATCAAAGACACTTTTTCTCCCCCGAGAAAGAGGACGCTGAAAGAGCCTGGCTTATATTGCTAGGAGTGTTGTTCACAACCTCATCTCTCACTCCTGCATGTTTATTTTGTGACAGAAAAATCTTTAGCAAAAGACACCAGTTACGGTCTGGTGTCTTCCTTAATAAACCTGCTTGGTGCAGATGAGGCCCCACTAAGATCTATAAAACAATTGCTGGCCTTAGCTTTACATCTAAATAATGAGAACAAAAGGCATCTGTTTTTGAGAACCCCCTGTGATCTTACATGGATGACTCCGTAGTCCCCGTTCTCATTCTTGGCTTTAACAATAGGCTTCTCTGGGGCTGGTGGAGAATATTCTTATTAACTGACCTACTTACTGGACAATTATAGGTTAATTCTTTCTAATCCTTTAGCAATGAAGTGGGTCAAGTGGGTAGCAGGTATGTTTGTGTGTGCAGGAGGCTGTCTATTTTATCTGGGTTTCTAAAGAGAATTAGATAATATAGGTTTTTAAAAAATCAGTACTTGGGTTTGATGTCTTTAAGAAGATCGGTCTGTATGGACTTCTTTGATCTGGTAGCTCTGCACAAGCCATCCCGGGGTGTCAGAATTCTTCTGACCCATATTCTGTTCTTTCTGTCTCTCACTCTCTCTATCAAATTGCCACTCGTTGGCATCCTTTGATCTACAAGAGATGGTGGGAATTGCAGCCTATGATGTGGATAGTTTGCAATGTCTTGTGACTGAATAGTCCAATCAGAGATTTGCATGATCTTTGGCAGTTATTACAAATGTATGTTCCTGATGTCAATGGAAACTCTGCCAGATGAATATATAGTCTTTAAGAATGAGGCTGGCAGCCTTCATTTTACAGACAAGTGAATGCTCTGATTGTGTTGCACACATCTGCACTCCACAGAGGGATGCAGGGGAATATGACAAATGTTACAGTGCATTCAGATGAGATTTCCATTCAGATCCATGTCGAGATTGAGAGATGGGGGTGCTCTCGTGGTGTCAGCCAGCCTTATTCCTTCACTTCTGTGCTAACGAGTGCTGGCTCTAATCCTCAGAGTGATGTGTCACAGTAATTGGAGTGTCCGTTTTCAAACCCAGAGTCAGACGAGGCAATAAAGACACACAGCGTATGACTATGAAATGGGTTTTATTTATTTTGTACTAGCACTGCAAATATTTGGAAAATGCCTCCACTAGAGTTGGTCTGGAAATCATTTTCCTATCCCATGAGAAATTTTGATTTCTTTTTCTCTTAGTAAGTCAAGCTGAAGTCAAAACCTCACTTCCCTCCCCTCCAGATTATCAGTTCATGAACATTTTGAATCTGATCAGTCAAAACATTTTATATCAATTCTGACCTTTTTATTATATATAAAATCATTTTAATGTTTTTTACCTTGGTATAAATTAACATTTCAAAACAAAGAGTCATTTTTAATTTTAAAAAGAACCCAAACTTTTCATTTCAAAAACATTGAAACAGGAGGTTTTGACAATTTCAAAACTTATTTTAAAAATTTATTTTAATTGGAGATTTGTCAAAACCGACCCTATTCCATGAACTTTTTCAGATTTGGAAAACTTCCATTTTCCGATTAGGGGGAGAAATGTTTCACGGGAAAATTCCTGATCAGCCCTACCCTCCACCCTTGTTTCTGGGTTGCCAATGAGGATTTATACTTAGCTGTATCTTCCCATTAGACTCAAAGACCAACTGCTTTGCAAATTGCGTAAGGCAAGTTTATCACTTTGGAGTGTGTCTACCTACTTTGTTTTGTTTGTTTTTCTGCCTCCCTTATTTACTATAATAACCTATTCACTGTAGTTGCTGGAGCTTGTTCAGCAGTTACTTGTTCAGGCATGTCTTGTCTTAACTTGGGCCTGCTCATGTCAACTAAGCCAGCCCTATGTACACACAGTTGTGGAACCTGCTCCTCTTGTCAGAGAAAGCTCCCTGGTGACAGAGAAGCTCATTAGAAGGAAGGTTTAAATAATCTCAGAGAAGACAGCTGCTCACTAATGTTAGCACTGCCTCCCTCCTCTCTAAACCACTTCCTTACCTGAAGTTCTTGGTGATGTGACCAGTACGGTAATTAGGATAAACCCTTCCTGTAGGAGATGGGCCAAGTGGAGTGGTTAAAATCAGATCATTGTCCTCTTCTGAATGGAGTTGGAAGCGCTCAGCTGTGTGTCACATGCCCTATTCTGCTAGAAGCTAGCTTGTGATCCTGGAGCAGGTTGATTTGGAGTTCTGTCACTGTGGACGGCTGAGTGGCCACACTGTGCAGCCCAGTGACAATTGTGAGATCTTGGATGACTCAGGATTTGTCATAATCAGGCTTGGAAAATTCACTAAAAATCTGCTTACCTGGCCTCTGCCATTGCAAGAAAACTACTTGTTGAAAATTGCCTCCATTTGTACAAAAAAAAAAAGAAGAAAAATTCACCCAACATGAGAGTGATTATGTAGAGTTTTGCAACACTCAGTTCAATACATATTTATTTATTGTAAAATTGGAATTTCCCTGCATTTCTGCCAAAGCTAGGATGTGCAGAGGCTGGTAGCAGAAATACCGTGCAAGAGACTAGTTACTCGTAACATTTCCAACTTTTGGCTGAAATCAGGAAGCACTGAAAATCTCCAAGCTTAGGGCTGCTCATCTGAAGCGACCCTCTGGAGGTTTTCCCTGTTACGAATCCCAGTGCTGAAGTTGTCTTAGGCTGCAGAAATCACAATGGAATGTGTTGGGCTACAGCTGTAACACTGCTCCCAGCAGGACTGCTTGCCATTTAAATCTGTGCAAATTAAAGAGGGGTATTGTGTGTTCTAGCTGCGCCACTTGGGTCAGTGCTGGCTCTGCGTCAGGTTGCTGGGCTTTGGCTTAGTTGCTGCGGGGTTAAAAACTGGGTGTATGAGACTGTGTATGAGACTGTCAGGATTGCCTCCTCACTCTGAGCTCTAGGGTTCAGATGTGGGGACCCGCATGAAAAAGAAATAACACCCCCCAAGCTTATTTTACCAGGTTGGGTTAAAATGTTTTTCCCCAGAACACAACTTCTTCTGTGTCTGGACTTAGTAGCTGCCACCACCAAACTAAGGCTAGGGTAGTTTGGGACCCTTCTTTCCCTGTCCACTAAACCCCCAAACTTATTCCCTCCCTGGGAAGCTTGAGAGAAAAGCCTCACCTGATTCTGCGAGACATGCCCGATCCAAAACCAGGATCTTACACAATGGAAAACAAGCAGTCAGATTCTTAAAAGAAAGATTTTAATAAAAGAAAAAAAGAAAGGAATAAATCCCTTATAACCATCAACAGAACAGCATCTACCATAATTAACAAAAGAATCAAGAACCCAAACCTCTCCCCCGAGGTAACTTTCTCCCGTTGTTGATATCTCTGCTGAATCTTACAATATCAAAAAGCACCCAGCCAACACTCACCACTGAGAACCCTCCAAGTGATAAAAAGAAGGTAAATTTACTGACTACAGTACTTGATAGAAACTTATAGTGAAAGAAATAGCTGTGATTCATCCCATAGCCGAGTTGAACAGAGAAGAAGCCAGAGAGAAACTGAAGCTCAAAATCCTTTGTCTCCTGAGGAATTTCTCATTGGTCAATTGTCCAGCTCTCAGGTTACCTTTAGCTTAACCCCTTACAGGTAAACACTAATTCTAGGCTACTTCATACTTATGACAGAGACAGTAAACAACACAATCCCCACCTGCCATGGGGAAGATCTGTGGCTTCAAGCACGAGCATGGATTGATTAGAGTGCTTAGTGCGGCTGCCCATCTGGTGTTGCAGTTTGCAGTCGGATCTGACTCTGATTGTGTCCATGGTGAAGTTCGTTTAAAGACATAACCTTTTAAAATGTTCGAGTTAAGAAAAAAGCAACTTTATAAACTGTCATGGTATTGCTGTGCCCAGCTGGTCTTGTGAAAATGCCTCCTCAGCCTGTGAATTCATGAACCTTGGGATGCAGGAAACTCTGCCATGACTCCGCATGTGTCTTCAGAAATCGGCAGGTACTTCCCCCCTGGGAGTTGATGGAGCTGTGTGAAAGTGACAGCACCAGGGAGCTTTTAATCAGAAGTAACTAGTCGATATCCAGACTGGGAATAAAATACATCAGTTTACTTAAGGGCATGATCGTCTTTGCTTTGCCCTGAAAGGAACTAAACTACAAATGTAACCAATTAAAAGCCTTGGTTCCCTGATGGTCTTTCTTTTTCCTTAATCCACTCCCTCCCACAGCAAGAGCTGGAGCACTGACAGGACCTGTTCGTCTGAGAGACCCAGTGATGGATTTGTCACAGGAACATGTGGTGACTTCCCCTGAAGTCTCTTGTAAAGAGAAGTTAGAACTCTCACAGAAAAGAATAAATTAAAAAAAAAATAACTCTTAATGTTCTTTATTGCTGCTGCTGGTTCCTTCTGGCTCTGTAGCTCCTGGAGGATCTGGTGCCACCAGACATGTTTTCCCAACTACTGGCCTGGATTGGCTAGTCATGGAGTAGACTATTGTCTACATTATACTCCCTTACTCCCCTTTCGGTGAGACAGAAGGGTATTGGAACGGGGCCTGCAGGACACTGCACAGGGGAAACAACTCCAGAGTGACCAGCCTGACAGGAGAGGCGGCTCTCCTTCGCTGAGAGATGCTGGCTTGCATTCTTAGGAATGGGAAGATGGTTTCTTCTGGGAAAAGACGTAAGTGGAAACCCTGCATTTTGAAAGCTTGAGCCCCTCCCTGGTGTCGTGACTTTAGGTGATCAAATCAGTCTCTCTTCTGCTCCTGGTCTGACTGTTTCTGCTCTGCGGGGATAGTCAATGTAGACATAATAATTTTGTGATTTTTGTGGAGGTGGATCTGAATCTGTGCCTTAATTAATTAGAAACAGTTTAGAAAAGCTTCTGCATTTACTGGCGGTGGTTTTTTTTTAAAAAAAGTTTCCCCTCTATCAGATTTCAAAACCTCTTGTGTATCTTGGTTAAGTTACCATCGCTCATATTTATTCATTTGAAATGTTGCTGCTTTGAAACTTGCATTTAACTTCTTAGTTTTTTGATTACACATTTCACATGCTGCTACTTCATTTTATGGGTGATGCCACCACTTCTAAACAGCCTCTCTTCTTCCTCCCCTCCAGTCTCTCTTAGATTTACATAATTTCTGTCACAATTAGGGTATCCACCAACTGTTAATGGCTTCAGTTTCCAGTGCTCTTCTGTGGGTCATGGGGTCCATACTGACGTTCAGAAGAGCTTTTACATTTTTTGTGTTTAATGAGAATCAGAGGGGTAGCTGTGTTAGTCTGGAATTGCAGAAGTGACAAAGTGTTGCATCCGACGAAGTGGGTATTAGCCCACGAAAGCTTACGCTCTAATACTTTGGTTAGTCTTTAAGGTGCCACAGGACTCTTTGTCACTTCTGTGTTTAATGAGACAATTGTTGTTTCTTTCAGGTTTTTAATGAATTCTAGTTATCATCTAAATTACTGGTTCTGATTCACTCTCCTTTCTTGAATAGTACGCAGAATGAGTGTGATGGTTTCAGGATTTGCAAACATGGGTGCCTAAAGTAAATCTAAATGGACACTTCTTGATACTATGTTGTGGGCCGAATTCCCCTTCTCACTTAGGTTGGCTTTATTCTGTTCACTTCAGTTGATTTAAATCCTGATCTGAATCCATGTGAGAGAAATCAGAATCTGGCCCCATGCATATTCTGTACTGAAATTTGGATGGGGTGAGCTGGTAGGTCTGCAGAATGACTTTGGAAAGCTCCATGCTTTTGTTTCCAGAGGGAGGCCTTTGGTATATCCTATCTGTGATTGAATAAATGGGCTGGGACATGGAGACCCGCATTCAAATTTTGTCACAGATTTTCTGTGTGACCTTAGGTAAATCGTTTAGGGCCTGATCCAAGTCCCAGTGAAGTCCCTGGTACCTTTTTCTATTGACTTCAAAAGCAATTGGATCTGCCTCTGTTCTCCATATATAACATGGGGGAAATTATACTTCTTGTCTCCTGCCTTTTGACTGTTCTGTCTGTTTAGATTGTAATCTCTTTGGGCCAGGGATGTATCTAGTGCAATGGGGAACTGAGCTCAGTTGGGGAGGGGGTCTCCTGGTGTTACCATATTGCAAACAGCTAGTCACTGAAAGACAGTGCTGTCGCACGGAGAGTAATTCATAAAGTCACGTGCATGTGGGGGAAGAGGGAGGGAGAAAAAAGGCTGAGAACTTTTAAAACTGGCCAGTGACAGACCGTGAATCCCAGTGGTGATTGGACCTGATGCTGTTCTGAACAATAAGAGCTCTCAACCGTACGTCTGAAGCAGTGGAAGCACCACGCGGACTCAACAGACATTTTAGACTCCAGAGTGACATAGCTGAAAACAATAAACAGAGAGAATCTCTAGGATGATATGAGTGAGTGCCTCCTGGCTGTCTCTTGGAGACCTATAAAAAGCCGAGAGGCTCCTTGGGCTGTATTTCTGACTAGGCAGTTCCAGAAACATGGTGAATTCTTCTTTGTTCTCTTGAAACTTTTTTGGGGGAGGGAGGAGAGATGTGTCTAGAAATCTCATGAAGCATCAGAACCTTCATTTTGGAGATACCCTTAGCATTGATGGGTGAATCGTGTCACGTACCCACTCACCCTTTGGGGTCTCCATTCCTTGTCCATTTCTTACAGTGCATAAGCCAGGATCACGGAGCTTCTCAAAGGTGCTCATGCCTCTCTTAGGAAACTACCCCTTTCCTTGACTCTTAATCTAAGTGACTTCCGTAACAAGACTACGCAACATCACAGCACCGCTCTTGAAGACTTTAGAGTTCTGCTACTAGCCAAGCCACAGGGCAAAGTTGGTCACTTCCATTTAAAAAAAGAAATGCTGTTCATGCCCTGAAAAGCTGCTGGTGCCTGCTGGGGATAATGGGAAGTCTCTAAGAGTGCCACAGAAACAAGGCTTTAATCTGGGTGTTGCAGCACGCGAGGAAGATTTTTCTAAGAATGTCAAGTGAGGCAAGAATAGAAACCCTTTTCAATAGGCTTATGTCCTAAGTACTTCAGCTCAATATGCTCTAAGAAGAAGTTGGAGCAGGGATTTTGTCACGTTTAACCCTTTTTGATTTCAAATCTCCTCCCTGCATGGTTGCCCAGTGCCCGCCATGGGTGTTCAGTGGATGGAGGGGGTATGTTTGCATTTTTTAAGTATTATGTTTGTTTGTTCTGTCTATATGATCCTCTTTGTAAGTGGCCTGAAGGACAGATTGATTGTCAACTACAATGATTACATTGATGGAAAGCTTCCTCTAAGCTCGTCTGACAAATCTAGTGTTAGCTGTATATGAAGATGGCTTTTTCCACCCCCCACCCCCGCTGGGTTGAAAACCACCAGCATCTCTTAGTTCTGAGCTCTGGCAATGTCAAACCAAATATCTAAAGGCTCTTGTTCAAGAGCCTGCTTGTAGGAAGAGAATTCTAACTCAGGACTGCTGCTTGCGTAATGCTGCTGTAGAGCTCTGTTGCATCTCCCTCCCACCCCATCCCCAGACTGATCTCGCATGAATGGTTAATGCTGAATCTAGGGTGTCCTTGCTGCAAATGCTGCTCTATGGCGAGCCAGCTATCAGGATTTAGCACTCCCGGCCCCTCAGAGCACTGCCAGGCCTTTCTTCTCCCCGAGGATTCGAACTTGCCATGGGAATGAAGGCGCTCAATGGGACAGCCTTTGTTTTCTTGGGAGAGGAGGGGGGAGCAGGTGAGCCCAGTTCTAAATCCTAGCTCAGCACAGCACGCACCGTGTTCTATAATACGGTGGCACGAGCAATTCAGATTGTTTTATACAAAGAGGATCTAAAGATGAGTGCAGACCCTGCACGCTCAGCTAGCAGTGTAGATGGTGAGCCACAAAGAATGCCATACACACCTGAACCATAGCGTGTGTTCCCTACACACTCAGGCAGTACCTCTCCTGTCTATGCTGCTATTGTTAAGCAGTGTAGCATCCTGCTACCAGAGCTTTTCTCTGCTGCCTCCACCTCTCTGGAGCCTTTCACTGCGGCATGTCGGTACAGGCACTCTACATGTTGCTGCAAGTACCCCCATCTTTGGTACCCCCATCAGTATAGTAGCTGAACAGTTCAGTCCTTAATGTAGTCACCCTCCCAACAGTGCTGTGTGGCAGGGAAGTACCATCTTTCCCATTGTACAGATGGGGGAACTGAGGCCCAGAGAGGCTAAGGAGATTGCCTCGCAGCACCTAAAAAGTCTCTGGGGCAGGGAATTGAATCCAGCTCTCCCAAATCCCAGACTAGTGCCCTGACCACAGGGCCATTATTCCCCTCAAAAAGGATCCAAGTGTCTTTAGAACCAAACTATGTGGATCCCTGCCACTTTCTCTCCACTGTAGCAGGTTTTCATCCATAGATCTCGGAGAACACCACAAAGTAAGTCCCCATTCCTCAGATGGGGAGCTGAGACCCAGAGGGTGGGAGGGGAGTGACTTGCCCAAGGCCACACACTTAAGTCAGTGGCAGAGCCAGCTGTAGAACCCTGGATTCCTGACTTTAGTCTGGTGCAGTATCCACTGTCTCTGTCCTGAGAAGTGACATGAGGCAGCCGCAAGGTGTTTGTGGCAAGCTCATGAGCTCACACATCTGCTCGTCACCCTCCCTCCAGTCCCAATCAGCAATCTTTCCTCAGTGCTCTCCCGGATTCTACTAAGAACAGATCTCTAAGCTGGAAGACCAGCGGCCCATCCCAGCTTGTGTCTCTGCCTGGGACGTAAACTCTGGACTTGAGGCAAAAAGACCATCAATCTCCCCCCTTTTTGAGTCCCATTTTTCTTTAGCTATTCTGCAGCTCCACTGAGCTGTGAAATGGGGAATGGGGGATATTTTAATTAGTGCTGCTTAATATGCAAATGTCTTGCTATACACCCAGAGAGGTAAGTGGATCTGTTCTTAAACAGAACTGACAGGCAGATCTCCCCCTCCCCCCACCACCAAAGCTGTAAGATGCATATTACGCTCCCCATCTGGTCCTGGGATGGCAGGAGCAAGCTGGCTGCATATCTATGATCTACTGTAGGTACAAAAGATTTGACACCGTTCCAAAAGGTGAATGCAGCTACTCTGGAGGTATAGGTGATATTTCTCCTTGGCAGGCTTCCACCAGAGGAGAAATGGCAGCTTTATGGTTAAAAATAACTTTGTTACCAGTTTTGAGCTCTGTTTCTCGGCACTTGGAATGCTCTTTTCACTCCCTGCTAGCTATGCTTGTGCTGTGCTGGCTGGCTGGTGTCCTGAGCAGGCGTCTTTTGTGGGGCTGTCGGTTCATCAGGGCTTGGCACTCTTGAATGGGCTGTGCATTTGGCAAGAGGCTGCCAAATTAGACTGGAGGAAAAATAATCTGAGGTTTTGTTGTGGTGGTGTTTTGTCTTTTCCCTCCCCCTTCTCCTTTTTCTATGGCTGCAGCACGTGCCTCCTAAATGCCATGACTGGATAGGGCAGATGCCAGAGCTTTAGGATTAGTGCGTATGGAGGATTTAGGATTACAGGCGGACAAGTATTGCTGTGTTTGGATTGTGTGTGGTTTCTCCTTCCTCTTCCTCTTCTAAATATGCCAGTTAGAATATTCCACAGGCCAGTCTGAGACTTGAAAAGGAGGAAGGTTTGAAGCAAGGCTTTGAAAGTGCTACATCAGAAGGAGATGTGAGCATACAGCGATGGAAAGAGAATGAAGAACTCGGGCACCTGGATGGACTTGTGGCGGGAAAGATGGTCTGAATGGTGTCCTTTGTGTTTATTCCGACAGACATTCTTGTTCACGGGTGTAGGAGAGAGAGACTGATCCTCACAGGAGCGAGACTTCAAGTGCTTTGCAAATCCGGCATGTGTGTGAGAGAAATTCACTTGTGTGTAAAATTGCAGTTGAAAGGCGGAAGTGTCATGCAGACTCCTGACAGCTGAGGGCCAGTGTAATGGCACGCCAGGTTCCCAGAAGCTAATGACTTTTGGAAAGGAAATAAAAATATGCTTGAGAGGTCTTTCTGTGCACCTTGAATGCATTCTTCCAAATGCTGCCTTACCTCATGGGACTGTTGGAGCCTCTCGTGTCTCTTCTTTAAAATAGCAAACTTGAAAAAACACCTTCTTAACTGAGAGCTTCAAACCCCCAAACTCCGTCATATAGAATGACAACTGAGTGTATTTTAATATTCAAAGTTTTGCAGCAGGTGGGAAGAGTCTAAATTAAACCATGAAATTGCTGTGTAACAGAACAGCCTGAAGAAACATTGTACCCTTTGCTTCAGTGGTTAGCTTGAAGATTTTTTTTTTCAACCTTTTTTTATGGTGGTGTTTTTATGGTGGTGTACTGGAAATTGCAACCACAGATCATTGGTCTGCGCTCAGGGGGGAGAGCTGCCGGGAGCCCTGGCATACAATTCAGAAGCTCCCTTTTGTCTCCAGCATGGACACCTCCAAATCTCCCTTGCTTCAAAATAAGTTTTCAGTCGCCCGCTTGGCCGAGGAGTTTTTCTGGATTGGTGGCAGCATCGTGGCTACGCCGAAATGGAAAATGGGCCAGATTGGTAAGACGAGAATGTCAGAGTCCCTGATGCTTAATTGCACAAGACAATAGCGTCTTAAAGGCTTTCATGTTTACATCTTATTTAATGACAGCTTTGTCTAGCTGTAGCTGAGGTGGGGAGGAGGACATTGACACACATTTGCAGAACATGCAGCCTCAATGTTCTTTTATCTTTCATTGCTCTGTGAGTTCCTGGCATGCTTCTATTTTTATGAAAGATTCAAGAACTTCTGAATTGTATTTTGACTCTTCATTTCACTTTCACTTTTCTATGACAATCTGAATAAAATGTGTACACCTTAGCACACATGGACCTTGAAAATCCCTATTCTATTTTGACCATAGATTCCCGCCCCCCTCCCCCTCCAGTACCCTCTCCAAAAAAGTAAAGTAAGTTGGTTGAATGGGCAGATGTGGTGTTAACTGCAAGAGTTTGTGCAGTGGGAACCATTCCTCCTGGCTCATTGCTTTTCACACTCTGTCCATTTTCAGCAAACTGAATCCTTCACCCTCGTAAATTTGAAGGTGCCGTGTTTAGAAGGAGCCGTGTTGCCTTTTCCCAGATTCTGATCCCTTCGTGGGTGTTTAATTGTAAGTGCTGATAAGCTGTGGCACAATCCTTTGACCTCGGGGTTGAAATTCTGCACTAGCTGGATGAGGTGAGAGCACATTGTTCTTTAGGGAATAAGAAGGGGACACCTGGCTAGAAATGGTCTGCATGGAAGAGTGTAGTAATGTGATAGAACAAACAAAGCCTCCTGTTACATTGGTGCATTATCACTTGATAACAGAGGGCTTGCCCAGGTGTAACCGAGACTGTAGAAAGGGATTTGCCTACAGAGCATTCGATCACTTACACCAGTCCAAGATCTGCTTCTTACAAGGAAGCCCGGGGTGGGGCTTGCTTGAAAACTGATCAGAGCTCGCTGCTTCTGCTCTGGCCAGAAGCCCCACCACAAGTGGAGCGCAATGCTTCGGTAGTGCCCCTGCCTCTAGGCGGTTGAAGGGATGTTCCAGCCCAGAGGAGCAATTGCAGAATCAACAGATTGCAAAAATTAGAAAGCTTAATTTATGGGCAGAGTTTCCAGTATCTCTTCTCGCATTAACCTCCTTGTTAATGATCGTGCACCTTAATAATGGATGCAGTCCAATACACTCTGCTTTGTACAGTACCATTTTTACAAACACTGCCCAAACCTCCACTTGCAGGTTTAAACAGCCATAAACTCACTTCCCCTCTCCCTGATATTTTAAGGGCTCTCTGTCCAGAGGAGGAGAAATGGGATTCAGCTGAGATTTGAAATGACGTGAGTCAAGGCAGGCAAGAACTTCAGAGGAGAAGGCTCTTGCACCAAGAGTGATGAGACCGTGTGCAGGACACCTGCTTATCCAGTACTGAGGGAAGAGAGAGGCAGGAGTACAAAGAGAAACCAGTCAGAGGGAAGCTGAAGATGCCCAAGAGAAGCAATTTTTGAGCTGGGTCCTGGAATCAAGTGTGCAAATGGCTATCAAGGCAGCCCTCTGTGCCTGGTGCAGCTGTGACA
Organism: Dermatemys mawii; assembly: GCA_007922305.1. Taxonomy (NCBI): domain Eukaryota; kingdom Metazoa; phylum Chordata; order Testudines; family Dermatemydidae; genus Dermatemys; species Dermatemys mawii. The sequence continues at coordinate 4,197,944 of ML677380.1, read as the reverse complement.
GCAGTGAGTATATTTGGCTCTGCCCACTAACTGTACCAGTCACTGCAACACAATAGCCTGCTCTCTGTCTGAAATGGAGTCAGTTCAGTGAACGGCAGCCCATACATTATGTAAAAAGAGATTTCCCCTCTCTCCCCTAATGCTGCAAAGAAAAGCATTTGCAGAACATCTGTCCTCCACTTCCATTTTTGTACAGAGCCTCAAACACTGTAGGTCAGTGGTTCTCAAATGTTTTTTTCCACGGACCATGTGCAAATTGCTGAGGATCTTGGCGGAACACCTAACGATCTTTCCAAAAGTTGTTTGTATCATTAGCTAACTATTGTAAAGCTCTTTGGATAAAAGCACTATATTAAAAAAAAATTGTTTTGTTCTACAAATAACAGCACACAACTCCTATTGTAATATCAGTGGTCTTGCCTTTCTAATGTGATGGATGTGCTCTCTCTCCCCCTCCACAGCGGCCCTGGAGCTGTGGAAAGTTGCCTCTTTCTCTGGCTGCCGCAGCCTTGAACCTCTCAAATTCCTACCATCCCCGCTTCTCACCCCATTGCCCCCTCCCACCTACCCCCTATTCCTCCCAAGACCACCACCTCACTTTACATGTGCGTCTTCTCCAGGGTCCAGGCACCTAATTAGTGGAGCTGTGCAGTTCCACTAATTAGGTAGGTAGGCCTTCATTCTTTCTTGTGCGGCTGCCCAGGTGTGCACCTTGGAGGGAACCATCTGTGGACCACCTGACTGAAGCTTGCTGAGAACCTCTGCTCTAGGTTATAGGGGTTATTTCAAGTAACTCCTCAAGCAGCTATGCCTGTTGCTCATTACGTTGTGAATGCTCACCCGTCGCCATAGGGACGTTTGCTGCTGGTGGCAAAAGCCACTCTATGGACTCTGGAGCCAGTGGCAGATCGTCATGTCTCTGTAGTAACAGAACTTGGGGGTGAATTTCTGCAGGGTAAGAGTGAGTGGAATACAAAGCACCTTACACTGAGCGCTCTAAGGTGAGCTGCCATGGAAAGGACTAGCTCCCATTGTGCCGCTAGTGGGGCGGCTTTTTAACATGTCCTCCAGTTCTGTGGACCTTCAATGGAACAGAATTCTCAGAGCTGAAGTAGGTTGCGGGGCTCAGAATTGCATGTGGGCCTCATTCCTCCTCCTCTGGTGTAAATTGGAGCTAATGCTGCTGAGGGCAGTGAGACTGCAGCCGTGTAAGGTTGGCGTGTGCATTAGACCATGCAGGGGCTGCTTCGGGCTAGCAAATGTCATGTGCTTGGAGATCCCTGAAAGGGAAATGAGACTCTCATTAAGTGCATGCTCTCTCTGTCTCCGCCACCCCCTGCAGCGTACAGATGAGCTGTTGTCATGCAGGATGCAGAAAACATGCACATTGTAGGTTTCCAAGTCAGACTCTGTTAACAAAACTGGGCTGAAAAGTTCAGCAGAGTTGTGAGTGGCTGGGCTTCTGACCTTCCTAGGGAGACTGGCTGTGCTAGCAAAGCCGCGTGAGGCAACCTGGAGCCAGGCCAAGCTCTGTTCCTGAATGTTCTGAGAAATCTGAGCCTGGGTGCAAAGATACCCAACTGCTCCTTTGCATCCCCTACAGGCAGCCAGCCACCCCCCTCCTCTACCACCCCCCTGTAGGAAGATTAATTCCATTGCAACAACTCATGAGACAGAGATCACAGCATGTGGCAAATCACAGTCATGGAACTAGGGGCCTGTTCTCACGTGGGGCGATTCTCAGGGACGTAAAATCTGGTAACTTCTTATTGTTCCCATCCAGTCAGTTATTATTCCTCTATGGCTGCCACTTCCTTCCCCTTGGAAAGCTAAATCTTGCTTAGCAAGAGCATTTTTTATTTCTAGTTGCGTACAGGAGTAGGAACTGTGTGACCTGAGTTTCTATTCCTTGCTCTGCTGCTGCCTTGCTTTTTGCCCTGTGGCAAATTGTGTAATCTCTTTCTCTACCTGGGTTTCTCAATCTGTAAAGAGGGGCTGCATCCCTGTGTCACAAGAGTATTGTGAAGCTGAATTAGCGTTTGCAGGAAGGTGCTTGGGGGTGGGGGTTAGTGAAAGGGCAGAACTGAACAGTTAAGGAAGGGAGCTGAGCTCTGAGCGAACAGGAAATATTTATCCACCTTCTCGTGAGTGTTCTCATACATTCTTAAGAGTTTTCTACCTGTAGCTTTCCTTGATATAAATACCACCATGGAGCTCCTTTCCACACAGCTGCCACATCTCCTCTAGGGAAGGAGCCGTAGACCTTGGGAGGTGCCTAAGAAAGGAGTGCAATGTATGTTTGGGTTCCCCACCATACCCTGGAAATTCCTTTGCTCTCTCTAACACGCCCCTTCACCACCACCCCAAACCTCCCCCAGGGCTGCCTTCTTTCCACCTTTAGTGTTAGTAGAAATTCGGATCTCTTTCCCCTAAAGCAGGAAGGAGACACTTTCTTGTTCTCCCCTCCTCCTGTCTCTAGAATTCAGACTGCAGAGCAAGCAAGACTGAGAGAGCCCCTAGGTGTCTGACTGCTCTATTCCCAGGCAAGCTGAGGAGGTGCTTCAGTCTGAGCTCTGGGTTCGGTGTGCAAACAGTAATTGCATTTGTGCAGTGAAGCATCCAACACGTAGTGCGATATTTCAAACCAGAGAGAATTGTCAGCCAAATGGATATTGGGGTATCAGGCACTGAGGGTGGATTTGGTCAACAGTCCCTCAAAAGGAATGAGTGACCTTTTCAGGAAGGGTGTTGCTGGATACATTTAAAAATAATCAAAGCTGGGGTGATACCAGCTCAATAAACATCTATCCAAAGCTTCCGTAATCACATCAAGGTAACACAACTCCTGCACTACATGCATTTATCTGAACTTTCCTTTCAGTGTCGCTTGTTTCTTCTGTATAGGTAGAGATGTCTCCCCCCATGTTTATTCTCTTCACTCTGTAAAACGAAGGTTTTCATTTACTAGATTCTGAGAGCAAACGGGGAAACTGAATCCTCCCTGAAGCACTCTCGTGGAATAGTGTAGTGAATCCCTGTATGGTCTGGGGTGTGCAGTAGAGTGCATGCCTGCCTGAGTGGGAATACAGTTGTGACCACGTGGACTTTAACTATTTTGCTCATGCCTGCTCTGATTAAGGTCAAAGGACCAGCTTTTAAATATTATTTTTATACGAGGGAATATGTTGCCTGTCTTTTACCTGCCTCCCCTTCCCCCGCATACTACTTTAAAATGAATAAAACAGCCCAAAGAGTCTAGGCTTAAAGTCTAAATTGCCTAGAAATATTGGTAATTTGTCAACAAAAACTAATCTCTAATGGGAAATCTTGGCCCAAGAAAGTGATTTGGAGTTGTCCGGGGGTTTTGAGCTTGGAGATTTTAGTACCCAGTGGTGCCCCTCAGGTAGTATTTGTCTGTAGCCTGCCTTGTTAATTGTCTCTATGGGACTGCTGCTTTTACCGGTTGAAATATGGGCCTGAATCATCAAATTCACATTTGCCAGTGTGGTGTGTTTGATTCATCTTTCCTTCAGAGCGCATTCAGTGGGCACTGGAGTTTTAATCCTTCCTTGCAGAAATAGGGCTCCAAGCACCATATGAAGGAGGGTGAGCATTATGATTCTCCCCATTTTCTGATGGGGTGGGGGCAGTGGAAACAAGGCACTGAGAAGTTAAGCCGTGGTTAGGTAGGAAATCAGGAGCAGGAATAAAACTTGGGTCTTCTGCCCCTCATTCATCTGAGCCACTGGACCCTGGTGGCCAGGTGTGGTGAAATGTCTTCCAGTCCCTAATGGGTGATTAATCATGGAAAGTTTTTTGATACATTGAAATTGTTACCCTTGTTTGGCACTTCTATAAGTCCCTCCCAACTTCTGTTCATTAGATTACAGAAGAGCAGCCTTCGCTATGACACTCGCACCTGTGCATTAGCTATCATTCTTGGTGCTCCGCCCCCCTCCTCATAAAAGATCTTGGTATAAGGAATACCCTGTCAGATGACAGATAAACTATTGATTCTGACCGTTACTGGGGCAAAGTGCTGCACTACTGCTTCATGCCCCACAGTAAAGCCTTTGTTGATCTTTAGAGTCCTCTACAGCCTCCATCAGCATAGTATCAGAGTGTGTCATGGGGAAAGGGCTGTCTCCTGTTTGCACCAAATGAGGGCGTTTGTAAGTTCTTTGAAAGAAGGAAAAAAATGTTCTCTTTCTGAAGTCTCAGCAACACATTTGAGGTTCACTGACTCTTGCGTTAATCCATAGAAGTGAGGAGAAGAAAAGCTGATAATCCAGTTTGGCTTTCCAGAGCATTAATGGTCTAACCTAAAAGAGCCTTGCTCTTCCCCCCACCCCCAGCCCGAATCTTGTCTTCTTTGAGTCGAAGTCAAAACATGGCCATTGAGCGAAACTCTTATTACTGGAGCTCCTGCACCAATCCAACCAGCTGGGGGGATAGATGTTCAAATACACAAGACAAGAGTAGTTAGGCTCCCGTTCAGACTGACTTTCAATGGCAGTTAAGTGCCTAGCGCCTAGCTGTCTTTCGTGCTTCTGAAAATCTGCTCTGTGAATAGCAAATAAAAGTGTTGCACAAGAAACACCTCTGTGACACTGGATGGCCTGGATGGATATAGTTGTCTTTACTTCTGCATTGGATGCAACATTTTAAGATTTTTCTTAACTTGGAAAGAACCATATTTTTGTTCCATTGTTTATCAACAGACAAAAAGGAATTTCCAAAATAATATTGCTGATAAATTTACATTAAGCTTGTTCCAGATTCTTTTTTCTTTGTATTTTTATTTTTTTATTTGTTTTTTATTTATTTATTCTCTCCTTTCAAACCACACCAAAATATTCCTCATTGCTTTCCTTCTTTACAAACTTTACTACAATGTGCAGTGCATGCTGGAGTACCCTGGTGTACTACCAGACAAGTTTAAGAAGTGCAAATCAGTCTTGCCTCTGAACTTCCATACGTTTTATGGGAGAAACTTCTAGAAGCTTTATGTTTTCTCCTGATCTTGCTCTAAATTATTGGAGTGAGTTCAGCTGAGACATGCCAACATTTGGGAATAGTTTTAGTATTGCAAACCTAAGGGTGGTTCTGTTGTATTCCACTTATCACCTGATGTTGTTTCTCTTCTCCCCAAATCTGCAGATGTCAGGGAAGGATGGATAAGTGTTTGTCTCCTAAGCTTTAATTACATATATTAAATAGTATTGGACTACTAGACTTTCGGCTCCAATCTTGCAAATACCTAAGCAACGTGAGGCATTTTACTGGGACTGCTCATGTCTAAAAGTTGACTAATTTGTGTGATTGCAGGATCTGGGTTCTAGACTTAAAGTGCTTTTGGACAAGGACTTTCTTCACTCTGGGCCTTATACAGTATTGGGCATTCAGTCAACATTTTAATATTTTCACCCTAAATATAAAGCGTTCCACAAACTCCTATTTTTCAAATCCATATTAAAACAGATGTGAGCTTTTGATTTTTTCTTACTGCTTTCTCTTGTACGGCCACCTTTGTTTTCTGTGTAGGTGCTGACCACTGTAGTCTCTGAGTGCCTTCCAAACAGAGTATCAAGCAACGTGGCTAACCTCTGTCCCGTGTTTTGTTCTCCCCTCGGGAGAAGAATGTGCAGTTGAGGGTTTTGTTTTTTCTGGTTTGGATTTTTTTAAAAATATATATTACACACCTTGCTTTGCTTGTTAGAGAAGGCAGGTCAAGGAAATGTGCATGGCACTGAGTGGAAGGAGAACCAGTTTGGATCCTTAGTCCCCAGGGCAGTTCAGGCTTCAGTCTTGGGCTGGCTCCCGAGAAAGCTCTATCTCTTGCACAGATGAGCTTTTTTTACCCCAGTGGTAGAAAGTTCCAGTGTGCTTGAGGAGTGGAGCTGTCGACCACAATCCTCATCCTGGAGCTTTAGTTGATCTGAGATACCCTGGACCCAGGCCTCTGAGCACCTTGAACTTGGTGAAATATTCTCGGAGAAGCCAGCTTGTGCTGCTTTTTGCTATGCGATTTTCACAGCTGTAAGCAGACCAAGTTTAATGATCCTCTCTTGAATAGTTTGGCAGCAGATGAGAGTGCTTTATTGTCTGCTGGAGTTCAGAGCTCGGAGCTGTAGCCAGAACATTCAAAGAAAGACAACTGCATCTTTAGCTTCAATTTTTTGTTTTTTAAAGTACTAACCCTGAAGCTGGCACATTAGAAACTCACTCCATCACAGACTTAGCCACTGCTTTGTATTGCTGGGTTTTATTAATCAATCTGCCTCCTTTTTTATCTCCCAACTTACCTTATCATTGGGCTCAGGTGGCCCATTAACGTGAAATGAGCCTGAGAATATTGACATCTAACTCACAGTAGTGCAGAGAGTGATGCATGTTGAGATTTTTAAAAAATCTTACAGAAGTATATGATGCATAATGAAAATGAGCGTGGAGGCAGTATTAATACTGTGGTGAGTTGCAAACAATTACCAAGCTCTAGTAATAATCACCTGAGCATCAAACTGACTCACGGCTTGTGCTGTTCAGTTCCTGATGGAGGGATGCAGGAGGTAGCAATAGAGCAAAGTTGGTCTGTTGCTTCTTCAAATTACAGTACATTTAGGGAGGTGGAGGGAATTGTTTTGGAATGCTTTGTTCCGCTGTGCGTCTCTGGCTATCGTGCAAGGCACTTACCACTACACAGAAGATAACTGCAGACTATTTCATAAGAATGTAGCTTCCGAGGCTGTCTTCATCTTAGCAGATGGCCCGTTTTAAAAATAAATAAACTGAATCCAGTGTGTGTTTCTAATAACCTTTGTGCTGTTAATTTTTAATGTCTCCCCTCTATAGTGAAAAACAGTTTAGTTCTAAAGCAATTTGTACACTAAGGACTTTTGTGAATTATTTATCGGGTTTCCAGAATATTTGCTATATTCTGAGTGGCCAAATTGGGTAATTAATTTTTTTTTCCTTTTAGTTAATTGGGTTCTGGGTAGGCAGGATGCTAATTTAGCCACTTCCCATGAAGCAAATTTATTTCTAACTGGGGATCCTGCTGCCCCAAACTTCTGACTTTGCAGTGAGAAATGGGAGTGCGGAAGGGAGTTACCTTTTCGCTAAAGAGGCAATTGGAAGTTTAAAGGTTGTCTCTCAGATGGTTGGTGTAAATCTGTGTAGCTCCACCGATGGTAACAGTTGCTCCAATTTTACATCTGTTGATCATTTCACCTAAAGGTTGAAATTCCCTCCCCTCTCCCCCACCTGCAGAGAGTCAGCAGGAGGCCTACACATCATAAAAGTCCAACTTAAGGGCTAGTCCTTGTGCTGATCTCCTGCGCTGGGGTGGATTCCACCTTAGATGTGAAGGTACAGCTGGGAGCTGTCGGCCAGAAGGGACTGCTGTGATCCTCTGGTCTGACTTCATAGACTTATAGAATATCCAGGTTGGAAGGGACCTCAGGAGGTCATCTAGTCCAACCCCCTGCTCAAAGCAAGACCAATTCCCAACTAAGTCATCCCAGCCACGGCTTTGTCAAGCCTGACCTTAAAAACCTTTGAGGAAGGAGATTCCACCACCTCCCAAGATAACCCACTCCAGTGCTTCACCACCCTCCTAGTACAAAGTTTTTCCTGAGATCCAACCTAAACTTCCCCCACTGCAACTTGAGACCATTATTCCTTGTTCTGTCATCTGGTACCACTTTCTGTGCTATTGAGGCCAAAGAACCTCCCCCTTTGACTTTCTGGGACAGTTGAGGGCCTAACTGCATGTTTGACAAAGAGTCTTGTAGCACCTTATAGACTAACAGAGGTGTTTGGGATCATACTGCATGTTGTGCCTTTCAGAATTTTGAAGAATTTCAGTCTTATGTCTAACTCAGGATGTGTTTTTATTTCTCTCTCCAGTGGAAAGATGTATGAGCTCCATGCAAGCTGGTACCCAGATGATCAAACTCCGGGGCAGTTCCAAAGGGCTAGTCCGGTTCTATTATCTCGATGAGCACAAGTCGTGTATTCGCTGGAGACCGTCACGAAAGAATGAGAAAGCCAAAAGTAAGTGCTGGCCACCGGGCCTTTCTCTTGACAATGAGAGGTTTGTGTCGGCACGGAGGAGCCAATATGAGGGGTTCAGTAACATGGAAGATGACCAAGGCAAATGCGGTAGCTGGATTCGCAGGACGGTGCCTGACTTGTATGAATGTTGTTAACACTTCTGCTAGTTGAGTGCTAAAATAACCCAACAGTCTTGGAGATGAGCTCCAAGCAAATCCTGTGTGAAGAACCCCAGACTTAGGAGTGTCTTCAGTTGGAGGTTTGGATCTTCTTTAAAAACGTCTGTGGGAAAAGGAATGGATATTCCTCTCCTCATCCATATCCCATTCAGCGCAGCTAGCAGCTGTATTTATGGTTGAGGCAATGTTCCTCTGAAGCATCTGCTAGTGATCATTGCTGGAGGCAGGATCTGAGGTCACATGGACCAGTTGTTTGATGATGGGTTGAGGCAGTTCTTGTAGGGTTTATCGTGCACTAGAAAGGTAGCGATTATTGGATGCAAATAAAAATCCTCATTCCTGCAACCAAGTCTATGTAGACAAAACTCCATTAGAGTCAATCAGGCTCCATTCAGACACTGGGATCTGCCATTGCAGATCCCACTGCATGTTCTATCTCTAAGGGCTGATATGTCTCTGTATTCAGTTATATGTTGTGGTGTTTTACAGTCATGCTGAGAGCCCCGCCTCTGAAATCGGGGCTCCCTTGTGCTTGATGCTGGAGCAAAAGATAGTGAGTGGCTTCCTGCCACAAGGAGCTTGCAACTGAAATAGACAAGATGGACGAAGGTTGGGAGTGGAAGCAGAGGGGACTTACCCAAGGTCTCCCAGCCGGTCAGAGCAGAATCAGTAATAGAGCCAAGTTCTCTTGGGCCAGTGCCCTACCCAATGGACTATGCTGCATCTAATTTTTAGCCCCACCCCATCTCCCAGTGGCCTAAGGATAAGGGGTTTTCCCTGTCAGGACTTTTGTTCTTTAACCAGGGCCGCTTTGTAACGGTTTCCCCAAATGTGTGTGCCCGTGTGTTTTTCCAGTGTCTCTTTTCACCAGATGGTGGCTGATCCACTCCAATGAACGTATAAATGATTGAAAAGCAATGATTGCTTCACAGACACGAGTTGTAGCCTGCAATAAAACAGGGCCTTCAATTATTTGTTTAACAAGAGCTGCTTAACGAGATGTGTGAAACTGTGCTGGCAAGGAAACGCTGTAGAGAGGTGTCTGACAACCATCCTATTGAGGGGAGGAGCAGGGAGACTGAGATCTTGGGGACCAAATTAGCCTTATTGTTTCTCCTTTCAGAACTACAAATATGTATGTAAATGTTGGCACTCTCTTCATCTCTGCATGTGACCTGTTTGTTGGCATGTAAAGATGCACAGGGAGGACACCTAGTCTGAGAGAGGTGCTAGCCGAATGATTAGGGACACAGCGGTTAGGACTTGGAAGATCTAGATTCATTTCCTGGCTCTACAGTAAACTGCTTTGTGACTTCCGACAAGTCATTTCATCTCTCTGTGTCTGTTTCTCACCTGTGAAAAAGGAATAATAACCCTTCTGTCTGTTTTTAGCATAGATTTTTTTTCAAAAGTATCCATCCCTGGGTGAGAACAATGGTGAGGTTGAGGAGCACTCTCAAAATGGGGTCCCTTTCCAGTTTTGACTGTAAACTCTTCAGGGCAGAGGCTGTGTCCTGCTAAAGTGTTCATATAGTGCCTAGCACAGTGAGGCACCAATCTCAGTTGGAGCCTCTTGGTTCTACTGAAGTACAGATGAAGAATAATAACGCACAGGAACGAATATTTAAAAATGAACCTAAACCTCTACTGAAATCTAGCTCTGGACTGTTCCTTCTGCCTCCTGTTGGATTATTGAGAATCAGCTTTTTAAACTGAATGCAAAAGACCTAAAAATTCCTTCAAGGATGTGAGTTAGAATTACTTGGCTGGTTGTTTAAGCAAAGATAATAACCTTAATAACATGCACATCTTCTCACACTAAGCTGTAACGGATTAGTTTAACTGAATGGTAACCAGTTAAAGATACTCAGGGAACTGTTATTTTCAAAGTCTGTATCTCCTTGATCAGGCTTTTTTCAATTTGCATTGAGTAGCATAGTAAAGCTAGAAGCACTGGCGTACTGATCCCATAGATAATGTCCAAAGTGTTATATTTCTGCCCCACTTTATGAAATGACTGCACGTAAATAGACTTGTCTGGAATATTAAAGGCTGCTATTGGTGTTGAGGTTGTCCTTGGCGTGAGTTGTTCTGTCAGCACAGAGCGCTCCTAAATCGGATGTTAAGTCTTTTTGCATTTCCTCTTTTTGACATTTGCTTCGTCTGATGCTATCTGAGCTCTGTGTGTATCTGTGACTGTTCCGTATCCCCTTGCTAAATAACAGTAAGCCCAGAGGGCAGTGATGTAACAAAACACAAATTCAGTGTTTTCTGCTCAGTTTCATTTCAAATGAAGAAAATCTGCCTGGGATTCTGTCTGTCTGTGTTGGATTTTAGATGTTCTCCTTATGTCAGCTTGCGCTAAACTGCTTTTCCCCCTAGAAACAGTTAATGGTGTGGTTTGGATTTTTGCCCTGCTACAACACTTTTCCTCTTTTAAATCTTTTAAACTTCTGGCACATGTAGATCTGTGTAATATATACTCTCTAGCTGCACAGCACACATACCATAGCAAACAGATGTCTGCTTCTAGGGAGAGCCATGCTTCTTGTAATCTCAGGAGGACACTGTAATCTGCAAAATTACATTCTGTACTAGGGTTTATTTTATTGCTAAAATTTCTCTTCTTGATGCTCCGGATCTAGGATATTTAGAAAAGGAGCAAATTGTTCAAATAATTATCAGTTGTGCTGGCTCTGAGTGCATGTGGATGCTAGACACCATTTCATGGAACATAAGGACATTCTATTTAGCATTTTAAGATTTGTATATTCAAGGGGAAGAGGAATGGAGGTTAACAAATATTACCAGTATCTTGGTAATTTACTCCCAAACCTAGATGTAGGAAGGAACCTGGTAGCTAGAGGTGTAAACAAACAGTTGGATGAGTCCTGCAAAGGCAAGAATTCATTCCTGAGTAAATGGCACTGGGTAGTTCAGTGGATAGTTTCAGAGTCAGGGTACCTGGGTTCTGATCCAGGCTCTGCCACAAAACTATAGTGTGACCTTTGGCAAGTTACCTCACTTTTCTGTTCCTCTGTTTTATCTTCCTTTGCCTGTGTTGTCTATTTAAGTGGCTTGAAAACTTGTCTCTCAGCAACAGGAGTTGGTCCAGTAAAAGATATTGCCTTCCCCACCTTGTAGCCATGTCAGTCTCAGGATATTAGACAGACAACACTGCATATATCTGTAGCATAACTTCGAATGCTCTAGCTGATCCATTCCAAACCTCATGGCACGTTCTAGGTATCACTGGCTAGAACCCTACTGATTTGGAGAAAGGGGAAGAAATGGGGGCAGTAGGACACCTCTGCCAGTTCTTTAGCACAACCACCATTCAAGCATCTCTGTAATTGTTTTTCTAGATCAAACAACTGGTTGATGGGTTCCCATTAATGACCCCCAACATAACAAGACCCCATCTCATCTCTGCTCATCCTCCCATAGAGGTCAACATGCTGACACCCTAAATGACTTAGGTCAGAATGGAGTGTAACTGTCCCTGTATTTCCCTTCAGTGGCCCAGAAAAGATGCCCACTCACAGGTTTCCAGCTCCCCTGGCCATCACCTCTCTTGGGTGGAGACACACCTCTCTTCCTTCTGACTGGGGTGTCTTTAGACTGAGCTGTTCCCTGCCTGCACTGTGGTGTTCCCAGCAGAGACAGGCTGCCTGCTTTGTCTTCAGAGACGGTCAACAGTATGACATGCCCACAGCTATCGATACCACACAGCTCTTTTTATAAAAGTCTATTTTATTCTTAAGGTAAAAGCACTACAAAGAAGACACATTAAAATAATAAAAGAACCTACATGCATGCTAGAGATCACCCCAACCCTAATACGGGGACTGGCAGGAACCGTCTTTCAGCACTCCATCCACAGGGTTTCCTTTGTGGTCACCAGTTCATCACAGCTTCAGCTCCAAACAGGCACACAGTTTTGAGGCCTCAGTAGATGGGGGATGAGGGGATATTTAATCCAGGATGCTGCTGCACTGCACTTCAAGAGAGGAGCTAGAGTCCAAGCTAGCACCCGGAAACCTGACGTTTGGGGAAGCCTGTGACAAAGCTTTTCAGCTTGGGTCTGTCTCTGTGAAGGACAGGAATGAAGAAATCCCATGTGCCATGGAAACAGCAAAAAGGAAACCAAGCAGCAAGACTGGCTAAATTTGGGTGAATCTATGTAAATAGCATCCAGCTGCATTTCATGATAAACTGTAAAATAATATTGTGTGTGTTTAGAAAGCCTGTCTGTTTCCATATGCTAGTCAGGAGGACGCGGGGTGCTGGCTGGCTGCATGTGCCTCTGATTCTTTCATTTGCAATGGGTTGTGTGGAGGGAAAGAACTGGAATGTGCAAACTGTGTTTGATTTTATTTCTAGCTGGTGAATATAGAAAACCAAATAATATACCCCCAAACAATAGTGGAAAAAAGACACTAGCAGTTGAATGTCAATGCAGACCATTTACACAGGCTTGAAGGAAAGGCACGAGAGTACTAGAAACTAAACGGTGTCATAAGATCCCGTTGTATTAATATGCAGATTACCTCATGCCCCTTCACTTTCTCAAACTAAACTAAGATCTGGCTGCTTGTCTGGGCTCATTTTGTTACAAATCCCCACCCCCATCCACCCAAAGGCAAAGCTCTCTCCTTTGTTAAGTCCTCAGCCAAGTGGTAACGCTCAGCAATGAGGATAAAGGGGGTGATTTGTTTTTCCAGGATGCAGAAAAGGGCCCTTTCCCCTCCAAGAGTCTGACTGTAACCAACTAACACTAATGATCTTCCGCTGACCATCTCTAATGAGCCACCTGCCTCTCTCGTTCTTCTAGTCTCCATTGACTCCATGCAGGAGGTGTGTGAGGGGAAGCAGTCAGAGATCTTCCAGCGCTACGCCGACGGCAGCTTCGACCCCAACTGCTGCTTCAGCATCTACTATGGAGACCACATGGAGTCTCTCGACCTGGTGTCCTCCAGTGGGGAGGAGGCGCGCACCTGGATCACGGGGCTCAAGTACCTGATGGCAGGGATCAGCGATGAAGACAGCCTGTCAAAACGGCAGAGGACCAGAGACCAATATCCTTCTGAGCTGCGAGGGAGGGTGTCGAGCAGGGCGGGGAGGTATTGCTCCTAGAGGAGTGTGTGGAGCTGTCCTTGGTGCTTGTTTCCCTGGCAGCACGTGTGAGGCAGAGGATTGCACAATGGGTCCTATCACACACTCCTGTTTCCAGAGGGCCCCCTACCTATCTGAATATGGGGTGCAGCATTCCATGCTCTGTTTCATCCCAGAGGAAATTTCCCCCCTTCTCTGTGCTCCCATTTATTGCAATTCCTTGATCACTCTCCTATGCTAGGCTGTTGCAGGGTGTCTACTGTGGTCACCACTGGAAAACAGAATTTGCTCCATACAGTGAGATCTCTCCGAGATGCCATCATTTTCTGTCCCTGTACTTAGAATAGTAACCAGACTGTAGACTTGCCAAATGTTGTCCCTTTGGTGTTGGCCACTGTACGGTATCGCTGATGTTAATTCTGGCAGGTAGGAAGCCTTTGCTGCTTATTAGATCCTGTTCTGTAGAGGAATGCCTGTCCCCTGCTATTGCATGTAGCCAGCTACTATTGTTTCCTTGTTCGGGAGAATGTTCTTGTGCTGGTGAGAAGAAAAGGGCATTGAGGTCCCTTTAGCTAACAGCTGCAAGGCAATGTTAGGTTGAGCAGTCTGAGATCCTGGCCTGGAAAGAGGCACCATAAAAGTGTGTAACAAACTGTCCACCTTCAGCTCTTTTGGGGACCAATCACTTGTTTAATGTGCACCAGCGAGGAAAGGTTCTGGGAACCTGTTGAAAGCTTGTATACAGCACCTGAGGTGCATCTGCATCATTTGGATTATGGGGTTTTTATATCCAGCTTAGGCTGTCAGGACTCCCAGTGACAAATCTAGTCCTGGGCAATAGAGCTGCTTATTGTTTTTCTAGTTAAGCTATCTTGGGTTAGAGATTAAGAAAACCTTTCTGACTGTTAGTGCAGTTAAGCTCTGGAAAAGGCTTCTAAGGGAAATTGTGGAATCCCTATGAATGGAGGTTTTTAAGAACAGGTTAGACAAACCACCTGTCGCAATGGTCTAGGTTTACTTGGTCCTGCCTCAGCACAGGGAATCAGGCTTGATGACCTCTCGAGATCCCTTTCAGCTGTTTCTTTGATTTCTGTGTGTAGTTTACAGCCTATAGTAGAAAGTCCACTAATCTGTAGTGCTACAGCTGTGCCGCTCTGCTCTTGCAGAATCAATACTTTCTGCGTTGATGGAGGGGGATTTTCCACCACTGTAATAAATGTACTACCTTGAGAAGTGGTAACTAGGTCAACAGAAGAAGATGTTAGTGGTCAGTGGAAGAAAATACTTCCATTGACCTAAGGATGTCTACGCTGGGGGTGTAGAGCAGCTTAACTACATCTGTCGGGATGTGAATTAGGTCCACATATGTTTTAGGTATAGACCAGGCCCAAATAATGTTCAGTAAGGTTCCTTGATGCTCCATTGCCTTTCTTAACTCCAATTAAATGTGGTTGAAGCAAACCTTTGATGAGGCCGATAAGAATGGTGATGGCAGTTTGAGTATTAATGAGGTGCTCCAGCTGATGCACAAACTGAACGTGAACCTTCCTCGACAGAAAGTCAAGCAAATGTTTAAGGTAAGAAGTGAGAGTGATAATTTCTAAGGGGAAAAGGGCTGAGCTGCAGAGAGCTACCGTGCAACACAACAGGAGAGAGAATAAATGCTTCACTAGCAAATTCTTTTTTGTTCCCTCAGTGGATACTGTATTGTGCATTTCAGCAAGTCGGAGAGAACTCTGGAAACAAAGGTGTCATAAGTACATTCTTAGCTGCAAAGGGAAAAGATACATGCACCAAGTTGTTTCTGGAGTTTTACAGTGTAAGGACAAGCATAGCCCATCTGCTTCTGTCAGTTTCCATGCCCTACCCTCTTATGCTTGGAGCCAGATTCCGATACCCTTACTTTTATTGAACCATGCCTTTCTTGTTGAAGGAATCTCAGTCTCCATCATGGGAGGTTTTTCAGAGCAGATGAGACAAACATTTGTCAGGGATGGCCTAGATAGTACTTACCCCTGCCATGACTAGAGGGGACTGGATTAGTTGACCTATCAAAGTCCCTTCCGGTTTTATGATTCTTCTAACTCCAGAAGTAAGGAACTCGATGGGACCACATATGGAGTAGAGTGATACCCTTTCTCTCTCACAAAGTATCAAAATTTGACCAGTATTTTTATAAACCTGGTCTTCTATGGCCATTGATTATCCTTGATCATTTCCAGCTGTGCAATGGACTGCTTCTTTGGTGATGGTGACTAGGTGGACTGTGCTCACAAACCATGTGCTTTATCCAAAAGCCAGCTGCTCCCTCTCCCCAAGTAATTCCTGTTACCAGAGCTATTGCTCTGCAAATACCTGGGGTGCCTTTCCCAAGTCTGAAAGGAAGAAATGACTCTGAATCAGTACTATGGGAGGGAAATGCAGGTACAAAATTAAAGATCCTATGGATTGACTGAGAAACACGTTAACCTGGATTTAGGTCCAATGACTTTGAAAGCTACCCACTCTAAGGGGCTCAGTTTCCATTGATTGATCTGTTGCTAAATCCCCATTTCACCAACTTAACTGTCCTAATTTTGAATGGCCTAGCAAAGTGCTGTTGCTAAATAGGGTGAAGTGATTCATGCATGATGCCAGGTGCTGTTGGCAAACAGGGAAGTCATTGCATTGCTGTGGACAGCTGCTTGGGGTGATTACTGTGTGCAACAGTGGGGCTGTGGCTTCACCTTCCTTCTCTCTCACTCCCTTTCCTCCCTCTTCACTGTCCCTCTTCTTTTTTAAGTTTGGCTTAGAATTAAGTCCCATGAGTTGCTGAGATGTTATCTCCCTCTTGACTCCAGGGATCTCTCTTGGCATTTCCTCCTCTCTTCCAAGTGCTCTAACTGTTCTTTCAAAGGATGTCTTAATCCTCCTGCCACATCTCTGAGTAGTTATGACTGCCACGCTCCCTTTCGCACAGCACCCTATGAAATGCACTGCTTCTAATGGGTAAATTATGGGACACCAGGTAACAAGCCCACCCTTTCTCCTCCTGTATGCTGGGCACTTAACCCAGAATATATTACTCATAGTTACTGGAAAAGGAAAAGATCTGTGGCTGGGCTTGGAGTTGATCTCTGTTTAAAGTCCACTAGAGTTGGGCTAAAATGCTCTTGTAGATGTTGCAGCTAAGGGGAGCAATGAGTGAGGTGAAAGGAACTGACTTTTTGCAGGGAGAGGGTGTGTGTGCGCATAAGAGAGATTGAGAATGTGATTGGCTTAATACAGGGGACAACTGGCTGTCCAAATTCTTGCTATTTTTATCCTGCTGTTGAAAATATGCCCTTAAGCTGTCAGGCAGTAAACCCAGAAGCCCACCAAAGGGACCCTCTTTTTGTATGTGAAGGATGGGGAGAGGAAGAGTTAGTCTCCTTAGGAGATGAATTTTGGTTCTCGGTGGTGAATTCTGTGTACATGGCCAGCTACTTGGCGTGGTGGTGAACCTATTAAGCTAGTTTTTAATTAAAATTCAGTCTAGACATGAGCCATCAGCCCCGGGATGACAGTGAATGTAGAATTAAAAGACGACTTCTTTTTTTTTCTTAAAGACGTGGCATTAGGGTTTTTTTCAGGAGCCCTGAATCCAAGATCTGCTTTCTAGTTCTGTTGGGCTGTGCCTGTTCTGACCATCATTGTGGTACTTGGGCACTAACCAAAGGACCAAATACATTTTAGAAGCTGTAGTTTGATTATAATCATTTCCTTTAAAAAGCTCCAACGCATGCAAAGACATTCACAGAAAACACAGCTTACCTCCTAAATAAAGTCCTTGCATAACAGATGGCTGCTGGAACAACAGAAGCAGTCAGGAAACTTGACTACAGTGAGATCTTTGTTCACTGGAATGAGATGTTTCTGACTTCTGGGTCTTGCATGTTTTGTTTAAAATCTGCTCTGCTGGTAAGATGCAGAGGATTCCTCCAAAACGTCCCGAATCGAGGAAGGACATTTGTCAGGTGCACGTGTTTTAGCATCACATCTTGTCCTAGGGTCAGGTCCTCAGCTGGCATCACTGTCTTAGCCCCATTGACATCAGCTGAGGATCTGTCCTCTGAAGCCTTTGTAGTGGAGAACTTAACATGTCATGTCTCCCATTTATAGAGCAACATTGTAAAAATTGGTTTCTTAAAGTCTGGTTTGGTGATAGACTTCACTGCAGAGATGTGTAAAGTCTGGTTCTCTTCTATCCAAAGACATTCACTGGCCAAAAAAAAAGCAGTAAGCCCACTCAATATCGGATAACTTTCTGCTAAATTGCTTTACCACGGTTTCCTGTTGAGGCAGCCAGACATCAAAGACAACATTGCTTGATATGGACAAGGCATGTGGCTTATGACTGTGGCAGAGAAATCTTTCTTGACCCATCTGTTGAACTGAAGTCCAGTCACCGTCTCCTCCGATCACATCTACTACAATCTCTGTTTTTGTCGGAGCGTTGTGTGGAGTAAGCAGACGCTCATATATGTCATGTTGACACAGCTACAACACTATATTCGTGTCTGTTGCAATGCAGATAGCTACTTCTTTGCAATTAGTTCTGCTGTTGTCCTTGACCCACATCATTGTTTAATTGAATAGGGGAGGATTAAAGATATATCTATGCCTCCACACCAATGATCCAAAAGCTGATTGCACATGGGACTCTGATGGGAATGAAAGTTTTTATAGTAGGCAAACAACTGCAAACTTTGCTATGTGCCATGTGCCTCAGAAACATTTTAAAGAGGCAGCCTTGCTGTTGATAATGTGCTGGAGGTTGAGAGAAGGAATGTTTGCAAAAAATCTAAATGGTGGAATTTTGAAGGATCAAGGTGCCCAGTTCCCAATGACACTCTGAGATTTTGGGCTCCATTGAAATCCAGCCTAAATCAATTTATCTTAGATGCTTACATGGCCCCCATTACAGTAATATCTGAGTACCTCAGTCTTAATGTTGTTACCCTCACAAAACCTGAGTGGGGTAGGGAAGTGCTATTATCCTCATTTTACAGATGGGGAAACTGAGGCAGGGGGAGGCTAAGTCACTTGTCACAGTGGAAATCTATGGCAGAGTAGGGAATTCAACCTAGGTCTCCCAAATGCTAGATTTGTGCTCTAACCACAAGACCATCCTTCCTCTCCTACCATTTGTCTAGGTAGCATCTCCAGTTCCTGTACAGACTGCAACTGGTTTAAGACTCCATGGTGAAAGCTTTCTCTCAAAGTCCATCCCTTCATCTTTCTAGAGTTTCTATCCAGTCTTCTGGACTCTCTGTGCTTGTGTTGGTCGACCAGGACTGGCCTCTCCTCTTGCGCTGTAGCGAGACAAACAAAGAATCTTGGAGTCCTTGCCAGTGTTAAACTGCCTTTGACCTGTAGATGTCAGTTGGTTGGGTAAAAACCATTCCAAAGCTGCAGTCAGGAAATGCTGTTGAGGCACCGAATGGTTTGAACTGTTACCAGATTCCTTTGAAACCCTAGTGCGATGGTCACTGTGCCACGAGACCTTCCGTGATTGAGCTCTGATGCCTTGCATCTCAGTGGGGAGGAGCCCCACAATGATCTTCCAGTAACATTCAAGAGCAGGCAGGGCCAATCTCTGTAGTCCAGTGTTTCCTGGTCTGTTGTCTAGGGACGTCTGTAACTGGGGCTTCTGGGTTCTCTGACCAGCTCTACTGCTGACCCACTATGTGATCGAAGACAAGCCTCCTACCTCCCTGTGGGTGACATGCAACCCTGTGCAGAGGGTTAGATGCTGCTTAAATCCTACTTGGAAGGCTTACGTGGTGCACGGGGTTCACTGGGCAGTGCATTGAGATCCGTGAATGAAAGGCACTAGGAAAATGGATTCACTACTAGGAACAATAACAACTAGTCATAACATCACCCTAGGGCGGGAGCAGAGATCCAAAGGAAGAGTCCAACCTAGATTTTCCCTTCCAATGCAGATCCTGCCTGAATAGGTCTTCTCACTCACAGATATCCCTTACCGCCCCTTCCTGAGCTGCCTGTTTAGTTACTCACAGTGGCTCCTTTGGCTGTAGGGTAGCTGCTGGTATCACCCAGCAGAAGTCAAGTCTGTAAAACTGATTGATTGACATCTTCCCCTGGCCCCAGCCTATGATTTGGGGTTTTGTCTTGAGCTTTATAGGAAAATGAGGGGAGGCAGGGGGAAGGTGGCACTTTGGAAATGATCCGGCTTGCTTCTGGAGAGAGAAGACGACGCTTCTGAATTCCTTCCCCTGGCTCATGACTGTGGTAGAAGATTTATTCTGGTGCCTCCGGGCAGAAAATATTTTTAGCCTGCAACTCTTTCTGCTGTGTTTTCTTCATCCTGCTGACAGCTGATGCTGAAGCCTGCCCTGCTGTCTCTTGTGTCCAATGTAGATTCCTCTATGGATATACACTGGTAGGATTTGCTCAACTGGAGCATGGAAAACAGAATGGCTCTGTGGCTTGCAGCAGTGCAGCAGCCGGGGGAGGGACGGATAAGCAATTGCAGAGGCCGAGAAACCTCCAGCAACTGCAAAATGCAGGTTACCCTAAAATATATGTGAGCATATATTGTACCTGTAACTTCAGTGTCTCAGATGTCCTGCGGGGATAGAAATTGCTACACTGATAACAGTTCACAGCTAAAAGATGGAAAAACCAGGGCAGGAGCTGCTTATAGTGATGCCTTTCAACCGTAAACATCACACACCCAGCAAGTTTGTCTCTTGAATGATTGTTACAGGCACCATGTTCCCCCGCAATTCAGGAGGCATTGCTGCTTAATGGACTGACCACTGGACTAGGGTTCTATTGCTGGCCCTGTCACTGGCCTGCTGGGGGACCTTGGGCAAGTCATTTCCCCTCGTGCCTCAGTTTCCCCATCTGCAAAAGGCGGGTGCTGATACTGGCCTCCCTTCAACAGCACTCTGAGATCTCCTGATGAAAAAATGCTAGATGAGAGCTCGGTGGTGGTGTTACTGCCTGATGCAGCCAGCTGAGCCACACTCAGCACCTGAGTGCCTCTGAATTCCTCGTGGGCATCTCTACATTTAGCTTAAGGCAGGTGTGCTGAGTCCACTAAAGCACACGGGTGCGCACACACATCTAGTTACCCCAGCTTTAGCCCAGTGGGCTCATACACTTCAGTGCATTTGCTTCCCTTTGGGGGCAGATGCCAGGCTAAAAAGCTTTGGAGAAACAAGCGTGTGTCCTCACACTCAACAAGAGGCCCTTGTCATAAGCTTGTTTTCAAACAAAGGCTCTTCCCTCCCATGGTGGAGGGAAGATAATACTCGTACATCTATTAATATGCACTCCAGCTGGCAGCACTATAATCTGCTGGTACCTGCGTTATTAAACCCTGTGCACCATCTACTTCTGCTCCACGGAGAATCCTGTCCTTTCTTCAGTTGTGCTGGACTGTAATGAGGCTTTCGGGGGGAGGGGGGACAGGAGTAGATGGTGTCTCTGCACAGGCAGAACATTTTAATAATGTTTTAATAAAACTTCTTTGCAATGCCAGCAAATACCACGCTCACAAATGCAGTGCTGTGGAAAACGAAATTTCAGAAACTCATCAAAATTTGTGGATTAAAGTGAGTCGCTTTCTAGGGTAAATCATTCGGATTGATAGGAGCCAAAGGGTAGAAACTGGTAAAACCTCTGTGACCAGAGTATGGGTTTCTACTCATAGCGTGCTAGACTCTTGCCTTAACACTTTCAGATGAATAGCAGTAATTATATATGCCAGGCACTTTAGGAATCCTGTTAAGGGAGGAAAAAAATGGATGTGCCGTTTCCATATGAAAGTGTATAAATGAGAGCAGCCTGGTCTGAATTATGGATGTGATTGGTGTTCTGTGATATCAAATTCCTGATATTAAGCAGCCTTGAATTGCCTAATCAAAGCAGAAATCTCTGCCTTGGTTAATGGAAGAGCTAAACAGAACATTGTTAAAACTAACATTGTACATCATACATGGGATTTGAAGGCAGCCCCCATGGGTTCCATTTTTTAATTAATATCCTTTCAGTGACTCAGATGAATGCCTGCTTTTATTAAAGTGGTGTATTTTAATTCTATCCAGAACTTTATTTTTAAAGGAGATGAATGTTGTGTATTTGCCGCTGCTACCCCATTCATTTATGGTGGTGGGAAGGTAGAGTGTCATTTTATTATTAGCAAGGTTTAGCTCACAAGCATATTCAGATATGTTTCACTGAGCTCTTTTAATAAGTTCAGTATCTCTGCATTGATCGACCTGTTTTACATTGGCGCCTAATTCTGTTAACCATTTCAGAGCCTGCACAAAATTTGGCTTCAGTGTTGTAGTTGCTACAATTTTAGAGTTGGTAAAGTGTAAGGTTGCTAAATAGAAATCTATCATCCAGAGCAAGCCAGAGTTAGAAAGTGTGTGTGGATTCCTTGGGGACTGAGGAATCCAAGCTGATAATGAGGAAGCTGATAATGTATCGCTGATAATATTGAGAGTCTCTCTCTAGGTAAATCAAGGATTTTCAGTTTTGCTGTGTTCTTGGAGAACTAGCAGTGCATGGGTACTTAACCCTGGGACTCCTAAATGGAATTTGTGCTGTTAGTTAAGTGCCGTTGTCCATGGTCTTGTTGTGTTATGTTCCCTGAGACTTTTCCCAAATAATTGATAAAACTGCAGCCTTCATGGCACCAGCGCAAGGGAATACAGCGAAGAAGTATTATTTGGACTGTACAAGAAGCCTGAAACTTTCAGTCTCTGATTTGTAATGTGCTTAGGATTGTCTACAGCAAAAAGGTGCAGAGCAACCAGCTGACAACTCAAGTGCTGGAAAACAAAGCGGGGGATGTGAGAGGAGCTCAACATTAAACCAGGTCTGTGGGATCTTCATTCCTGACACTGTGCGAGAGACACACATCCTGGCTTGATAATGCAGCAGTTTAATTCCCAAGGACAATGTCTGAAAGGGGTGGTTCAGTTCTGTATGAGCACAAGTGTCTGACACTTGGAAAGAATGTATGCAATGTTGCTGTAGCTGTGTCAGTCCCAAGATATGAGAGAGAAAAGGTGGGGGAGGTAATATCTTTTTATTGGACCAACTTCTGTTGGTGACTGAGATGAGGTTTCCCAGCTACACAGAGCTTTCTCTTTGATGAAAGGAATCAGGTAGCACCATCCTAGCAAGATAATTACTGAGCAATTTTTGATTCTCTTTTCAAACTTTCTCTCTCTTTCATTTCCCTGCAACAAGACACATTTCCCATTTTATCAAGTGAGAATAAGGATGGGAAATGCTGAGTCAGAGTTATCCTAAAAGATCAGCACATGTGGCATCTGGCTGGATAAGTGCGTTGTTCTGCCTGCCATCTGCCAAACTGCATTTTCTCATAGTCTGAAATGGAGATGTCTGGAGTTGTTGTAACCTAAGGGTATGACCACACCACAGTGAGGAGGTATGTAGAGATACTCAAGCTAACTTGGATCTAGCTAGATAAAAAGCTAGCTCAAGTAACAATAGCAATGAAGCCACAACAGCATAGGTGTCTTCCTGCACCTTGGCTACATAGGGCTTGGCTACACTGGCGCTTTATATTGCAATAAAGCCTCCCAGAGTGCTCTACCTTACTACCCGTCCACTCTGGCAAGGCACGTAGAGCTCTCTGACTCCCTGGCAGGAGCGCTCCTAGTACTCCACCTTGCAAGAGGATTAACAGCTGTTGCATATTGGGTGAGACGCTTCAGCTCCAGTGTAAACGGGTAGCGACGTTACTGCTCTCTGATTAGGGGGCGTTTCCGGAGGTCAATCTCCTTAAGTCAAGTGGCCTCTCTTCCCTTTGTTTTGATCTCGGATAGAGGAATGCGGAATTGCCTGTTCAGAGCTCCATTTCAGACAGCCGGCAGCTTATTTGCAACAGGGCAAATCAGCAAAGCAAATGTTTACTGAGTGAGTGAGTGGCAGGAGGACTGTGGGGGGTCTGAATTTACAAGATAGCATGCTGACACACTCTCAGCACTCCAAAAATCCACTCGCTCTCTCCCTCCACATACACACACCACACTCCATCCCGCTCCCCTTGTTTGAAAAGCAAGTTTCAGCCACTTGAACACTGGGATAGCTGCCCATAATGCACTGCTCCCAATGCCACCGCAAGTGCCGCAAATGTGACCATGCCAGAGCGCTTACAGCTGACAGCATGGACAGACTGGAGTACTTTCCCTAGAGCGCTCTCCGAAGGCTGGTTTAACCCAAGCACTCTACACCTGCAAGTGTGGCCAAGCCAATACTTAAGCAGTAGTTGTACTGCTTTTGTTACTTGAAATGGCTTTGATCTACCCGTGCTGCAGTCACGCTTCCTGATTGCAGTGTAGACATACCCTAAGTAGCTCAACATTCCTAGACTTGTCTGCCTGACTGAGTTTGAGGATGTTGGACAAGCTGTTTCCTAAACCATCTACAAGAACTCTTCTCCATTTGAATGATTGGTGAGGTTTGACCTGACCACTGTGCCGTTGGTGGGAGATGGTCCTTGAACTGAGATTTTCCATCAGAGAGATTTTCGGGGGCTCAACAAACAAAATTCAGATCTGAGTTTGGATTTTAAACATTCTAAGCTTTTGATGGGTTCTGGTCTGTGAATGTTTTGGTTCAGGCTGATATCTAAGTGTTTTGCCTTCCTACATTTCTCAGAGTTCGTTTATGGCTGATAATGGTCCTGATTTTTACAGTAACTGCAGCAGAAATGTGCACCGGCTGACTCAGATCAGCAGTACTGCAAACCTATTCAGCAGCAGTCTCATCTTTTCCCCTGGCATCATCGGTGCGTGTGCCTTACTGGAGACTTCAGAGCCCATTCCTAAGAGTCACCCAGATACAATCAGATAATGTCTCTTCAAACAAAGCGACTGAGCCCTAAGGTCTTCAAGGGGCTCTTTCTAATCCCTAAGATTTACTGGTTGATTTTTTTTTCTTCCTCCTCTCCTCTTCGTAACAGCTGCTCAACTTTAATTGAAACTTCCGTGTTGATGTGGTGAATTCTAGACTGAAGCACTGAGCTGCATTCGGATTGCTCTCGCTGTTCAGGAGACTTGCTGTCTGTTCTAGATGGATGGCTTTTTTTCATTATACCCCAAAGTCATCTTATGCCATTGTATTGACTTTACTCTGCCTTATCTGCCTTGCTCATTAAACAGAGCTCGTTTTACATATTTCATGTGCCTGCATTGTACAAACTATTTCTCTCTCCATCTGCCCATCATAGATTGTTCAGAATTAATTTTTAGGGAGGGATTACCCAGGGGAAGAGTGGACCATTTGTTCTGAATAATCTTTTTAAAGTTCTGCCATTTATATTGCTCAGCCCAGCAGCTCCGGGAAATTTGATTCGTCCTTTTCATTAGGCACAAAACCTTATGCCTCACATCAGATGTTCTTTTTTTATGAGCCGCTTTATGGCAGGGGAGCTCCTCTCCATTCAGTTTGTGGGTGTGAAGGGTCTTTTCATAGCTAGTTCCTATAAGCTGACATACAAATTAACAGCCATATTTTCACGGGCCACTTTTGTGGGTGGGTGGGTCAGTAGGTCAAGGGGAATAGTGGTACAGTACACACCTGCAGAATTTCTGCCTATGCTTTTTTTTGGGCTTGTAGCTTGATGCAGGTAGAAATGTGAGTACTTTAATGGACAGATACGAAGCTGCAGTCACAAATCAGGTGCACAGCCCCTGCGTGGCTACACTTTGTATGTTGTACATTTCAAAAATACAAGTGCAATTTTTGCCATTGCATGTTTTGTCTACCAGAAAAAAAGTTACCGTTTAAAAATCAGACCTCATGCAAATTGCCCCTCCTATGTCTGCCCCCCCACCAAAAAAAATCAATAGGAAAATCATTGAGTCTATTGCCTAGGGCACAGAGCTGAGTTTTGTTTGGTTCCACTAACTCCATAGGCATCCCTGGGGCTCACTTCACCGTCTGTAGAATCGCTAGCTGTAATGTATTTACTTAACATGTTCTTGGGAGGCTTAATGCCTGTAAAGGGCTTTTGAGACCGCTGGATGAAAGGTGTGCTAGAGGTGCATCGTTAAGGGCAATCCAAATGCCAAAGCTCTCATCCGTCTGTAATTCTCCACACTTCTCCTATCACTCTCTCCTCTAGTTTTAGGATCTATTAGTCCAAAATGCTGGGGCTCCTTTTACTAGAGAGCAGGAGGACTGAAGTGAAGGCGAGGACCAAGAGTGGCAGTACTCCCTGACTTACTGGTAACAGAAATGAGAACTGATCTATATTCCAGAGGACATCAGAAAGCAGCACCCAGGAGGTCTGTGTCATTAGCACCAATGAACACTAATGGAGTGTGAGGCCTACGTGATGGCAGAGTGAAAATGGAATCAGACTGTTGTACTCCAAGCAGTTGAGGTGTAAAACAACTTTTAATATGCCGGTGATGCAGTTAAAATACAATGTGAAATTGCTAATCCAAACTGATGTGGGGTTCTTTTGATATTGTCCAAACTGAATTCCAACAGGCTCTGATATAATGGCATTTGCTGACATGGGACTATATTTGCACTTCATCCAGCTTAAAAACTCTGTGAAGAATCCTGCTGTTGATGAGTCACAAAGGAGAAAAAGTGCTTGTCCCATTTGAAACATTAGCACGGTGGTTCTCAACCCACGGCCCAATCAGCACACAGCTGCTGCCCATGTGACATCTTCAGGGCTGTACAGGTAGTTTTGGATGCAGCCCACATAACATATTGTGGGCCACATATGCGGTTTGTTTTGTATTTTTTTTTAATGGAGAGTTTGCTTCAAGGGCTACTTTTCCACTCCTGTATCTCCATGTATTTCTAATCGACGAATAAGTACCTTTTAGTTAGTGTTTTCACAAAGTGTACCCAGGGAGAAGCACGCCGAATGAATGCACAACGTCACCGGAGGTGGTGTGTGTGTGGCTCACTGTCTCAGCGGATGATGGGCTGAATCCTATAGCTATACGTAAGAAGCAGGGCCTTGTGGTTAATGCGCTGGCCTGAGAGGCAGAGGATCTGGGGCCTATCCTTGGCTCTGTGGTATACTTTGTGTGCCTTATTCCCCTTCAGTAAAATGGGGGGAATATGTGCTGTTCCATCTTTTGTCTGGCCTGTTTAGATTGTAGGCTGTCTGGGCGGGGTTGATCTCTTGTCTCGTGTTTGTAAAGCACCTAGCACGATGGGTGAGTGAGCTCTGCTGCGACCTTTAGGCCGGCACTACTATAATATGGTATGTATCTCTGTGGCCTCCATACATACACGCAATTGGTGGTGCTCTAAGGACCAATGATAAGCTTCTGCGCTGGGCCCCACTGCCACCCTGACACTCACGAAAATGGTCACGGCAGCTCCATGTCAGCAGTGATCGAATGGTAGGCTGGTGCAATTGGTCAAAGAGTGGAGATGCTGCTGGTTTATTTCCTCCGTAAGCCCCTATTAAATTACATGCGTAGATGTATCTCTGCCCTAGGAATTCACAGGTGTGCTCCTGAGCCATGGGCTTCTCGATGGGATGATGGTATTTCTAGTCACTTTCCCAAGACATCACAAGTGGCCCCTTTCTCCTGGGTACCTGCATGTCCTCTCCCCAGTTCTCAATTACATAGTGCTCTGTCTCATTGCTGTGGATGGGAGAACCCTCCCGATGTGGGGGACCTCATGGACACTGCTGCCTCTGGGAAAGCGAGCTCTGGAAGCCTGCATTAAAATGCAGCTGTTTAGGAAGGTTAAAAGGGGTGTGGATAGGGGGGTTGCAAGGCATTCATAATGCCAGTATGAGCCTGGTGAACAAAATCTTCCCTAGCCCTGAGTTGCTGGGCGAGACGGCATTCAGGTGAAAAACGACTGTTTTGTAAAACACAAGGGGTTATGTGTTTTGGTTTTGGCTTCTTTTTCATTTCCCGCCATTGTAACGATCTTGCTGGGAACCGGGGCACTTTAGCAGCATCTTGCTGTTGCGTATTGCAGGAGGCTGATACGGACGATAACCAGGGCACGCTGGGCTTTGACGAGTTCTGCGCCTTCTACAAGATGATGTCGACGCGGCGTGACCTGTATCTGCTCATGCTCACCTACAGCAACCACAAGGACTACCTAGATGCAGATGACCTGAAGCGCTTCCTTGAGATTGAGCAAAAGGTAGGTGGGCACTGGGGAGAGAAAGGCAGCTTGCATGCAGAACTCTGGTTTCTCTCCCTTAGAAAGCTACAAGGTTCCAACCTTCCATTTAAAGGTGACCTTTTAATGTTTCGCTCTTCCCGGGGTGGATTGAAATCCTATCAAACCTTGACATTTTACGTGACAACAAGGTCACCTGCAAAGCATGTCCAAACCTGTGCACAGAAACTTAAAGCCTATTGCCACTCAATATTATTTATCCCAGCTGAGTTCTGGGTTTTGATGTCTTAAAATGGAAAGAGAAGTCTGATACGCTAGTGCTGCCTCTTTTTCCCTTTACATACAGCACCCTTGACAGGTTTGAATAATCAGCCTTCTCATTTAGGGAACACTGGAGAAATTAATACTCTCCATAAACTGGGAGAGCAAAGATGGGCTAACCATCTAGTTTAGCATGGAAGATTGATTGTGTTTTACTCCTGTGGATCTCACCTGGTATGTTGATTTCTTAATGATCATAATTTGCACACCCCACCTACTCTCAAAATTGGATGCCATTGTACATAGCATCTCTGTATGCACTGGACAGCTTGTGGGTTGAGTGCCAAGTGGCGCTTTCTATTTTTTAATTTAATTTTTTTAAAGCAGTAATAGAGTGCTTTAATTGTGCACAGCAGAGCGTGGGCATGACTCTTGGTGGCAGAGGAAATAATCTAAGCAAGATTTAATACTTGCCATATGTTTGTTTCAAGACCTCTTCCTAATACTGTTTTATGTTAATTCCATGCTTGTAAAAGAGAAGGACAAATAGAACTGGCTGGAAGCGGGCAGGAGATGGGCAGGTACTATGCAAACATGCCATTCATATGTCTGAGAATGCTTCACAAGGTACCCCTTCTGTTGCAGTTATTAGTCTTCCAAAGCCAGAGCCTTCCAATGAGGCCAAACTCCATATGGCCTAGAGAAATGCATCACTGTCCACTTCAGACCACAGAAGTCACCTTTCCCATTTTCAGTGACTTTTTGAGTAAAGATTTAGTTTCACACTGAAGACTGTAATATTGTTGAACGAGCAATTGTCACTGCAGGAATGTGTTTTTCAGTATCACACCTACCAGCTGTTTTGATGGGCACTCCCTCATGAGCTTGGTTCACAGTGACTTTTACTCTACTAGACACTTATTCCTGAAAAAATAAATGGCTATTTTTATAACTAAGCATTACTGTAAGGTTTCTGACCAGACCCCTGGGTTCTAAATCTGCCATTTTTAAATTCTGAATCAGGGAGCATGTGGGGCACCCAGACAACTGCAACTGGATGACTTAGACAAAAGCCACTGAATTTTTAACATGATTGCTGATACCACTTCAGGCCTGGTTTGGATGTTTCCTGGAATCTCCTTATTCCCTCTCTATCTCCCTAATGCAGATTATTCTGCTGTAGCTTCCCTCCTTTCCCTTACTTTTCCTTTAGAAAAATCCTGTAGATATCTCTAGCTAAATGGAGACATTTGACTCTTTTCAGTATGAGAGATGGGGATGAGGTAATATCTTTTATTGGACCAACATCTGTTGGTGAAAGAGACAAGCTTTCAAGCTCCACAGAGCTTCAGATCTGGGGAAGATACCCTGAGTGTCACAGCTAAATACAAGATGGAACAGATTGCTTAGCATGTAGTTAATGCATGTTTCGAGACCATTCAACTGTTAACATCTCTCCAGTTAACATCTTCCCAATGTGAGGCAACCTGAACCAGTGGTCGTGTTTTTGCCTCTGTCTCTGTCTTGCTGCATGGCCTTGGGGTAGAGTACAGTAATGAAGTAATTTGCCCACTGGAGGGTGGCCATGTTTCCCAGGGCTGTTGAGAGTATTCACTGCTGGCTTGGACAGCGCATTGGAGATAGAAAGGACTAACTGTTTGGTCCTTCTCTTGCCAGTCTAGTGGGCATTACAAGTCACACACCGTTCTGTCAGCTCATCGGATTTGAAAGAGATGAAGAATTTATGGTCCAGCAGAACAGGTGGTTCTCTATTAGAGGAGTTTTATTCTTGGCAAGCATTACACCTAACACTGTTCATAAAATCAGATGTTTCGTAGGTCTTCAGAGGCTTTAACTCCTGGGTTTATAAGCTTTACTAATCAAATATTGAATTTTACCTAGATGCCCTTGCCATAGTTATCAATGGGCTGTCAGTTAAATAGCAGCAAATTAATCTCCATGCACCCTGTTGCAGTAGCTGCTACGTAGACTGGAATTAATGATTTGCTCCTTGTAGGCAAGGGCTAAACAG
Organism: Dermatemys mawii; assembly: GCA_007922305.1. Taxonomy (NCBI): domain Eukaryota; kingdom Metazoa; phylum Chordata; order Testudines; family Dermatemydidae; genus Dermatemys; species Dermatemys mawii. The sequence continues at coordinate 4,168,148 of ML677380.1, read as the reverse complement.
GAAGGTTTGCATTTTTATTCATATTAATCCCTTATATCCATCAACCACTGCTGCAGATTAAAGATGCTGGCTCCCTTTCCTGACTGCTCCTGTAGGTTTTTGTGAAAAGGAAACAAATAGAGGTGTACCGTGCTGTTATTTTCTCATGGCTAAAGCTAAGTAGCTTCCTCTCTGCACACGTAAGTACATACGTGTATACAAATGCACTGATCTATTCTTTTTCTGCATCAAATCTCAACTATACTCACCTTGGTGGGAACAGCCAACTGCCAGCTAAGTGGTCGTCTTGGTTATTGGTGGCTTCAGTGGGTTGATAATTTTAAAATAAGCCCTGAATGATGAAAAATACAAATGTGAATATCACCTCTCTCTCAGCAGCCATAGGGACTGAACAAAGGGTGCCACATAGTAGGGCATCTATGCCAACAAACGCTGTTATGTGCTGATGACTGCTGCAAATAGCTGGCAGGTCTTGGCAGAAGTACCAGTTAACCAGATTTTGTAAACTATTCATCTGTTGTTTAGTGTGAATGTGCTTTACTGTACCTGTTCTATACTGTACCTGTACCTTATCACTTGTTCCTCTTATCAGGTTCTGAGCAGTTTCTAATGCATAGCTGTCTAAAACCTTTGGACTGCAAGGTTGTTGGCTGGTCTGTTCTGGGAAAGTTAAAGCCTGTTGCATTGAAGAGGCTGGTGGTTATTTTAAGTCGGCTGGTAATGGAGGAGAGATTTAGTAAACTAGAGTGCCACTAGCAGTGGGGACAGGGAAACCAGCCTATTACAAATGCGACTGAAGGAACATGTAATAAAAGACCATATTGCAATACTTAAATGAAAGGGGAGAGGGAAGGCGGATGGCAGAAGCTGAAGGAAACATGCTCTTGGGCAGTATGGCCCCAAAGGAAGACAAGAGCCATGAAGTTAAGGTAAAATCAAACCAGAGAGCCCTGCAGTTCAGAGTATTTCTTTCCATAAAGGAGAGAGGCTTCCAGTGGAATCTTTTTTCAGGATTTCATTAAGACTGAGAATTTAGTGACATTGTTTTGTTTCTCTTTCCGCAGTTTGACATCCTCAGTAAAAAGGGAGCATTTCAACTGCCCATTAGTCCCATCCCATCCAACCAGATATAAAACTCCTTCTCTCCTGAACTCCTGCGCAAGAGGCTCCTCTGTCAGGACAAGACTGGGGCATTTCTGGTCTCGGGAGGAAGCAAAATAATAGCTCAGACAGGACTTTTTTTTCTCACCAGAATTGAATAGCGTCTCATGAGTCACCTGCTAATTAAATAAAAGAATACACATTCCTTTGTGCCCGTCTCTTTAAACGAGTTAGGCTGTGTTTCTGTTTCACTGGGCCTATTGATCCTCTTCATGCTGGGAGAAGAAAATTAACTTCAGCCACAGGACTCAATCAGTTCAGCTAATCACTGGCACTGAGAGCAAAGAGCTCTCCGGCTTTCCTCCCGCGCATGGTGCTGCCCTCTTTAATGCAATATGTATAGAGCGAGGGTAGGCTTGAGCCTTGTCAGAAACAGAACAAAAGCATGCAGCGACTCTGCTGAGCTAGGAGCAGGGAAAGGCCATGCTGTGAGAGTGGGAGTAGAAATCTCCTGAAAACTAGCTTTCTTATGAGCTCCTGCCTTTGGTGGTCATGGCCAAAATGTAAATGATGCAAGAATGGTGTTTTGGTAGGAGACTTTGGGCTTTTGTGTCTCAGCCCAGCCAAGCCAGGACATTAGGTGGAAGGAGATTGCTTTTTTCATGCTCCTTAATCCATTGTGTTTTGAACGTCCCTACAAGAAAGCTCCAGTCCAGTGTCAAAAGTGCTGACCCTTTGGGCATGGGTCCACGTTGCCCAACCTGCCACCCCAATTCATTCCTGTGTCGACAGACACAGCAGAGAGGGTGAGGACAGAATGGTCCATGAACTCTGAAGTCCCCTTGTAAATGGTTCCTCCTGGGCAGGACACAGTTCTGTTTGTGCACTGCCACGGCCATGCTGTAGCTCTTTGATGGGTAGATGGAGAGTGCCCTGCTCCAGGCCCCTTTCCTGAGACGCTGACTCCTTGTCCCTGTGGTTTATGCTTTACTTTGGTTTTACGTGTGTGCTGATGAAAGATTCTCTGCTTGGCTTTTTCGTCTGAGGCGCTCTTTGGGACAGGCAGCGTATGGTGACACGTGTATGCAGCACCTCGCACAGTGAAGCCTTGATCCTGATCTGTAGCACTGCTGAGAACAGATGTCATAAATAATTGGTCACCGAGCTCTGTCTACATAATGCAGAGATTTATAATTCCTTTTTTAACTAACCCTAAGTGGCCTAACTTTCAATTGTCAATGTCTCAGAATATGAAGAATTTTCTCTGTGCACACGTCCTGAGGACCAGAATGTAATCCTGCCATTGATCAAAGTAACGGACGCCCTAGAAACGCTTCCCAGCCTTCTGATACCTGGCTAATTATTATAATTCATTCTTCTCTCCACTGGCTCCTGGAGTTCTGTTTTGTTGCATGCCTCTAAAGTGAAAACCTTTTGACATCACAAATTAATCCTGCAGCTGAAAGACCCTATTGGTCCATAGCAAAACATGTGCTGTTTGGTTGCCTTGCGGGCTTAAAAACACTAAACAAAATTGACATACAAAGCAGAAATCGGGCTCTGTGTTTTATTGTGTGCGACCAGGCATCTGCCAATGGGACTAACTTTTCACTTAGCAGCCTGATTCTTATCTGACCTGACACTGAGTGGCAGGAGTGGGAATTTTAGTGAATTGTGTAAAAATCCTAGTGCTAGTGTGGAAAATACAGCCAGCTTTCAAACTACATAGAAGAGAACTAGAGGAGCAGTGGATGATTATTTAGTTAACAAGATGTTCTCCACTTCATGTTTTGTTTCCTTTCTAGATGACTAATGTGACCAAGGAATACTGCGTGGAAATTATCAATCAGTTTGAACCGTGTCTGGAGAACAAGAAGCAGGGGGCTCTGGGAATAGACGGTAAGTTGGTTTTTGCTGCTGTTCTGGAAAATGCCCAATGGAGGCTACATGCTAGTTCAAATTTGACACTTGTTTAAGTACTGTACGGTGTCACCTTCCATAGGGGATGCTTTGTCTGTGCTTTTCTGTTAATGTTATTGATGTGAGCTGGGATTTTCAAAGGAGCCTAAGGGAGTTAGACACTTGGAGGGATGAGGCTCCTGTCATTGCAAGTCAATGGGGGTTAGATGCCTGTCTGTCATTTATGCCTTTGAAAGTCTCTCCCTGGGTCCTATTGAAATGCAGTGGGATTTGGCACTTAACTCCCCTAGGCATCTGTGACAATCCCAGACAAAGTGTTAATCCCCCTCACTCATGCTCCCCAGTGAACAACAAATGTTAGAGTTGGTTAATAAAATCAATGTTCTGAGAGTGTGTGGAAATTTATAATGGGGGTGGTAAATAATATCACCACAAGAAGCACACTCTCAGCAGGCCCGGTGCTGATGGACGCCAGGTGTTGCACTCAACAAGACTTCAATGGTGACCAGGAGTACATGTTGCTTTAGGGCTGATTTGGAATCCCTTTCTCAGTACAGTGGCCCCTTTATCCAGGTGGTCCCATCAACTTCAAAAGCAAACAAAGCCCTGGAAATGTTGTTTGGTCATAGATTGTATGGGAAGGGTCTTGAGCTATGTTTTTAATTTAAAAAGATAAAATCATAGTATGCATGTCTGTGGCTGGGTTGAACTAATCAAGAACCTCCAAGTATAAATTGGTACAGTCTGTTCTACCTGAATGAATGGGGTAGTTTCCAATACCTGGAGTTACCTCTTGGTCTTTATTGAAAGATGGTCTCTATATAATGGGTTCATGTCTCTCCTGCCCTAGGGACTGGAAACTCTGTTGCCCTGTCCCTTGTGTCCTCTTCTACACTAGAGCAGAGTGAGCACAGCAAGTAAAACACTCCATTCGGAATGTGTTGTGCTTCACACCCACTTCACCTGTGTGTGAGAATGGAGAATCAGATCCATCAGCTTGGCTTCCTTGCAGTTGAACATTATCCCGATCTCATCTGAGTCTGAGAGACATTAGACAAGAAGGGACCCTTGTGATCATCTACTCTGACCTCCTACATAACAGAATAATTCCTGCACTGAACCCAGGTTGTCTGGGTGAGGAAGAGTATCTGACTGTACTCTCATTGTTTTAACATGACTTCTCTTCCTTCTTACCATCAAACTTGACGTGGTGTGAGCAGTAACACCCCTGCAATCTGTTGCTGTGCTCAAAAAACAGATTACACGGATATTGGTGACATTGTATTGCCTATTAGGTTTTATAAGCATTGCTTATGGAGAAGTCAAGCCTACAAGCAACAGTACTTACACATAGCAGGCAAAGCATAGACTGTGGGGTCACCTTGAGAAGAGGCAGACAACTACATTACTGACGCCTGGTTGTGCTGCTGTAAAAGATTTTGGAGCACAGTTGTTACTCTACCATGAAATTGAAGTCTAACACAGAAGCCAGTAGCTTGGTCCTATTTGAGAAGTTATTGCAGAGGGACTCTTTATGATTTCTTTATATTTTTATATATACCGTTTCTTAGGAGTAGAAATATGCTCTTGTGCTTAAGGCACAAAATAGGGAGTCAGACTTTGGGGTCTACTCTTAGCTCTGTGCCAGATGCGCTATGTAACCTTGAGTTTAGATCCATCTGTGTCAGTTTTCCCACCTGCAAATGGGAGTAGTAATAACTCTGACCTCTATTCTTCCCAGGAGGCTGTAAAGCTTCACTTCGCTAATCTTGTACAAAGCACTTTGTGCTTCTGTAGCACCAGGATCTCAGAGCATTGTCCTTTATTATTGTGATGTGAAAATATAAAACATGCTTTGGGCAGTTAAAAGAGTTTGATTAAACATGCTCTATTTCTCCGCAACTTTTTATTTGTGATTGGTTGCAGTTCTAAGATCCTACCTGGTAGTGATCGAGCTTTTGGTCTGCCAAAAACTGCTGAGAGAGTGAGTAAGTCTGGTAAATATCTTGTCTGGGCTGCATATCTAGGAAACGCACCTGTCCCTGTGTTGAAATGTGTAGAAGACTGACAAGTGGTGTGTATGCAGGGCTCTTGTTTGCAGACATAGCAATTATTGCAATTCTTTCTGCTGGTCTACACATCTCATTTACTCAGATCTTATCCCTTGACCTCATTTTAGGATACTGCATGCCGAATCAAATAGTCAATATACTGGGGAGAGGGGATTGAGAACACACCTTACAGATTACTAGATTACTAGATTTTGCTGAGGGTGGACAATAGCCAGGCCTGAGACTAATGTGTGTGCTTCAGGAGTTATTTTTCATTAGGTTGAAGAAAGGATAGAGGGGGACAAAGCCCCTCTCTTTTGTTCTGAGGGGGGCTGTGTAGGGCTGTTGTTTCCCAAGCATTCTCCCTCCTACTCCGCTACCTTTTTAAAACTGGCATCTTCTTCAGGGAAAGTTCATTCTTCAGGGCTGTCCACTCTGGCATGCCTAGCCAGCCCTGTGTCCTCTAAATATTCCTCCCCACCCAGAGGGTTGTATAATCTTATGACCTCCTTAGACTTCAGAATGCTGCTGCTTCATTTAAGTAATCTAGTTCTTACCATGGCTTTGTGTTCTCTAGACATTAGGTCTCTCTTGCCCTCTAGCTGGAAAAGGGCTAGCAAGAGAGGATGGATTGTAACAGTGCTGAAGACAGAAGTCCTCTGTTTGCTCCCAGAACCAGTACGGTCACATGCAGTGCAGTGCAAGTTCCTTGCCAATGACTTGGAGGACCCATTCGCTCCTGGCGCTCTGAGATTGCCAAGCAGGGATCTAATTTATGTCCTCATAGCGGTGGCTTCTTGTTACGTGGTACCTGACTGCTAGGAACTCGACTGAGATGATCATTTTAATAGGATCACTGTTTGCTGTTGAGCAAAATAAAGCACCTTGTGTGACAGGAGGCTTTCCTGAGAATGGAGTCAAGCTCTTGAGGTCTTTGTTTCACACTGCCAGCATCTCGAGGTATTCATTTCTCTTCATTCCGGAGCTGATGGACACCGTTAGTTTTAGCTAATTAAGGCAATTTGAGCATTAAACTTCAGCAAGTGCATGAAACAAGCAACAGGGCCAGTTCACAGGGTGCCCAATTAGCGATGCACAGAACCGCTCCTTCGGCAGTCAAATCTGTCTTCCAGAATGAGGGAAAGATTAATTTGCTGAGAGCAGCTGGTCCTATTTTTGCTAGTGTGCAATACATCCTATTGATTTTTCATACTAGCTGATCTTATTTGGGTAGCCTCCTGCTTTTACTCAAGCTATGCTAATGGTTTGCTGGCGGAGGTGTTCTGATCATGATATATTCAATTCTCTTGCAAGCTGCCCTAAAGCTGCCGTGTCTTAGTGTTGGTTACAAGAGTTGCGAGCCTGCTGATTCTGAAAGTGACTCCCTGCTAGATTACATTCATCGTATAGGGTGAAATCTTATCAATACTTGGTGGAAGTGGGGTGACTCGTAATATGATTGGGCCTGATTGCTTATTTCTGTTTGAGACATGGAAAGAAAAAATGCTACAGTGCAGACATTATTTTCCCCTCTACTGAGATGGCTGAGAACCTGTTTGAAGATAGCTTGAGATACAGTAGCAGTGTGACTAACCTATGTAGTTCCTTGGTATTTTTGCAGTTCCAGCAAAGATGTTGTTTTTAAAGAAAAATTTAAGTGGCATGAATGCAAACCAAGCATCTAATGATTTAATCAATGAAGATCGAGCGTCAGTTTATCTGCACAGATCCATAACTGAGCAATTATATTTAATAATAATTAGTGAACAGTTGTTTTTCTTTCAACATGTACTAACCCAGATACTCTTATGGAAAAGTCTCTGTTGTTTTTAATAGGAATTAAACCAGCTGAGTTCCACAGAAATTACTTTAACGTATAGCGTGTTAATAGATAATGGGAACCTTTTCTGTAGGTGGTATTTGAATTCTCTGTTGCAGGAACAGAATTCTCTGTTACTTCTATAGCAGTGGTCCCCAAACTGGGGCACGCACCCCTGAGGGGGGCAATGAAGACTGTTTGGGGGTGGGGGTGCATCAGGCCCCATGGGGGAGAGAGGGCAGGGAGGAAGCACCGCCCAGCTCTGCCCTCAACTGCAGCTCCTCTCTGCCTCCAGTCCAGTTCCACCTCTAGCCCAGTTCCTCTCCCATCCCCAGTTCTTCACCCAGCTCCGCCTTCAGCTCAAACTCCTCTGAGCAAAACTGTGCAGTAACAGAAGGGGGCTGGTTTCTGTTGCTGGTAGGGGAGGGGCAGGACAGGAAAGGTTTGGGTATCAAAGTTCTATGAGATGGCTGGAAAGCTTATAAAATGGTTACTCTTTTCCATTACATCCTATAGAACAGTGGTCTTCAAAGTGGGGTGCACCGGGACACCACCAAAACAGGAAGTCTTCTATTTATATTTGCCCAAGTGCCGCCAGAAGCGGAAGCTTTCTTTTCAACGGCATTTTGGCAGACATACCCCGGGGTTGCGAGAGGACGCAAGCAACGGGATAGGAGCCGCGGGGGGAAAACTTTGCAGTGTGCTGCTTTAGAACTCTGCCATAAGAGTAGTGTGAGCTAGCTTATTTTTGAACCTTCATGGTACCTTCATGGTATGTCCTATATAATTGTATGGAAAGGAATGACACAGATGAATGCAACTGATAGTCTCTGCTAGGAGTGTTGTTAAATTTTTGCAAGTCTTTGTGAGAACTTGCAGACTTTGTTTTGAAGGTGAAACTTCTGGTATCTAAGATGGCATACAGGGATTTCCCTTGCAGGAAAAAATAAAATCCCCATGGAGACAAACATCTGAAAAATTGAGCTTTGTCCTCAGTGGAAATTCATTTTTTCCCATTTGTTGCCTGTGTTTTTACCAGCAAGGAGGTGTCTGGGCTAAAATGACTGTGTTGACTCTCTAATATTTTTTTTTTTTTACACAGTGTTTGCTTCCGGTCTGGCTCATTTCTAGGCAGGCACAGTGCACGCCATTGTGAAAGGGAGAAACCTGAGGTGCCCTGTTGGGGCTGAGGTCATTTGCAGCGTTGTGTAGGAACCCCTGATTCAGCACAGCACTTAGTGCATGCTCATAGGATTACTTGCCTGTGTGGAAGACCCAGGCTTTGGTTCAGAGCCTCCCTTAGCAGGGAGTGCACTAGGGCTAGGTTGAGGCTTTCCAGAGCTGTCTCAGGGTGGATTATTCAGCACTTAACTATCAAAGTTCTGGTTGTAGCCTGTGTTTAACAGCTCAGTTTAATAAGCATGTTTAATTAATACTCAAAGTCAAAATTTGAAGCCAGCAGGAACCATCATAAAGGAAATGTTTTTTCAGCAATTTATCCCCAGGTTAATTTTCCCTGCAGCTTGAAGGCCAGTACTGGGAGGCTGATTCAGATGATTGTTTTTTTGTGTTTTCATTTCCTGGGTAGTCTTCTGATTCTGCCAGATTGATGTATGGTTTCACTACAGTCATAGAAGATTAGGTTTGGAAGAGACCTCAGGAGGTCATCTAGTCCAACCCCCTGCTCAAAGCAGTACCAGCCCCAACAAGTGAGCGTGTTTATTTATTTAGGAGGTAGCAGCATCTTTATAAAGTCCTCACTTTGCTTATGGTCTAGTGGGAGAGTTGTCAGGGCAATGATTCATGACAAAGCAGAGATCCCAAGGAATAAAGATGTCATTGTTGTGGAGAGCTGTTAATATCCTGTTGCCGATGAGGAACATGCAGCATTTCAGTGGAGGTGAACAAAAGGGATTTGTGGGACACTTGGGATGGAAGTTTTTAATTATCTTCTGTCCTGAATGCACTGGGATGTGAGGCAACAGTCCTTCAACTATGGGAGAAAATCAGTGTCCCAAAGCTACTTCTCCAGTCCCTTCTTCCACCCCCGCTTTTCCCCAAGTCTGAAAAGGGACGTATTAAAAGATGACACGGATCATTGTGCAGTGTCCTTCAAAGCAAGGAGTCTGCATGATCAACAAATATTCCATCACTTTGGGAAGCTAGTTCTTCAGGCAGCATCTCTGTGCCTAGTCCTGCTAACGAGTGGCATGGTGTTGAATCCATGGTATTTCGGCAACCTGCAAGCTTGATAAAGATACAGACAGTAACGGGGCGCTGGTCTCTATCTTGTCAGCATGCACCTGTGGAAACATGGTAGTCTGTTAAAGTTAGGGATTAAAGTGTCTGCCAAGAACCAATGCACCGCTCTGCCAGATGGATTGCGGGGCTGAGACTTTCTCGGGAAGGCTCTCATGGGAGTTGGAGGAAAGGGAGGAATCCTTTCACATTGTCCCTGGCTGTGTCAGGGCATCAGAGCCTGTCTGTGTGGATGACAGTAACCCCTGCAGCTGTTACTCTCCCTCTGCATGTAGGAGAATGTCTGGTGCATCTGTGTAATAATGGCCCCACCAGCCAGAAACTTTCAGATTCCAGACACATGGTGCAGAGGACACCTGTGGAACAGCACTCTGTAGCATGCCGGATGCCGGCAGCCCCTGAGAGATGGGTCCTCAAATCCTGCCTCTCTGTGGAGTGAACCCACACTGGATTTGCTAAGTTAGGGGAGCAAGGTTTGGTACAGACAATCTCATATGACCCTTACTCCTGACATGCAACACTGTTCTCTCAATATCCAATTCCTGACTGGCGGGGACTTCTGAATGTGCCAAGTAGTAGTGTGGCTTTGTCATGTCCCCAAGGGGCTGGGACGAGACTACCATCCCGCAAATTCAACTCACTGGTACGCAAAGGTCTCCAGAGGCTTTGCATCTGTTTAATGAAATGAATCTGAATCATCAGATCTAGGCAGTAAGCAAATCTGCAGTCCTCTGTGCTGAAGAAGGCAGTGCAGGGGAGCATAAAAGGCAACCAGGAGAGATTCCAGACACCTTTTCCTTTTAACAATACACCCTGAAATCTAACTAATTATCAGACTCAGTTTTGAGTTCTGTCTATGCTGGGATCTGTTTGGTTTTTTTTTGTTCTTTTTTTAATTGCAGACCTTTGAGGTGAATGTAAAGATGTGTTTAGAGGCTAGTTGCACTAAAGGTTACAGCAAAAATATTAACAAATCTGTCACAGCCCAAGTACAGACACAAAGTCAAACAGAAGCACTGTTGGGAACATTAGGATGTAGCTAGACCAAGCAGCATCAGAGACGTGAAAAGATACAGAAGATGCAACTGATAAGTAAAAGGAGTACTAGGACAGGCTGATGGAAGGCTTAAGGACTTGTATGTTGTGTCTGAACCTGTATTTAAGACCAATTATCAATTGTTTGTAGCTTTATAGTTTGCCAGAGAGAAAGCATCCACTGCCCTGGATGGAATGCTAAATTTTGTGATTATGCCAAATAAGTTTCAGATTCTTAATATACGAATATACATAAGAGTTCTGTAATGCTGACTTGTCTTGCAGCCTTTCACTTCCAACTCTGACATTTGGGTCAGCTTTTCTAGTCTAATTAAATCTCCATAGAGCTGGCTTGCTACTGTATTGGAGATCATGAGTCAGTTGTGGCATATACTGTCCATAGGAGATATTAATTGTTGGAAGTCAGTTGTGGACATAACCCAGTTGTTCGGTAGGAATTAGGATTAATCTTGCAAATGGAACCTGGACACACACTGTCATGAATGATGAGCAGAAACTGTGGCCAAAGTACACAAGCCTTAATGAACCTGGTCTGAATTGATACTGTGACATAAAACCAGATTACTTTCACATGGTTTCCAGTTCTGTTGCCCAGCTAACTTTGTGTCACATAAGCCACCTATCCCATTACTGCTGTTATGGTTTATTGCTTATATTTTTCTAGCACAGAGATGCTAGGGCCCTATGGTGTTAGGTGCTGTTCAAACATGTAACAAAAAGACTGTATTTGCCCAGAAGGACGTACATTCTAAGTCTAATAGTAACACCTCACCTGGGCTGAATCAGGTTAGTAACACCTAACCTGGACTGGTTTCCTTTTGGAGAAAAGGTCTCCATCCTGATCCTAATCCCTTTGGCCAGAGTTATCCCAATTAATTCATAACAAAGTTTGGAAGGGATATTTAACTTCCTGCTTCAGGATTTAAGCCAATCTCTAATTATTAGAGACCAGGGTGAGACCTAATGAACAGGACAGCTTACCCCACATATGGTACTGCAGGGTTTTTTTGCACCTTCTTCTGAAACATCTGGTACTGGCCACCCCTGGAGCAGGATATTGGATTAGATGGACCTTGGGTCTGGTCTAGTTTGGCAATTTCTAGGTATGTGAAAGAAGGCAAGAACAACAAAGTGTTACCTTTCTGGGAGAGCAGAGGGATATGTGAGCGAGACGATTCTGAGCTGTTGTTCGAATCCCACTGAGGGGAGTAAAACAGCATACGTAGGGATGGCCAGGCTGGATCAAATGGATCCAAGGATCACTGGTCTATCTCGTGTAGTATCCTGGCTCCAATTGTGACCCACACCACATGCTCCAAAGGAGGTGCAAGAAGCCCTGAGTTGGTACTTATAAGATCACCTGCCCTTGAAGAAGGTGAGAATTAGAAGTAGAGAAGTAGAGAATTAGAAGTAGAGAATTTTCTATATATATTTATTTCTTCCAAAATGTATCTTAAAATAATTGCTCTTGAAATTCTGAATGTTGTTCTTACCAGTATAAATGTTCATTCCTTTATTGCATCCTGCTATGCTCTTGGCCTCAAAATGGAGCATTTAAAAAGCCTGTTCTGTAAGGTTATAGGAGAGGGAAGGCCTAGCAACTCTGCCTAACAATCTGTCTGCAGCGTAATGCCTTTCCTCTGGGGTTAGCAGCTTTGCAGCATCATGTCTGGTGACCTCCGGGGAATAACAGTGGACATTGGGAATAAATGCAGAGGGAGCAGAAAAGCATGAATAACCTTTTCATTTACACATTATAAATGCCGACATGGTTGCTCTCCAAGTGGGTGCATTTGTCTCATTGTTTTCAGAGACCCATATGCTCGGTAATTCCCATCAGAAAGCTGTTGCTTTGCAAAGGAAATTAAGGATTTCTGAAAGGCATCATGTAGGAAAAGAACCTGAGCATCTGGGTTTTGCTTCTGTAGTTCCCATTATCTCATTTACCAACATAAGGTGTTCTTTGTCACCAGGTCAGGGGATTGGAGCCACTTGTCGTTGGCATTTGGGGGTCATTGGCCTGATGGATATAGAAATGTGGTCTGCATGGAGGTGAAGCTGATAGGCTGCCAAAATCATCAGTGGCCGAGGTTTATTGTGCATAATTTGAAAGGACTTTGACAGCTGTATGACCATGGCTCCTCTCTGATTGCTGCTTTTAAACCGTGAAATTAGGTGCTCTTGGCCTCCCAGTATCTCTGTTGCTTTTTCTTGAGTCTCAATGAGTCCGCTAGGTATGGAAAGAGCCCAAACCCTCCATCCTGTAAGAGGAAAACTCACCACTGCTCTCATGAGAATTTGGTGTTCAGACTGTTTTGCGGCAGATGGGGTGCAGCAGTGTTTGTGTCAGTCTGAGGTGTGTTGGGAAAGAGGAAGAATGCAGATAAGGGAGAGTTTACACTGAGCAATCTCTAATTCACATTCTGCTCTCAAACGGAACAACAGACGCTGATGCTGGCCTTTCGTTTCTTCCTACAGGCTTCACCAATTACACACGGAGCCCATCGGGGGATATCTTCAACCCAGAACACTACCAGGTGAACCAGGACATGACCCAGCCTTTGAGCCACTACTTCATCACCTCTTCCCATAACACCTACCTCATGGGGGATCAGCTGATGTCTCAGTCTAGGGTGGACATGTATGCCTGGGTGCTGCAGTCTGGCTGCCGCTGTGTGGAAGGTAAAGACAGAGGGGAATAACTGTGAGGTAATCAGGAGGCTCCGTAGTTTGTGTGTCTTGTCTTTTAGGAGAAGAATCATGAGAGCAAAGTGGGTGGGTTGGGGGAAAGTTTAGCACAATGTGCATTTCCTGTATAATCAATGCCAAAACAGGGCTTCTATGACAGCAATATTTTTGGCCTCCTCGCTGGTACACTTTTGATGACACCGCAATAGGAAAAGACTTGAGGCCAGTGTTATTGTTTATACTCATAAAAAAATGATGAATCCTTCTTTTAAGGGAGAAGGCTTTTTTCACAAAGCTATTCTGTGCTAGTTCTCCGTTAGCTGCATAAGGCTTGTGATGTATGGTTGAGCCATTCTGATTCCATCTAGTACAGGGCATTGGTGCAGATACACACTAGCCAGGGGTTTGCAGCCATGTGGCTAAGTGGGAGGACATCCCTGGTATGGAAAAGGGCGTCACACTATGAAAATGTTGTGACAACCCTTGCACTCCGCAATGGGTCTGTTATTTGTTGCTGGGGAATCCATCATGGAGTCTGTTAGCGTAAAGTATCCTCTGGGTAGCAGTACCCATGTTGTCCATGTCTCCAAGGTCTTGACCACTTTATATAGGGTCACAGTCTCCAGGAGTAAATATGGCAGCCTGCTCAGAATGTGGTAACACATTCTCAGGGGAATGAAGCATTACGTGTCTGTAGGTGAGTGTAAGGCTAGGGGGAAGTCACAGGAGGGACAGAGGTGCTTAGATCTTGGCATTGCTGCTACCATGAGGAGCTCTGCTGAGAATCTGCTCTCTAGTCTAGTGCTGAATCCAAATGGAATTTTTACACTTTAATATCTTTCCCCTGGAAGAGGTTCCTTTGCCCTCACAGAAGAACATCTTTTCTGCTTGGGGCTTTCTTAGCCGAAGGGATCTGGGTCATCTGTTCACAACAGAATTTCATGGCAAGCAAGAGCCTGCAGAAGAAACCACTTGGAGACCCACATGGGTCGGGGGGAGGCCAGCCTGCCCTCAGCCGTGGGACAGTGAGGGACAGGTGCTGCGGCTGGATCCCTATGGGAAGTTGCAGGTTCTCAGCACCTTTTGCAGAGGCATGGCCCCAGGACACTCCTGGCAGGATGACACCGCTGTCGTGAGTGGTTCTGCTGTTTGGTAAGATGTGCCCAGCGCTAGGAAAATTTCTGGCTCTCTTTTTAATGGGCTTGAGTCTGTCTGAATTATCTGACTGACCCGCTGACGTTCAAGAGCTGGGGTGCGCTTGCCGGGACTTGAGGATTCAGCCCTGCTCCTGCTGAAGCCCTGAGACTCCACATCCTCGATGGGCAAAAGGCCCTATCCCACCACCCTGCTGCAAAGCAGAGGTCCCAGGCCTCCCCAGCCCCGCCAACCTGTCTGGTAAGTGGAGAACAGGGAGAGCAGAGAGTGGGGATTCTGTGAGCCGCACTTTAACTGTAAAAGAGACGCATGCAGCTTGCGAGCCATGGTTTGGCCACCTCTAGGTTATAATCTATGATCCTAAGATCTAAAGATAAATGGGATCTTTGTTTCCCCTCTGCAGTTGACTGCTGGGATGGGCCAGACGGCGAGCCAATTGTCCACCATGGATACACCCTCACCTCCAAGATACTCTTCAAAGATGTGATTGAAACCATCAACAAATATGCCTTCATCAGGAATGAGTACGTACCCTGCCTGCTGCTAGCTCCCTTGAGATCCCCTGGCTGCATGGTTGTAGATCCCTGTTTAGGCAGCCTTGCTTCAAGCAAGGGCAGTATGCAAAGCTGACTTGGTACTGCATGAGCCAGACAAGCCCACATGTGCTTGCTTCTTCCTGCAATGAATAACTCCTGCACGGGAGGAGTAATAAGGCAGAGATGCTTGTTGGCCTGATAAGTTGCCCTCTTCTATTAATTCCCTCTGAAGTATTTGGCACTGGCCACTGTCGGAAGACAGGATACTGGGGTAGATGGACCATTGGTCTGACCAGTGTGGCCTCTCTTATGGGGGTAGTGGGGACAAAATTTAACTAGACCATGTGAGGCTTCCAAGGTGAGCTCTTTTCGGGATGCTGTCTGGGTTGTTAGACCTTGATAATTAACTTTCTTTTCGGGAGTCTTTACTTAACAATAATCTAGCGCTAAGCTTTAAACTGAGTCCTGTTCTCTGAATAACAATGTGCTGTTGTAGGTGGTCCACATAGCTTTGATGCTGTTCCCTTTTGCAAGCAGTTTGAAATGAATCTTTCCAAATCCTAAACCTTCTGGCTATGTTTTTCAGTATGGAAAAAAATGGGAGAACTCTAGACCTGGTCCAAAGCCCACTGAAGTCCATAGAAACTCTCTCACTGACTTAAATTGATCCAAAGATCACTGGTCTGTTAGTAGAAGCATGCATTTCCAACAAGATCCAAATGAATGGCATCATATAAATAGTGTCTGATGGCTCTGGTTTGCCGACTTTCCATTTATATTGTGAGGTGGCTGATTATAAGACCTGTGGATGTCTGTGTTGGATAAATTGGGTGCTGTTTCATACTGAATTTATCGAGCTGCCATCATTTTTATGGGACTTTCCATCTCACTGTTTATCACCTCTGAATGTCCTGTGTTCAGAAGAGTGATCCATATCTATTTTTTTTAAATGGACCTGGAGCCCTGCTGTGATCATGAATAGAATGAGGCACCATTAGGATTTGTCTCTGTATTTGTCAACAAGCTACTTCTGACTCCTGGAGCTGTTACACAATTGCTAGACAATGAAAGATGCTATGAGTAAAGTGAGGCTGTTAGAGACCAGACAAATGGTAACTATTTTAATAGAAAATCCTCTGGGGGCAGGAAGGAGAGGCTCTGCCCACTTGGTTTGATTTGCTTTGTGTAAAATACCGACTGAAAATAATTTTGATTTTTAAAAAATGAAATGAAATGATGTTTGTTCCAAACCTAAAAAAACAAGTAAAAACAACTTTGTACCAGTGTGTGATGACTAGCAGCTTGGTGGAGTGAACAGGATCCTAGCCGGGCAAGTCACTTTTTACCATTCACCATCTCAGTTTCCCAATACAGGATAATGATGCTGACTTTCCTTTGTAAAAGCACCTGTAGATTTATGGATGAAACTCTCTAGATGGGTGACTATTAAATGTAACACTTTATATAGCGCTTTTAGTCTCTCAAATCCAGGAACAATCTCCACTGAACCATGTTGTGAGGAGCACGTAGGCAAACGTTATCCCCAGACATGAAAACTAGGATATGCCGAGAGGTTGCAATTAGTTTTGGGTCTGTAACAGGACACTACCCTGTACCTTGACTGGCTGAGTCAATCCCATGAAAGTGTCAGTAACTGTCCCTAGTAAGACTGAGCTACTGAATTGGTTGGATTCAAATGGTTCTTTCCCCGTCAGCTCTCTAAAAAGCTGGCTGTGCAGATGATCTTTCCTGGTTGTTTCTTTTCCAGGTATCCTGTTGTTTTATCCATTGAGAACCACTGCAGCGTTCTCCAGCAGAAGAAGATGGCTCAATATCTTATCGAAATCCTAGGGGACAAGCTGGACCTGTCTTCAGTGCGCAATGAGGATTCCACCAAACTCCCTTCTCCAGAAAGTCTTAAAGGAAGGATATTAGTGAAGGTAAAAGACTGGCTTGTGTTTGCTCTCTAGCCCTCTTCTTTGGTGGTTTTAAGCTCTTTTTGGGTTATGAACCCCTTGCAGCATCACTTCAGTCGGATCATTAGAGGTGCTCTCAAGTCACAGAACTTGTTTCCAGATTTGAAATCGCTGAAAATTTCATCTGGGATTTTGGTTCCTCTCTCTAGAACGTGTAGCCATTCTGCACCTTGGGATCCGGGTTTGGATTCTGAGCCACCATTTTGGATTTGGATTACGGGAGAAGCTCTGTACCTTGCAGGGGTCCTTTCTAACACTGGGAAGGACTGAAAAGGGGCTTAGATATCCCAGGAGGCTGGGAACATCTTCCTGATCCTGTGATATTAGGCTCACTGTCAGAGGATGGCTGTGTCCATAACTGGAACTGATTTACTGCCAGATGACTGGGGAGAGACTCAAGCTGACATTTCTTATGTCGGTGCCTAGGGAAACTCTAGGGGCACTGTCTTTAGAGTGCACTTTGAAAACAGCTCTCAACTGCGGCGGAGCCGACAGCATTTTTGCATCCAGGCTGTGTGGGAAGGACCTGCCAACTGTACAGAGGGTGTGGGGAAATATCCATCACCCCATCTCAAGTGGGGCTGAAGAGCAATCTGTTTTTTTTTCCTTTTTTAATGCAGATCTGGATGAAGAGAACTTCACCTGACATAGCAGCTACAGCCAGACATTGCTTAATAATTTGTCAGCTTTTTGCTGAATTATTTTTTTTTCAGTTTTGAAAACTGAAATTTCAACCAAAAAATGTCAGCAGAAAATTGCAATTTGGAAAAGTTTGACCAGCTCTGCTCATAATCCAGCTTTTCTCACATGTAAGGCTTGTGAAAACCCAGGTGATAACCCAGATTAAACACAGCTAGTGGGGATGGTGGGAACAAGGACTTGAAAGTGCTTGTCATATCATCTATTTGCACTCTCCCCATCACCAGATCAGTGAGTAATGGAGTGCTTGTTGCTCTGTCCCTGCACCCCCTGCTGCCTTTGCTATGGTGGGGCAGAGATGAGAATTTAATGAGCATCGTTCACTCAGCTCTACGAGGAGGTTCTGTTTTTAACCCAAATTCAGGCAAATATGTCTGTTTGGCTCTCGCTGTAAGCTTGATGCTGTATTCATTTTTCATTTGCACAAAACATCGCAGTTTCTCGCTTAGACATTAAGTTGCTCTTCTGTGAATTGGAAGATGTCACCTGTATGTGCGTGTTTGTTTTATACAAGCTAACATTTTTCAGGCCGTTAGTTTGTGATGTTGACTCTGGTGCCTCTGGGTATCTTTTGGTTGGGGGGGGAAATAAATAAGAGGTGACAGGGTTATAGGATTTAGAATCCTGGTTCACTGCACCTGCACATGCTGTAAATTATTTTAACAAATTGTTTGTCAGACCATTTTCTTGCGCCGAGACTCTGGCTGATGTCTTTTCTGCTTTCTTAGGGCTGGAGCACATTAGTGCTTTTAATGCTAATGACCCACTGAGAGGGATGTGTTCCTATCTTGCATGAACGGCAGTCTGGTTAACATAAGAGCAGTTCTCTTTCCAGTCCAGAACCTGTTAAATATAAAGAAGTGTAGCTGTTTCAGGGGAGCCTGTGTTAGCTATTGGCGCAGTAATACATGTGCTGACATGAAACTTTCAGTGAGGCGTTTTCCATGTAAACAGTTTTCCTTTCCCGCAAAGCTATTCGGGCTCATTTTGGAAACCTCCTAAACCTTTAGGTCTGTTGTGTGTGCTTTCTTACAGTCCAGATGAAAAGGAAGGATGCTAATGTGGCAGATCTTATGGCTTCATTGGAGCACCAGGGTCAAACTTCTGTTCTTTGCTCATGGTAGCGTAAGGGGTACCTAGATGCCCTCAGAGGAACCCATGTGTGGGAGAAGAGGTGTGTTTTCTCTTGCCGAAGAGAGGCTCCCAGTGCTTTAGCCCTCCTACATGAAAACCGCTTGCTCCTGATCTGGTCTGTTAAGGGTGGCCTGTGTGTGGCGGGATGGGATGCAGAAAAGGGGCAATCCATGAAGGGGGTGATTGTGACCACCTCTGACACCACTTCTGAATCAAAATCTAAGGTGGTAAATCGTGCAGTGTAAAGCTGACAGTTGCCTCTTGTGACTTACTGCACCAAGATTTGTGTCGCACAAATGTGATGTAGGATGCAATGTAAGACTGAAGGCTTCATTGAAGGGAAGGCAGCTAGGCCTCTCACTCCCCAAACTAGGACTGCTCCCCCACACCCCCCCGCTGCACTTTGCTCCTCATACATGGACATAGAGCTTACCTGTGCAGCTGGATGAAGATGTGCAAAGCCACATCCATTGCCCGGTTGAAAGGAGCGTTTATATTCGGTCCCTAGTTCTTTTCAAAGCCAGGGCTGTTTCATCTGACTCTTCCTGAAGGCACTAGAAATAGTCACTGTTTAAAATAGGTTTTACCTGTCTAAATAAATAACTCTTTGACTGCAGCTAAATTCGACGTCTCTGTGGAATCCTTCCAGCATCAATCAAGAGCTAATGCCATGTGTGGTGTAGCCTGTAAAATGTGTCTTGGGAGGGCAGGCCCAATCTTGGATCCACAGTGTATTTTTTTCACTTCTGTGCTTAGCTAACGTCTCTTCATTCCCAACTGGGCTCCTGTTATCTATGTGTTGTGCAAGTAGCCGGGCAGAGGCATAATGGGATGCTAGCCATGACTGGCAGTAGATCACAGTTGTGCATCCAAACCAGCCATCCCAGCCAGGCTGCACTGGAAAATGCAAGTGTATAAAAACGAAGTCTCCTGAAGTCCATGTATATTCTTAGATTTACGAGGTGGTAAGTCAAACATAGCTATGTAAAGGGTTGAAATAGAAATTATTTTTCTTTACCCTATTTTGAACATTTAATGGTGGGTTCATTGCTCACGAGGGAGGTTCATTTTACATGGTGCTGTGTGCAGGCCCCAAACACTAAAAACCAAATCACTTCTGTCTGTGGAGGTTTAAATATTAATGCAATCATGCAGCCTTCCTCACTCCATTCTGCCAGCCTTTCTCCTTCTCTCTAGTCTAGAATAATAATGGGTTTTTAGCACTTTCTTTCATCCTATAGCTGTTTATTAGTTAACTAAAACGTCTTTGGGCCCTGTGCTATACATATGTTGCCTGCCATATTCTTGAACTGGTTCCATGGTTCAAAGACAGGGTTTTTCTTTGTTTTTTTTAACCTGTCTAGGTTTCGTTTCTGGTGCATGGGACACTGGCATCTCCATAACAGATGCAATAAGTGAATCTCAAGTCTATTAGAGTTTGTTAAGTACTTAGCACAAGTTCTTCAAATCCTGCCCTCTCCTAGGCACCGGCTAACAAGAAATAACTTTCAGCTACTTTTAACATATTCAAGGCTGGTCTATCAATGGAAATGTGAAGGATGTTTTTAGAGCGGGAATGAAACCAGAATAAATGGGATTATGGGTATGTTACAGCGGCACGGCTATAGCAGCTGTGCTCTTGTAGCGCCATAGGGTAGACACATCCTACAAACCGACGAAAGGGGTTTTTCCATTGATGTAGGAAGACCGTCTCTCGGAGAGGCGGTGGGTAAGTCAACAGAAGAATTCTTTCATTAATTTCACCTAACTACAGTTCCCAGGGCACAATATTTTTTCATAGCCCTGAGCAACACAGGTAGGTCAATCTAATTTTTAAGTGTGAACAAGGCCTAATAGAACACAGAATAAAGCGAAGAGACACACTGGCGAGTGCAAATATTGTGGTGAGTGCCCTGGGGCTGAGATGACCTAGGCTCCAAACGGTTACTCTCTGAGTTGGGATGGCCACCTGGCTTAGATCAGTTAAGAGACCACTCAAAACTTGTGCCAGTCTTTGAGGTTTGAAAAAACCCTGGGGCAACTTATTTCTACTGCTCTATTTCTCTGTCCTCTGTATTCTTCTTATCCTTCTCCCTTCAAGTTTTGTACCCAAGTGAAAATGCCCTAAGATGATTTCCTTGTGGCATTTCTGATCCACCCCATACCAAAGAGGTGCAAGGAATCTAATGAGACAAATGGTTCTGTGCAGGGGATGGACTGCCATAGAGAGGCATGATGGTCTCCAAACTATATCTTCACCTCAGACTGATCCACAAATGAATGCTGCTTGTCCAGCTCTGATTCAGCAAGACTATAAAAACCTGTCTTCAGGAATAATCACACTGCAGCCGATGTTACTTATCTGTTAAATGTCCAGCAGTTTCAGTATGAATTACTTTACCTGTGCTGCTACTCTGGTGGAGTCAGAAATGCTGGGGCACTGGGCTGGCACACTCTGTAGTTCTGGTGGTGTGACTATTTGCTAAGTAGGTCAAAGAGTTTCTGCTGGGGTTGTGCAGATTAATTGGTTTAATTGTACGTGCTGAGTTTGCTTTTGTGCTGGCAAATATCAGTCAGTGCCCTTTGAAATGAAATGAAATCTCTTTCCTGTGTGGACTGAATGGATAGGGCAGCTGGAAACTCAGCTGTTTAAATAATATCACCAGCTCCTGTTCTTCCTCTTGTTGCCATTTCAGCTACTGCAGACAGTAATTGGCATCCGTCGAGAAGATTTATGCCCCCGTTAAATCCTGCCCTTCAAGAGCAGTGGTGGCTCTTCATCCAGAAGGCTCTGAAAGGTTCCATGATTCTACCCTTTCTTGAGAAAGCTCCAAGCCCAGCCTCTGTCCAGGTCACTGCCTGAAGCTGTAACTCAGGCTCATTCCCTTCCCTCTGAGTTGGGACACACATTGAAGAATACTGTGAAATGTGGAGTCCCCACTCTGGCTTGAGGTGGCTCATAGCAGCTACTGTGAGGGGCAGTAGCAGCTAGGTTTGGAGGAAAGTGAGGGAGATGGTCAGCAATGGGAAGGGAAGGTATTTCCTTTGAGGGGGCAGGATAGATGTGCAGTACCCTTTTCCTAGGTATATATGACATGTGAGAAAGAAGCTAGGCTTTTCCAAGCCACGTCCACTCGCCAATGAAGGGTTCTGTCCCCTTTTCAGTCTGAGACCTTCAGAACTGCTCACTGCACATGAGCTTCCATGGAAAACCTCTGGAGTGACTGGACACTGAACTCTTCTGATAATTTGGCCCCTAGCAACAGCCGTTTCCTTCCTGACTATGTTTCTTGCATCAGTTCAGTCCGCCTTGGGATTACCCAAGACAAGAATTACAACAAAAGGACCAAGGAGGTGAAACACTTTCTTCCCTGCAATACAGACTAAAGAAGAGTCCTTTCTTGTTCTTGAGTGGGTCACTTGACAACCTTAAACTTAATTGAACCCATGATATATGGACTCCACAGATCTCAGAAAACCTGTCTGGACCCCAGCCCTTCTCATGTCTCCAGTTACTCTTGATCACTTTCCTCTCATCATACCGAGAGATGCATGTTGACCTGCCTGTCGAATCCTTTTGTTTTCCAGGGCAAGAAACTTCCAGCCACCATTAGTGATGATGCAGAGGAAGGGGAAGTATCTGATGAGGATAGTGCTGATGAGATTGATGATGACTGCAAACTAATGAATGGAGATGTAAGTAAAACGGATACATGAATAAAAATGTATGTTGACCTGTTCTACTGCGATGGGATGAAGGCGGAGTTCATATGGTGTCTGGAATGTGAAAGTAGGTTCAGGTACATAGGGGTCTCAGACTTTCTGAGACACTTTTTTTTAAGGGTGGGGGCTGCATTTGTATGTGAGAGAGACATACAATGCATGCGTATGATCTGATTTTTCAGAAATGCTGCACAACTTAATCTCCCATTTAAGGCTTTTGAGAGCTGGAAGTGTGAGAACCTCTGAAAAATTAATCCAGAAATATACATTACGTGTGTTGGGGTGTATATATTAAATGTTACAAAGATACCCTGTGGAGGGGGTGGCAGAGAGCCATACCTACATGGGTGTGTCTCTCTATAATTTCATTGTGACTGTACTGTTAAAACTAGACACTCCATGTGTCAGAGAATAGACTGCAAAAAAAGAACTGCAGCTGTTATCAATGGTAAATGACAGTGGGTATCAGCAGACCAAATGCTTTTTTCTAACTTTTCTTTCTCTGTGTGTGTGTTTAAGATTTAAAGTGTCACCTTGCAGGTTCTTTGGTATCTTGGTGGGTTGTATAGTGGAATATTCTTCCAAAAAATGTGAGCCCCCTTTCAGTGCTTCCCACCCCATCTCAAACTAGGCCTTCTCTGGAGAGTTTCCCTAGCTATATGGTCCTTTTATTGAGCATTTTTTGACATGTTGAATACTGTGCTTAGTTAGCTTTAACTGTACAAAAGTGTTAAAAGGCAAATAAGCTGTTCATTTCTGCTTACTTCAGCCTTAAAGCACTTTATTCGTTCGTCCCTTTTTAGAAGTAAAATTCTTCTGACACTTAATCTTCTGGCATGCAGTGAGTATGGCATTGCAGCTTATGGAAACTTAATAGAAAAGGGATAGCAGAAACCTTTAATAACATTAAACAGGATTGCCTTGGACGTGTGTCACGTTTGCTGTCCTTTATTTTTGTCCTTTAGACTATTTCTTTCTCTCCTATTATGAGTGCAATTGTTTTGTTTTAGGACTAAAAGAGAAACTTCTCCTTAGAGCTATGCTAGCATGGAAGTGGAGGAAGAGCCATGAAATTCACCTTAAGGAGGAGAATTGGTTTTGTTTGGTTATATTTCTTCTGTAGCACTCTATTTTTTTCCCCTTAATCTTGAGATCTGCAATGTTTTGACACTTTGCTCCTATGGTTTTTGTCTCTCTCTCTCTGCCTGGCATTACGTCCATACAAAGTGGAAGGTACTGTACCCCTAGGGTGGTGATAGAGGTTAGCCTGCTGGGGTTTACACTGTGGGATCAGTCTTGTTACCAAGGAATGAACATGTGGAGCAGGGAAGAAAAAATAGCTGAAGGGTATTGAGGTGAAAGGCAAACCAAATTGTACTACAAGTCCCACATTCACATGAACTATCCAATCTAATCCCCCCGCCTTTATGGTTGTGTGTACGGAGCAGCTAGAGATGGGCAGATAAGAGCCAGTGGAGCACTCCACGTCTGCAGACTTCAACCTGAACTGAACCTTTTTACTGCTATGGCCAGGTTCATGAAGCTTGTTGTTCTTCTCCCTCATGTTTCCCATATGCCTTTGTCTTCATTCCCTGGACTCGCCAAGAGCGCCCTGTATCAGAAAGCAGCAAAGGAGCCATTTCCACATCCCTGCTGGAACCAGGAAGTGTTTCAAGAGCCTGTTCTCATAGGCTGTCCAGCCTCCTTTATTAGACAGTTCAAATAAATACTCATGTTTCTGAACGCTTGGTCAAAAGCAGACTCTTGTGACTCTCCCATTGGTAGTTTTTCTCAAGCCCTCTTGACACAGCTCTCATGGGAGCTTCCAGAGAAAGTTTTCCTCTCTCAAACAGGCAGAGAGAGCTGGAGGCTAGCAAGAGAAACATTCTTCCTTATAAAGAGACTCTCTGCTTTCCCTGCTACATCTCAGAGCTGGGCACATTACTTTCCATAAAGCCCCTGTAGGCACTGCCTTGCTTACATCTCTGTCTTCGTTAACTAACAATTTGTTTTAGTCTGACTTGTGCCGACATCTGGGATTCCAGATTTCCTAGACCTGGCTCGCTTTAGAGTGAGACTTTGGAAAGCAAGGAAATGATAGCTTGTTTCCTGATGGAATTAATCAAGACATTTTAAGGCCTTTAAGCAAACACAATCTGTGAGGGTGGTGGGTTTTTGTATTTTTTTTTAAAACCTTCCAAAGATCTGAAGTTGTGAGTTGCTCCGTGTAAACTGCATGGCTAGAAAAGAGAACCGTCTTTCCATCTCTATTCCCCCGCACCATGTCTCACCACAGTCCTTCAACAGCCTGAATGGAAGAAGGGAGCAGGAACATGCAATAAATACTGCCTTTTAACTGTGGAAATCCTGATTCTCCAGCTGCTCCCATTCCAATTGAATCCTGCAGGCACTGTGGCTGCAGACACAAGCTCTTCCGTAGCTAATAGTTGATGGTTTTGAGCTCTTTAAGTTCCCTCAAACTTGATATGCAATAGAAATGCCATGTTTTATTCAGCCTTTGTGGGTGTGCAAAACTTGAACTGCCTTGAGAATGTCAAAGTGCAGTCACTATAGTGAAATAGATCACACTGTTTTTGTAAATGAATAGTACAAAATGGAGCCTGCACTAGTCAAGTCTCCACAGAATCACCTCAATACCAGCTATTTCAAGGTAGCACATCAATGGCTTGGTAACAAAGCCCATGCCACATGAGCAGCCTTGCTGACAAGGGATTTTGGTTCCATTCAACCAGAAGTTGTTACATTTTTATTTATGTGTTTATTTTGCAAAATGTTTAACTTTCATTCCATTGTGGCTTTGGGTTGTCAATTTACACTCCCTAACTAATCTGCAGGTTAGGGCTTCACATGCCTACATGTCTGCTGTGAAGCCCAACACTGGCACTCTTATAATTGCAGATAACTGACAATGCTACTGTATTTCACAGTGTACCAACTAAGAGGCGGCTGGGCTATTAGCATGGGGAGCAGTAGTTTATAATAGTAAATTAGAGCGATGCCTCAGTCCATTTCTTTTGCCTCATTTTCTTCTTATTTTTCCCCCTTAATGTAGTGTTTTAGTTTGTGTTACCTCTTGTTGGAGAAATTAAGATTTCACACCAATGTGCTCTCATTTAATGACCATATTTCATTGATAGGCTTCCACCAATCGGAAGCGAGTAGAGAATATCGCAAAGAAGAAACTTGACTCGCTGATAAAGGAATCCAAAATCCGTGATTGTGAAGATCCAAACAATTTTACAGTCGCCACTCTGCCACCATCTGGGAAACTCAGCCAAAAGTCGGACATCCAGAAGGTGAAAATCTTTTGTCTTTCTCCACCCATAATGGAGTTGGCTTTTCATTTTTCTCTCTCTTCCACTGATGTACATTAGTGTAACTAATATGAAGAGTAATAAAGGTCTACATTTCCAGAGCTGCATGCTTAAAGGTAGGCTTCTAAATACACCCATTCAGGCTCCTAAATTGAACTGACTTGGCTTATGGGTGCTGAGCACCTGCAACTCTCATGACACTCATGAGATTGGAGAATGCACAACTCCTTTATTAAATTAGGTCTCTTCTATTTGGAAGCTTGGATGTGGATTTAAAGTTGAACTTTAGGCCCTCAACTGTGCCCCCTTTCTCTTTTCTGGCTTTCTCAATGTGTCTTGTTCTTTCCTTTTAAAAACCAATAAGTCTTTTAGCCTGAAGAAAATATGTTACTGTAATAACCACTATGGCTTTTGATTTGGATGAATTCCAGTGTGCATTGATCTCAACTTATAAAACATGAAACTCTTTTTTTAAGGGATAGATTACTGTGATTTTATATTTTTCCTTATTAAAAATGCTCGCTGCATGGGAGCCCTGACTGGCCATTTGAATCTTAATTTTGTAGAATTTATAGTTCTGTGGTGCTTTCTGCAGCAGAGAAGACCATGGAAAGGCTAATAATATCCCAGCTGTTGACTCCAAGTCCCACTGGAATCCCTTGTTTCCTCTCTGAGTGTGCGCTGCAGTGGCTGCTGTGTGGATGGGAGATATCCTTGCTGGCAATGTAACAGATTTGTGCCTCATGTTGAATACACTGTGTTGAACTTCACCATATGCAATAGCTAAATATAGACTGGAGTCACTCTTTGTGTGTGCAAAGACATCTCATCATAGGAATTTAAAGAACCGGCAGCTAAAGCCTGCTCTCATTTGAAATCTATGGCAAAATTCCCGTTCTAGTTTGACTTCAGTGAGGGGGAATAATAAACCATATTAATTAACAATGGTTGAACCCTCACCACTCCAAAAACTGTTGCAAATAAGGCCAAACCTACCCCCTTTTTAAAAAAAATCAGCTGCTGATCTCAGAACTTTTGGGATCAGAAATTGGAAAGAAACCATATTAGGAACCTCAAACATTCAAAAATCAGGTGTTGGCCTTTCTCACCTGCCCCAAATTATGAATTTTTAAAATATTTTTGAGTTTCTTTTTATTTGCCTTCTGGTTTTGAGTCAATATGATTCACATTATCCAGCATCTCTCTGCAATCATGAGATCTAAAAGCTTACCTTTTATGAATAAAGGTGGAGATTCTCATTTAATCACATGACTCCGGAAGCTGGGCCTTTACAGACAGACTTGCAATAACATATCAGAAGTTGGCAACACTTAGGCATTCTGCAGAGCCAGCTTTCTTGGGAGATTTCTATTAATTTTTGTTCTGGTGTCCTTAATCATGCAATTAGATTGCATAGAAATCACTGTGATTTACTCCTCTGATTGACCCTAACTTAATTAACTATAGGGTGCTTGGGAAATTGAAAGAAGTAAAAACTTCAGTGAATCTCTTTTTCTGATTGGCTCCAGTTAATGCCATGGAAGTAGCCAGGCTCTTAGGAGCAGTATTTCCATCCTGCATGTCCTTCCATGAGCCCATGAAGAACCTATCTGCAGTAGGTTGAGAGTTTGTTATACAGGCGAGTTGCTTCTTAGGCGCATTTAACATGTGTGAATTCAGCTTTGCGCGGTCGGCAAAAACAGAAAGAGAAAAAAAAGAAGAACAACAATTTAAAAACTCCACCTGTAGTGCAAGAGATTCTGCCTGCCATTCAACTGAAAGAGAGTTTTACTATACTGCGGTTTTCGCTTTATGCGCTAACCGCGGAATGGAACCCCCACGTAAGATGAGACTTGCCTGTAATTGGCAGATATCTTTCCCAAAACAGCTGGTCTCTGTCTGTCTCTCTCTACACCACAGCCCCTTGGTCTCTTGCACATAAGTCAAAGGCAGCCTTGACACTGTGTATATAAACCAACAGGAAGCTTCCAGTAGAAGGTGATAGGGAAGTAATTAGGTGGAAGAGTGGGGAAAATACAGGCCTGGGATGGCATTGGAGGTCTGTCAAAACCAAAGCTCTGCAGTCTGTCTTCGTCTCCATCATGATGCAAAGTAGACAGGTCAGAGCCTGTCCTACCTGGCACTAAGCCAAACCCCGCCCCCACTGAGTGAGTGAGCTCAGGTAAGCCCAGTTTTATGGGTTTTGTGTGTGGACAGTAGTGGGGTTGGGCTAAAACTGAGGCGAGAGCCTGGGGTTAGGCCTGTAGTGCAGCCAGACACTGTGAGGCACACCTGGCTGAACGGCCAAGTGCAGGGCAAGCAGAAGTGGCTGGTTTTATTAGTGTGAGATGTATTAATAGCAGAACCAGGCTGAGATCTGCTGGGCTGTATTTTTTGAGTAACAGCATGCTTTTGTTTGTAAATAAAGACACCCACATGCAATGTTCCCTCTAATTTTTGACAGGCCGTGTGTGCAAAAAATGTCTTCTGTGCAAATTTTGCGCACATGGCCTGTCAAAAAAAATTCTTCTGTGCAAAATTTTGTGCGCATGGTGTTTCACCGTGTGCGCAGGGTTTAAGATCTGTGTGCATGCACACACGCACACAGCTTAGAGGGAACAGTGCCCACATGTTGCTTAGTCTTACAGAGCAGTGGCAGCTGTCCAGAGAGCTCTGAAAAACCTATTTAAGGCAGCTCAATGCTTACGTCATACTCTGGTATTTCAGTTCCTAAGTGGTGGCTTTCTGCTTTGACGCATGGGGACATTCTGTTGCAAAGAGCTCTTTTTGTTCCTTAGCAGGCTCTGTCTGTTGTCTGCTATAATGATAATACTTTTCCTTCCCTAGTGCTTTCCATCCATAGATCTCAAAGCCCTTTGCAACCTTCACAGCCCACATATTCTGCCGGTAAATCTCTCTAGTTTGCAGATGGGGAAATGAGGCGCAATGCTGACTTGGTCATAGGAAAGTCTGGGACAGAGTCTGAAGCAGAAAGCCAGCTCTCCTGGCTCCTGTGCATCAACCACTTAGCAGAGAAGACTGCTCAGCATGTAGTTTCACTATTGGCTAGTGCGGAGAAGGCTGCGGTTTCAAACAGAAGAACTGTAACACATTTGGAGCAAGATGCACCTGGGTTATATGGGATTCCTAGGCAGTAATGGCCCTTTTTTCATGTCGGTGTCATAAGGAATAACATTGGAGGGATCTTAAATCCCCGGGGGTGATATTTTGATCCTGCTTTCCTATACTTTGGTTTTCTGTCATGGAAACAGGATCTCTGCATCTTGAAGACCTTCATCGATCCAGCTGCTGCAGAGTCTGGTCCAACATGGACCCCACTGGGCAAGCCGGGTTCTGCATCGGAACCTGCAGTTGGAGTCAGCCCCGATCGTTCCATGGCAGCGCGGGCGGTTGCTGTGGCAATGACTGCAGCAAAAGTGCCCGTATGTCCCAAGTGGAAGAATCTAGAGTTTCATCCTATTTCACGCCTGCGCCCATCACAGAATTGCCATAAAGCAGGCAGTCCCTGTTTGAGACTGAAAGAGCAGGGATCTGGTTGAGGGAATGCAGGTGGGGTTCCTAGAGATGCGTGGGGGAAGCACACGCAGAGTCTGTTCCTTCTGCACCTCACTCAGAACATCCATAGGTGCCTTTCAGTAATGGAAAAGCTGTGGTGACTTGCATGAGGAAAACACAATCAGTCTTCCCGTCTCCGCCTGAAACCCAGTTCTGTTTCGTATGATGCCAAGGGCGTTGTCACTCAAGTTCTTACGAGACTCGCCTGTTAAATAGCCGTGGTTTTGCAAGGGTCGTGGAGTTCGTTTTAGCAGACACGGCACCAATCTGAGGGTGCTTTAGTTTGTAAGTCCATGTTTTATTATTTGAGAGGCTTTCTATGATGATGCAGTCAGGTGCATAATCACGGTTAATCCTGAATAATGGTGGGGAATTGGTTTTGCTGCATGGTGCTAATTTAGCTTGGACCGTTAATGACACTATTTGGCTTTCCCCTTAATCATAATAAATGTTTGTCGGTCCACATCCGCCATCACCGTTTAGCATGCGCCATCAGATGCTTTGAGTGCAGTGAGGCATGCAGAGCCTTTCATTTTCCTTTAATAAACCATTAATATCACTTTTCGGCACACACACAGTCCTTGCCACTGCACCAGGTAGGAAGCAGGGAATATGTTTCCCTCTAGGCAGAGGAGGGAGGGAGAGAGCTATGGAGTTAATTTCATTTAGAACTGCGCCTTGTTACTGGAAACTTGTGTTCAAGGCTAGGAGGTAGCAACCTGCTGACACCGTTTCTGGGAGGGGCTGGGAGAAAGAGGCAGGCCAGGCTGAGTTTTGTTGAAGGGTTGGTATCTGTAAATGGCAGTGTGCATGGCACGTCCAATCCAGCTTTCTAAAACAGACATAAATAAAATGTTGCCAGGTTGTCTCATTAAAGAAGAAAGATGAGGAAAGAGCAGGGGGTGGGAGCGAACACCCTGGCCCAGAGCTGGTGATTAATGGAGAAAAATGATTTGCACCGATAAATGCCGTGCTCCACTTAGGCTTTGGCTTTTGGAAAATGGATGGGGGTGCGGTGTGTGCACTTTTGGAAGCTATGCCTGTAGTTTTTATGGAGGTGGCTGTTGTGAGCAATCTCTGCCACTTTGCTGGATGGCTGGAGATTTGCTTGTAAAAGGAGGGGGAAGAAAAAATGGGCTCACATTTGATGTGCTGGTCAGAGCTGTGTTTGCGCTGCTGATGCAGTGGGGAGACACAATGCTTCTAATGCAATAGTCTTCAACCCTTTTTTTTCCTTTTCAGCCCCCTAAAAATACAGGTGCAGCCTCCTTTAGAAATCTTAGACCTAGTCTGTGGTGCCCAGGTTGGAGACCACTTTTCTAGAGGCATAGAGCAGAGCTGTCCGGATTAGAAAAACTAAGTGTTACCCCTTTGCCCCACTGGGAGGAAGGATGATGTTGTGATTAAAGCACTGGCGTGGGGCTCACCAGATCTGGGTTCAATTCCCACCTCTTCTATGGGCTCCCTGTGTGACCTTCAGCAAAGTGATTCCTGCCAGGATTTTCTAAGGTGCTTAGACAATCCCAGCCTTTTTTTAAAAAAGCTCTGCCTCAGTTTCCCTATCTGTGGAATGGAGATATGAACAATTCCTTTCTCCCGCTCTTTGTCTTGTCTATTGAGAGTGCAAGCTGTTTAAAGCAGAGACTCCCTTGCTATGTGTTTGTACAGCTCCTACACAAAGCGGTCCTGATCTTGACTGGAACCTGCAGGTGGTATTGTAATAGAAACAATAATAAGCATACCCTCTTTCTTCATTCCCATCACACCAAAACCACCATGCATCTCCTGACTCTCTCTGGATGTGGATATGGGGGTGAAGAAGGCAGGGAGAGATGATGGAGTCAATTAATCTTTTGCGTAAGGATGTCCTGCTGTCCATCTTCAAACAAGTTCATGTCGTTTGAGCTGCATCCCATAGCTGTTACTACACTGAATGAGTCAAAGCAGTGTAGTAGTATAGCATTAAAGTGGGAGCTCTTCTCCAAAAGAATCCTCCTGCAAAGAGTTATTTATGGAAGGCACAATGGACGAATTAATTCATTGCTTTTTGCACCTGTTTATAGCTTTTTTCAGCCCTGTTTATAAAGAGGGGAGGCGGAATTGCCTCTACTTTAAAGGGCAGCTGCCATGGATGGCCTCGGTCCAGCAAATAATTCAGCCTCGGGATGAGGCGCAGTGCTGGGAACAGGCAGAAGGGCTCAGCCTGCAGAGACACAGCGGCAGTGATTTCAACAGCCAAGCGCTTAGAGGCCTCGGTACTGATTTGCACAAATGGGATCATGCATTACATAATGCTGAATAACAATAGCCCATAAGCCAGGAACCGCATTCCAGCAAGAGGAAACGTACAGTGTAAATATTTTGGGTCTGTAGCTTTGCAGGCGACAGCGCTGCGATATTCTGTTGCTGCAGCTTCACATCAAATCGTTGCAAACCTCTTCTTCCCCTTTCTTGGCAGTGGAAAATAAAACTGTACTGATGTGGAGTAATGGCTTTCTTACCCCTGGGATGGAACATTTAATCCTCTCTCTATCGCCAGTTTTCACTGGATTAGGGGTTGAATATGATCTTACATATTCAATACATCCCCGTATCAGGAAAACTCTGTTCTTGGGAGTGGAGTGAGTAAAGGGAGAGAGGTGCTCCAAGTTTAGACGCAGGATCTGAATCTTGGCTGTCCGAGGGTGTCAGTAGACTCCCTACTCCCTACAGTAGGCTGGCTGTGACTCCGGGGAGACAGGACCCTCAATGCAGTCTTGGGAAGTAGGAAATTGGCTGGAAATTCTGACGGATCATTTTCCACCTGAGAATGCCTCTTTGGAAGTGAAACATTTCATGGGGAGAGTTTGATTTCAGTGAAGTTGTGACCGAACTGAGGCAGGATTTCAGTGGAGCCATGTCTGGTTTCCTGTCTGCTCGCTTGCTTGGCTTCTCGGCAACCCACTTGCCAGGGAGCTGGAAGCCCTGCTCCCAGGGTCACAGCTCCTCAGCTGTCTGCACATCTCAGGGCTCCCAGGGTGTGGGGCAGCGTGCCAGGCAGACTGCCTTGGCTCCAGGGTTCCAATCCCATACATGGAGAACATCTAAAGTTTGGGGGTTTGTCCTGAATCAGAACAAAGCCAAATTTCAAAATCCTCCATGAAACAGAATAACACTTTTGCCCAGCTCTGACGAGATGGTTTGGAGGCAGAAGTAAAAGCCTGACGGTATGAAGTGGTGATGAAGGGAAATGTTCTATCACCTTGCCCATTGGTATAATTTATTTATTGTGGTAGGAACCGACCATCAGGTGGAAATTGGTGTGGAATTGACTGTGTCAGCCTGAGGCCACTAGCACTGATGAAGCTACAGGATAATCCATCACTGCTAAAACTGAGCCACTTCTCTTGCTGCAGGAAGTGAGTGTTCCTCCTCGGAGACTTTCCAGTCAAAATAGACAAGACAGAGAAAGGCAGGATTATGATCCCAGTTTACAGATGGGGAAACTGGTCTTTTTCTTACATAGGCTCCTATTACTCCCCACCCTCTGTTGTGATTTTTTCACACTTGCTGTCTGGTCATCCTGGTACCAAGAGGCCCAAGCACTGAGATAAACATCCAAATGTTTTGGGGACTTCAATCAGAGACCTGCTTGAGCTCAGAACTGCTGGGTTCGCCTGTCACCCTGCAGTTGTCGATAAACCATTGTGCGAGGGGACTCCTGAGCCTTCAGGGCCGTCCACCCCACTCTGTCCTGACTGGTTCTTTGTGTCAAAGACAGGAGAATGACTGCGACGATTCGAGGGACACACACAGCTGCCAAGTCGGGCTTGAAAGTCTTGCCCTGACATTACATTGTTGGAGGATTTGAAAACATTTGACAGACCCTATTTGTAACCTCTAATGCTTCTTGACTGAGCAATGAGAGCAAGCGCTCTGAGGGGCCTGGCTCCCTGCCACCCGCCTTTAGGATTGGGGCTGGGATCTCAGATGCTGTGTTCTGTGGAATCCGTGCAATTTGTAAGACCTCTTCCCCTGGCATGGAAAAATTCTCCTGATCCTGGAAACATTGCAGTTTGCGGGAGCAGAGAGTCTAGATGATGCTCTTACAGAGACTCTGAATACTTGTGGCTAGAGTTGGGTGAACCTTTTTTTGTAAAAATGCAGATATGGTGCCACTGGAACACTTAGGCCATGTGTATCAGAGATTGATTTATTGTGTCTAGTGTAGCTCCCCGTCGACTCCAGAACTCCACAGTCGCAAAAGGCGGAAGCAGAGTTGACAGGGAAGCAGCAGCGGTTAACTTGTTGCTGTGAGGACTCACAGATAAATCAACCGAAGATATGTCAACTTCAGCTACGCTATTCAAGTACTTGAAGTTGTGTATCTTAGGTCAACCCCCACCCTCTCCCCAGTGTAGACCAGGCCTTAGTTAATTCATGCCGATTCTGCCAAATCGTTTATAGTCAAAAAAACCTGAGAAAAATAGTCTAAAATAATCAAAATGTTTCATTTTCAACATTTTCTAAAGAAAATGTTTCATTTTTTGGGTTCAGAACAAGTTTCTATTTCAACATTTCTCTTATTTTTGCTTTTTTTAAATACAATTACCTAAATATGGTTGAAATCAAAATAAAACATTCTGGTTTTGTCAAAACATTCTTTGACCCAAAATGATTTTTTTTATTTTCCTGAAAATTTTGAAGAAAAATATTCCTTTTGGTTCAACCCAAAACTAATTTTTTAATTGTTTTTGGGATTGCCAGTGAAGCAAAGACTATGATTCAGTTCTATTTGTGGGGGCACCCAAGAACCCTCCGTTGAGCAGAGAGAATTAACTTTAGCTTGGGCTCTAGAATTTTCAGTCGCTTTTGATTCCAGACTTGACCCCCCTGTTCTTGGCTAGGTCAGATCACTATTGCTTTGTCAGCTGTCTGCAGTTGTATAACATGGTTAAACAGCCTGTCTCCGTGTGTTCAGCGCACACGAGCATTTATTTTAACATCATCTACACCTGCTCTGACAGATTGTCAGGAATCAACTATTTATAAATAATGCAATTTTGTAATATGCTTTTGTAAGTTATTAAAGAGATCTTAATAAATATTTTATAACTAGGCATAGCCATTTTTAAAAGTGCTTTTTATTTTTAAAGAAGAAAACCATTTAAGTAGTTCAAACCCCAAATTTGCCGATATATGTAGGATAGATATTTTCTCTGTTCTAAAAAGCAGTAGCTGTGTACGGAAGGGATGTGATGTCTTGGCTTTTTAGAGAGAAGAGAGATTCTTGAAAGTTAATGTGGGTCAGACCTAAGAGAGGTTATCCAAGTAATTGGATACCTTCTTTCTTTGTTTGCAGTGTTGTTGTAGCAGGGTTGATTCCAGGATATTCCAGACACAAGGTGGGTGAGGTAATATCTTTTATTGGAGCAACTTCTACTGGTGACAGAGACAAGCTTTCAAGCTACACAAGTGGTATTAATGGGCCACTTCACTGTGAATGATCCCTTGAAATATGTGTTAACTGCTTATGCGGAATAATCTGTTCTACCTTGACACTCTGAGTACCTCTCCCAGCCCCGAAGAAGAGCCCTGTGTGTGGCTTAAAAGCTTGTCTCTCTCTCCAGCAGAAGTTGGTCCAGTAACAGATATTACCTCCCCTGCCTAGACCTTCTTTCTTCTATATTTATTTTTTAAAATGATGGTCCCATCCCCACACACATCTTGTCCCTCACGCTATCAATGGCCGTTCAGTAAGTGGCGTAACGTAGCTTTCTGTGCGTAGGATTGTTGCCCTCTAGAGGCACAAAGCTTTCTTAGCCTGGAAAACTCTATCGTGTGCTGCATTAAGAGTGAGGATAGTCTAAGCCTCCCTTATGGAACTGTCCTGTAGATTTTAATAGAAAACAGCTGTTCTATGGGGGTTTGTTAAGCATTCTAAAAAATTCTCTCCGTGCTCTAGAATGCTCCAGGCTTACATTAGAAATTTTATATTCATTTTTATAGTTCTAGGTCAGCCCTACTGGCTTCATCACTACTCCATTCTGTAGGACTTTTCCATACTACTTGGAGCATTTTAGATTTCTTCAGTTGGTTTGCAAGGCACCCCGAGTTTCTTTAGGTTATCCAACGAAGTTTATCCCCTCTCTGTTTTGGAAAGCTGTTTGGTTAGCATTGTGTTGGATGTGACAGTGCTTTGTTGATGACAGCAGATGAGTCTAATGCACAATCTAAGCATTAGGTTTTAGCTGGTATATACCAGTTTTTTACTAGTGAAATAAAGATGCATCCAAGCCAGCAAAATTCAGTTAAATCAAAAGACACCTGAGAATAGTTCCTGCCTGTCACTGTCTTTTTCCTTGTGCTCATTGTGACCCACTACTTGGTTTGCTGCCATGATCATTGCTACACTAGAGGGACCACGAACAGTGGACTATGTGTATCAGGATCAGCAAAATATGTACTGGAAATAACAGAATGAAGCAAAGACAAGGCTGTGTCCCGGGGCTCCCAACCTTCACTTAATATAGTGGAGTCCTGTCAAATTTCAGTCATGTGACATAACGTGTAAGGACCAATATGAATGTCCCTAAGGCATATCCTCCCTATTTCAGCCTCAGGGTTTTAATGTTCCCTTATCGTCATTGGCCAAAGATATGCCAGCAACCCTGCTTATACTATGTAACTGTACTTCTACCTACCTGTGCTGTTTGGTTTCTCTTTGTCTGCACCCAGAGACAGGACAGAATCCGCTCTTGGGCGGTTATAAATCCAGGGGTACCACCCTGGACGAGTTCCACTTTTACGGCACTCCAAGATTTGCTTCTGACTGAGAAGATTAAGAAAATAGAAAGGAAAAGCATGTTTACAGCAGAGGGAATGTTTTGTCATGGGTCTTTGTTAGTGCTTTGTGTTGTTTATATAAAAGCTATATATGAAGAAAAATGTCTCTCCTGTTGATGTCCATTTAGAGGTCTCTTTCTGCTTTTTAAGGGTGAGATATTTTTATTAGCAATTTTTATAGTGAATGCTGGATAGAGGAGGATGATCTGTTACTGAACATGAATAATGGAGTGTGGCAGTCTTTGGAAATGCAAATTGGGAGTATGGAGGAAAAGATGTTTAGCAATCTACTTTGTTTGATTTTATTAGCTTTCTGTATAAATTGTTTATTAATGACTTCAGCTTCCATAGCTGAATACACACAGTTAATGGTGATGCCAGGTGAACAGCATTGTCAGACACACAGGGCTTTTTTTCTGGCTCCAGCACAGAGCAACTGGAGTGTGAAATATACACAGGTGACTTTTTTTTTCTTTCAAGCAAACAGAATTTGTCTTCCATTAAAAAGTGTTTTAAAATGTGAGCTTTTTTGTGCAAGAAAAAAAGTGCCTATTCTGTTATTTCACAATTTTAATTTTATAACAACAGTTATTTATAAAAATGTACTCAGTCCACTATCTAAATGGCATGAACGTGAAGCACTGCCACTTTAGAGTTTATAATTAGCCACAAAGGGTTTAGGGAAGGTTGTTACATACAAATTAGAAATGTTCTAGACAGGTTACTTAGCAAACATCTTGGAACTAAAGCTAAGCTAGGCTTAGAAACAGAACTCTGCTTCCCAAGACTTGCTAGGGCTTGAGTTTGTGCATACTTTTAAACCTAGGTGTTTTTGTAATGTATCCTGGAGTGTAGTCAGATCAGGGCTTGGCAAGTCCCTGTAGTGCTGTGTTGAGCCAATCAGGAGACAGAGAACCCCAGGCTCTTGTCTATATCCAGTGGCCTCAATGAAGAACCTCCCTTTAATGTCATAAGAAGATTCTTTTCCCTTCCTTACTGTGAGGTATCCTGTCATTACGCATCCTAGCGATAATACAGCCACTCAAACAATAAGCAGAATTGTTTGACCTGTTCCTTTTAATCCTAACCAGTAGACAGCTCCGCTGTTGTGAGAGAAGTAAATCCCATCAGTGTCTGTCTTGCAAAACTGGCTGCAAAATAATCAAATATTGATACATGGCACATAGTTTGTCCGCTCTGTTGCCCAATTTTTGCCACAATGGACAATATAATGAAGGTACCAGAGACTGGAGCATGAGTACTTTGTATGAGTCTTGTGAAAGTGCCCATGGACTGTGACTACCCCAGCAGAAAAGAGCAGTTAATAAGATCACGCTGCTGACTTCAAAGATCTTGTGTTGAACTGGTAGGGGAGGTGTTGGTATCAATGTGAGATATGTTGAGGTTTTTAGATGGATTTTTCAAACTTCTGGATGTATTTCAGTGTGGTCCTCGGCAGCATTGCTGTCCTGTCTGCTGTCCTTTCATAGTCTCTCTCTTGCTCTCTTTTTGTGATAGAACAAACTTGAGGATGAAGTGGAATCTGGGGAAGAGTCGAGCACCAACAAACGGTATAGCCGATCGCTGATGGGCAGCTTTTCCAAACGCAAGGTTAGTCTCTCAGCAGATAACGTGCACTGGGTAGCAGAAGAAGCACTGAGTTCCCAGGTGTGTGGGGGGGGGTGGGGGTAGGATGGGGAGAAAGAAGATATAATACACATAGTCTAATGGAGTCCCACCCCTATGTTCCCCAATGGCCAAGCAAGCAAGATGACCAGTTGCCTGTATTCCTAACAGCTTGCTT
The DNA here is from genome assembly GCA_007922305.1 of Dermatemys mawii. Taxonomy (NCBI): domain Eukaryota; kingdom Metazoa; phylum Chordata; order Testudines; family Dermatemydidae; genus Dermatemys; species Dermatemys mawii. The sequence continues at coordinate 4,130,491 of ML677380.1, read as the reverse complement.
TAGTTCACATCAAATGACGACAATCTCAAGCTGTCAGATCCAACCTTAAAAGCAGTAAGGTTGATTTAAGATCTTGTAGAGCAGTTTATTGCAAAATGACTTAAAGTAACAATGGAACAAGAGAATCCTTTTATCACGCTCTCTCTGATCATAGTAATCATAGTAGCACCAATAATAATTCCCCTATAGACAGCATTTTCCATGCTAGCATCTCTAGTCCCATTGTGAAAGGCTCTAGCCCCGGGCTGTCTCGTCCAAGTGTGCAGAGATTGAGTCTGGCGTAGGGCAGTCCCTTGTAGTAAAAAGTTGCTATTTCCCATTCCCTGGAGGAAACAACATGCTCCTTGAAACAATGAAGCAGAATTGCATGGGGCAGCTTGATCAGCTGCTCAGATGCTAGTCTGATGGATGTGGCTTTAAAAGCCAGCTGGCCCGGATCAACTCCTGTGCCAAAAAGTTCAAAGATGACTAAAACTCTGGGTGCCCAACTTGAAGGGCCCGTTCTTCACAAAATGGGTGCTCAAAATCTGGGCCCCTTTTAAAGTCCGTCAAGTTGGGCACCCATAAATCTCTCGTCACTTTTGAAAATCTGGATCCAGAATTATTTGCCACCATATGCAAATGCGCCACCAACATGGCCCACTTGCATGTGAATGGTTAACCCCAGACTAGCTGATTTATCCTCTGACAAAGTCTTCCCCAAACTTTTATCACCGTTTTCCTTTTCTGTCACCCACTTATAATTTTGCAGATGTCTGTTTGCTCCCCGGCACACAACTTTTCAAACAAATCCCAGGAGGTTTGCTCCACTCTACTTGTAGCACTCGGGCACACATGACTAAATCTGTTTTTATTGTTCACACCCACCACCCTTTACATGTTTACTTGGTGCCCAAGTGAAAAATAAGCCTCTTCTGAACAATGATACCTGTTTTGTACCATGGTTTTGTTTCCTTTATGCAGAAAAAAGGAAGTAAATTAAAAAAGGCATCCAGCCTGGAAGAAGGTGAAGATGACCTAGACTGTCAAGGAAACTTAGCCAGGGGCACAGTGCATTATAGCAGGTTGGTAACCAGGAATCTTGGCAATTTAGTGCTCACAGAAGTGTGTACACAAGTGTGGCAAGTTTGGGGGCTATAACCTTGTGATGGGAAGCCCATGTAAAGTGGCTCCATCATCAGATTGGTCTCCTGACATGGCTCTTCCTAATTTGTTAGTGGATGACTGAACCAGGTGTGTTGTTCAGACCTGGCTTGAGGTTTCACTACTTCACCCGCTCTGGTGTGAAGGTGTCTTTTAAGTTGATGTAGCATTTTAGCCGTGAGAGCCTTCCTGTAACACAAGTGGGTTTGTGGTGAGCACAGGAAGCCCCTGGCTGTTTAATTTGTTAAGCGGCATTGCACCAAAGTGCTGTTTGATTTTGCTTTTGAAAATCATCCCTTCAAAAGCCAAAGATTTTTTTATGAGATTATTTGATGGGTTCCAGACACTGGAAGCAAGAAGGCGGATGGAAATCAGGTTGGGATGCTGAGGAGGGATTCATTGGGGCTACCAGGAGAGCTGAATGGAGGGCAGAAGAGGGTGTGTTCACGGCCAGTGGAGCAGCCAGCAGCATTGTCTGAGAGCTCCATGCTGAGCTAATAAGCCCACGTGGCACATTGTGGTGGTAACCTGAAGCAAATGGGAAGGATTGGGGCACCAAATTATTTGGTATTTAAAATATACGTCCTTTAAGGACTAGTAAGATTGTATCCGTTGGAGGTGAAAAAGACCTGTTAAAGGGCAAGTCTACAGTTTAACCTCTTGTCTAGCGGCATAGAGTATCTGCAACATACCAGATCTTAAAATATAACTCTTAGCCAGAAGTTCAAGTCTCTTCTTAGCTGTTAACGTACAAGAAGATGAGGCTCTTTGGCCCAAATTTTAAAAGATATTTACGCATTGCTGTGCTCAGTGTTGTGATGCCTAAGTCTCATCTTCCAAAGGGATTTAGATGCTCAGGCACCGAAGGCCCACTGACAGTCTTTCTATGTTCTTCCCGAGCTGGTTTAACCAAAAGCCTGGACTTTTACAATGAGTCTTCATGTGGTGTCCCTACAACTACCGATTGTGGCCAATGCCAGGTGCCCCAGAGGGAATGAACAAAATGGACATGGCAGCACTCCTTATTGGAAGAACCGCCTCCCTGTATTTTGTTAGCTTGCCAGTTATTTAAAACACTAAAGTTTTGTTGGGGTGGAGGGGGGGCGGAATTGCCTCTTGATCAGTTTATTGGAAACAATTTGTTTTATTCACCCAGGATGAGCAGACAGAAGAAAACAATGAAGCTTTCCCGGGCTCTCTCTGATCTGGTGAAGTATACAAAGTCTGTTGGGATCCATGATGTGGAAACTGAAAGTAGGTTGAACTAAGTGTCTGCTAAAAACTAACTGCTGTGCATAGAGCTTGGAAACTGGCATTTATGTTCTTGCACCTAATTTTGATTACAAACACTTTATTCCAAGAGGAATTTGACAGTAGAGCTGCATGCAATAAATCTGTCATTTCAAAGTGGCCAGTCATCATTTGTTAAGACTTGGAGTCTGCAATGTGAATCTGGATTTGTACAGCAACTTCATTAAAGTGGATAAAAATAACCACATATTGTAGTAACCCATTGGCTACTGCCAGTTGCTAGAAAGGCAGCTATATGCCAGTGTACACTTTAAGAAGCAGGAAAATTCTGAAAGACATTTATGCTGCTCCCAACTAGAATTTGTGGTATTTTGGAGAGGAATTACTATAGGAGAAATTTTAATCTTCATTACAAAGCAACAGGAAAATCTCCAGAACTTTGTCTAACTATCTAAAAGTTCAGATGCAGCTTCAAAACAGTTGATTCTGCAAAATGAAATTGCTTGGAGATTTTAGTCCTCCCTGTATGTTTTCTGCACCTGATCCTGAGCAGAATGAGGAAATCCAAATGCCACCTGTGACAGAGAGAAATATTGAGGGATTATGGGATTTAAACTTTCCTCAAGCCACCTTCAAACCTCAAAGATTTGGGTCAAGTTCTGTGTGACGGTTCAGATCACTTATTGTACCTGACTTGGATTTCCCAACTCTAACTCTTCCATGCATGAAACAAAATGTGGTGATGGAAGAGAGAGCGAACCATATCTGATCAGGTTGTGTTTGCAAGAGAATTATTAGTAGCTGATGAGACATTGTTGGAGGGAATTGTTTTTAAGGGGAAGAAGCTATCCCCTTTTAACTTTCTTCCCTCCTTGCAGTCTCTTCCAGTTGGCAGGTCTCATCTTTCAGCGAGACAAAGGCCCACCAGATACTCCAGCAAAAGCCAGCACAATATCTGCGTTTCAACCAACACCAGTTGTCCCGCATCTACCCATCTTCTTATCGCGTAGATTCTAGCAATTACAATCCCCAGCCCTTCTGGAATGCTGGCTGCCAGATGGGTAAGCAAAAAGGACATGTTGCTTTATTTTATTTTTTTAACTAGGTGGGAATCTCGTGCTTGAGTGGGGTCCCAGAATCTTTCTTTGAAAGAGAGGCTGAACAGAAAGCCCTAGCAAAGACCTCTGGGTTACCTGGTTATCCAATTCTCCTGACATCTTGGTCTTTGGTACCTGGGGAATTGACTGTGTCTTTAGTAGGGTAGGATGCCTTGAGTATGCACCATGCCTACTGGCAACTGATGGCTGAGACATGGAAAGTAATGCCTCCTGCCCACATGCAAGAACCCCTACAGACAGGAGGAAATACTCTTCTTGGGAGTCTGTCCATGGAGCTGTGATATCTTGGGTTTAGGAGGAGAAGAGAGTCCCTGTTCCAACCTCTCTGCTCTCTGTCACCAGAGAACAAAGTTTAAAACATACGTTGGTTTTCTTTCCTGTGAATGCTCTCAACAGATTTAATGTTGTTGCCTCTTTCTTTGCAACAGTCGCATTAAACTATCAGTCAGAGGGGAGAATGCTGCAGCTGAACCGGGCCAAGTTCAATGCCAATGGGAATTGTGGCTATGTCCTCAAACCAAAGTGCATGTGTCAAGGTAAGGAAAAGCCAGCCAGCGGGGACTGTAGAGGGAGAGGAAGGTTCCTGGGAGTGGGAATGGTACTTTATGAGGGAAAGATGTGTAGCACTACTATGCATTGTGGGAAATGCTGGCAAGCGATAGGAACGGAAGCTGTAGAGTCAGTAACTCGTTATGTTTTGAGCGTGAGTTTTCCAGCAGTTTCTGAAGCCATGTGAGTAGTAGGGCAGTGTACGTGTACAGAGGCTGGGTGCTTTCCTCCAGCGTGAGGAAGCCCTTTGAAACATCAGGCCTTTTCCTGCTCTTATGCTGGCATGAGCACCGTTGACATCAGTGTAGTTGTTCCTGAATTACACTGGTGTAAGTTAGAGCAGGTTTGTCCCAGTATCCCCAAGTGTCTCTGAATGCATTGGGAGGGATTAGTTTCCCCCCAATACATGTACCATAGACTTACTGGTTAATACTTCTTGAAAGCAGAGACTGCATGTACTGTAACATGGGCTGTGTGTAACTGTAGGCCCATGATGTGTCATCTAATGTAGTCCCAGATCAATGAAAGCTAAATGAGGCCCATATCTCTGCACACATGAGAGAGACTCATCCTCTCTACAGAGTCCATATTTCGATCGGCTGGAGCTGTGGCGCTTTCCCCCTGAATGGAGTTTGGATTGTATTGCTCCAGGGATGGTGCCTTAGTATGCATGATTGCAGCAAGGAACCTTCACAGCTGCCACTGCAAACTAACCACTGCTGCCTCCAAAGTGAGAGAGGGGTTGGGCTCAGTATATAAAATTTACCTTTCCTGGACCTCTATAGGGCTTTCACTCTGTAAGGCACCATCTTCTCCCCTTCAGCCCAGCCATGTCAGGCAAGAATTCACAAACCCCCCAGCACTAAGTGCTGCCCTGTCCTTTCTCTTTAACAAAGACAGAATCCCAGTTTAGAGCATCAGCTGACGAGTAAATGTAAGTTTGACAGGCTCGAAGGGTGACAAATTGCTCTCCCTCTAGATCCATAAAACACAACAGGGGGAATCGAATGTTATCCTACTGGAGAGATTTGGTAGTAAGTGAAGCTGGAATAGCACTGATGGGTATCCAAAGTGGTTCAGGGATTGGGACCCAGCCCTCACAGGAGATGCATCTCTTGGTCCTGCTGCATGTGGGTTTATATAATTGTTTGTCATAATAACCATCAGACCTTGGGGTGGAGTTTTCAAAAGCACTTGAGTGATGTAGGAGCAACAAGTCCTACTGAAAGTCAGCAGGACCTGGGTTTCTAAGTCACAAAGGGAATGTCTACACTGCAGTTAAAAACCAGTGGCTGGCCTGCGCCAGCTGACTCCGACTTGTGGGACTTGGGCAAAGGGGCTGTTTAATTGCAGTGTAGACATTCGGGCTTGAACTGGAGCCTGGGCTCTTGGACCCTGTGAGGTGGGTTCCAGGGCTCTCGCTGCAGCCCAATCCAGAATGTCTAAAATTAAACAGCCCTTCAGCCCGACTCAGCTGGCATGGTCCAGCCATGGGTATCTAATTGCAGTGTAGACATTCCCTTCAACATCTTGAAAATGACACCCTTTGTCAATTATATTTGGGAATTTTATGGGAGGGGGGCTTTGTTGCTTTTTTGTACAGTTCTCACCACTGCAGACTTACCGTCACTGCAGTGTTTGCTACCACTTCCTAAGGGAATGCCACGGTAACCTTGTCTACTTGCAAAAGCAAACATGCAAAAAATCATACAGCGATTGCCAGAAGTTACAAGGGGGGTGTACTTTAAGGCTAGTTTAATTAAATCAATTACACTAATGTGCTTGTGGTTAGAACAACCCTTAAGCAGAGCTTAGTGTGCGTGGAATATTTTATTTGCATGCATAGGTTTGTGAAGGTGTGGTCCTCCTTTAGGCCTTACACTAGTAAACTGTATGGGATGTGTAATGAGTATCTTTCCTGAAGGCACCCAGCTGTTAAGGATCTGTGTGTTTGTTTCAGGCTCCACTGAAGCAAATTCGTCCCTGAGAAAGATGAAACCCTAATTTTTATTTGTTTGATTTCTCATTTAATTCATCACTTTCTCTCTGTCCGAAACCCTTCATCTAGAATCCTGCATATTTCTGATAATGTGGCCTTAAGTAAAGTATTTTAATATTATCTTAGTGTTTGAGTTGTCGTATGTAAACAACTCTCACTTTTCTTCATTGATTTGATATCTGCCCAACCCTGGATTTTGAAATAAATTACATTTACTTATCCTATCTTCTTTATTGCAATGTCCCATCTCCTCCCGCTGCTCTACAACAGTACGGTCCATTACTGTCCCATGCTTGATCTTGTCTTCAAAATGCTCTTTTAACTTCCGATTACTGCCGACTGACGGTTTCTTTCTGTTCTAGTATAAGTCAGGAATGACCAAGCAGAGCACCTACTAACATCCTAAATCGAGAGTTTCAGTATGTGATTAATTATTTCACCTCAGCAAAGTTCCAATGTTTATGATGTAAAAGCAATTGGTGGTGGTTCCAAAGCCATAAAAATCAGGTCTGGAGTTTGAAATCCACCACACAAAATTATGGGATGTTCAGATCCAAGTTTCAGTTTGGCCCCACCTCTCAGTGCCACCAGATCAGTAATCCACTACCTGGTGATTAATTTGGTAACTTGCGATGCTTGCAACTAAAGCGCTTTCCAATTGCCTTTGTAAGCAATTAACTCATTCTTGGTGCTTGCTGTCTATGCTAAAAGTATCCAGAATGCTCTGCCAGTGTGTTACCTACTTGTAAACAACGGTGTTAACAACTATCGTGCATTTTTGAATGTTTGTACCAATAAGTGCTTGAGGGGACTGGGTGGGCCACCTTCCTAAGTCCAGTTTGTAACAACTGGTTGTAGAGTCAAATAAGCAGGGAAAAGAGAGAGGAAGCACTTGAGGAAAATGTCACCATCCATAATATAGTGCCAGTCCTCCTTTATGTTATGCGGATTCTTTCCCCCACAGGCGTCTTTAACCCAAATTCTGAAGACCCCCTCCCCAATCAGTTGAAGAAGCAGCTGGTGTTGAGGATAATCAGTGGGCAACAGCTACCGAAGCCACGGGACTCCATGCTGGGAGACAGAGGAGAGGTGGGAAATGCTGAACGGGTGGTGAGGCTCTCCTATCCGAGAGTGTGTGTCTGTCTGTCTGGGAGCTGGTCTGGACAAGGCCTTTACTTTTTGCATTTGTTCCTATGGATAGCACTGAGCTTCACTTTGAATATATCATGCAGCTCATTAGCTTCCAAGAGCACCAGGTGCCTTTCCTTCCTTAAGCATTGTGGAGCAAGTCCATTTTGCCTTATTCTCAGTACGGCGCCTATAGGATGGGTAGGAAAAGCCAAGATGCTTGATCACTGTGATGAGACCCTGTTCGCTTCAGTGCTCTGAAACTCCCAAACAGAGCCAGCAAAACCCTGAGTCTCCTAAATGTGCACAAAACTGCTGAGCTTGTCAGCAAGACAAATGAAGCTATTTGAGGGATCCTCTTGTCTTCTGCCGTTTGAATGCAGTTCCCAGCTTCCCAGCACGGTGCATTGTGTACCTTCTCTACCCGCTCCCTCTTTGGTTTGGTTTGGCTTCGTGTGTGTGTTTTGTGACAGTTTATTTTGTTCTTTGAAAGCCTCTAGCAACTCTGCTTGAAGCAAAATCAGCCAGCCCGTAACGAGCAAAAATTTTAGCCACTTCGCAGTTTATTTCTTTTGCTATTCTGTGTCGAATGCTTGTGAAGTATGGCCAGCGTGCCTTTATTAAACATTAGTCTTCAGGAAATGCAAAGACAGAGCAAATAACTCCAAGTAAGGCCCCTGCCCCTCGAGTCTTTGGCCCATTAGAATGAGAACTGAACCTCTGAGTGGTTCTGAAATGCTTGGCTTTGGCATGAATACCTTGAAATACTCTTTCCCTGAATGCTTAGTGTTGAGAGATGTACCTGTCTGGAATGGCTGTCATTAGCCAAATGAAGATTCTGGCCAGAAGCAGCAGAATGGTGTGCGTTTGAATTGTTGGATAGTCTCCTTAGAGATACAGATTCCAGTCCTAGTTTTTCCACAAACTCCCTGTTGGCCTCAGGTCCCCGTCTCTGACACTGGGATAATAGTCTCCCCTTTTCCCACCTTTTGTCTGTCCTATGTGTTGAGAGAGAAAGCTCTTTGGGATAGGGACTGTCTCTGCATCTGTGCAGTGCTTAGCACAATGGGGCCTTGATCTTGGGTGCAGCCTCTAGGTGCTCCCATAATACAAATGATATTTATTGGTGGGGTGGGAGGAACTGCTAATATTGAAAGATTAATGAGCCATGGGCTCCACGTAGAAAATGATGAGTCAACATCTTTCTGTCACTTCCCTTTTTTATTGCCAAGGGCACTTAGGCTGTGCACAGGTTGTCTTCTCCTCAGAGAGAATGTTCATCTCCTTTCTCTCCTGTCTGTGTATTCCTCCCACTCCAGTGAGGAAAACCTCACTTTGCGACATCACGGTTAGATTCTCTGGAGAGGTTTGTGCTGTCACAAGCAGAGGGTGGTGACAAATGGGTCTTTTTGGTAGGAATAGTTCCCTAATAAAGTTTTAAAAACAAAACCGGGAAAAGGTTGAGGGTGGGGGAAAGCAGAAAATATACACATTGTGAAGAGAGAGGTCCTGCCTCAGAGCCTTTTGCAGAATAGAGCTATGTGAACAAGGTTCATATCTACTGAACATTCAGCTGTCTTGCAAGCAGGAAAGAAGGGAGGTAAGATGCTTGTGTTTTTCTTTAGTGACAAAATATTCTGAGTGCTGAACATTTGTTTTCTGCTGAACACCAAAACTCTAGCATTCGACCATTACTCAGTCCAGTTACTCTGTGGTGTTGTTTTTTTGTCATCCCAATTTAGCTGGTCCCAGATTTGAGATGATTCCTTATCGTTTTTGTCAGTATTGTGGACAGCAATTACTTGGAAGGCTGTTGTCCCTGCTGAGACTGTATTGAATGCTGGTTGTTCCGCATACACTGACTGAAAGCAGTAGCAAGCTTTCCTAGGAACTAACTAATTGTTGAGTTACTTTTCCTCATTCCCACTATTGTTAATTTTAGTTCCTTGAGGTCCCAACTGAGATCACGGCTTCATTGTTCTAGGCAGGTAAACACCCAGCAAGACACATGCCCTGTCATGAAGATATTAAGTCTAAACAGATAGCAGGAGGGGGAAAGGAGGCACAGAGAGCAGAAGTAATTTGCCCACAGTCAGGCACTAGAACAGAACCGCATGTTCTAAGTCATAGTCCATTGTCTTACCCACCAGACCAGGCTGCTTCTCTAGTCACCCAGATCTTCCACAACCAGACGTTCCCTGAACTCTCTCAGTTTATGTTGCCTTACAGGTTGTCTCTTTACAACTTCTTTGCATTGGTGACCACCCCGAAGAAATTCTTAAAGCTTCTGCTTAGATGTACACTGAGTTGAAAGACATCCAATAGAGAGAACTGTTAACTTGCTGTGAGCTGTAACACCCATTTGGAATCAGTGGGGAAGTGGTCACATGATGGTGTTGATGATGATGAAGGTTGTTATGGTTTTTTTCATGCGATGTAGTCCTACATCTTTTAGCAGCAAAGCGACAAGTTACCCAAATGACCCAGCTACTTCATCTGCAATAGCGTGTGATGCCTGTGTAGTGAAAATAAGGATATTACTTGATTTCTATCTTTTTCGTTTTTTAAAATATTCTTTCCTTTCTCTTTTCCAGATAATAGATCCATTTGTAGAGGTAGAGATCATAGGGTTACCAGTGGACTGCTTCAAAGAGCAAACTAGAGTAGTCGATGACAATGGTAAGACCATAGTTTGGGTGTTTGTTTTATTTCCCCCTTCCCGTCTAGTACACATTTGGACATGAAGTTTGAAGGGTCATTTTGTCACATGGAGGCACAATGGGCCAAACTTGAGACCCATTGCAGCAAAGCATTTAGCACATGCTTAAGTGTTGTTAACTTCAGTGATGATTACACGTGTTCTTATGTGTTTTGCTGAATCAGGGCCTAGGTAAGGCAGTGTTGTGTAATTACAGTCTTGATGCAATGAGATTAGACACATGGATCAATCTGTATATTTATATCAGACTCCTCTTCTTTCGAGAAGGGAAGTGGTCAGGACAGAAGACTGGAAGCCAGCGACTTCTCAGGTCTGTCCTCTCCTTGTTCTGCCACTTTGTAGACCTTCAGAGAAGACAAAAATATTTGGGAGACATTAAAATCCTGTGTTTCTTACACCATCGCAGCTCCCACTGATATGAGTGGGAGTTCTGGATGTGCAAGGAATACAGCACCAAAGCCTACATGGCCGATTAGAGTGACCATTACTATGTAGGAATTGATGTATCTTCAGAACAACATAGCAAGAACTCACTGGGTTTCTGGCCCATAGCTGGGGCTGCTTGGTGCCCCTGCAATATGAATAACAAAAGCTGATTCTCCTGTTCCCAGGTTTCAATCCAATGTGGGAGGAGACTCTGGTTTTCACAGTGCACATGCCAGAGATTGCGCTGGTTCGCTTTCTGGTGTGGGATCATGATCCAATTGGGCGGGATTTCATTGGACAGCGGACGATAGCTTTTACCAGTATGATGCCAGGTAAGGCCGTGCTCTCTGTCTGGATGACATACAGGATTGATTTGTCTGAGGCCTTGTTCTATAAAATTCCTTTATTGTGGCAATTAAAATATCTCCCAGGGTAGCTTTATGACGTCTGCACACAGATGTGCATCTGCACTGGGGAGTTGTTGTGAGCCGGTGGCTAGAGCGGGAGACTGGATAGTCAGGACTCCTGGGTTCTGTACTCATGTCTGCCACTAATGCATCGTGTGACCATGACCAAGTCACTTAACCTCCTTGGGCCAGATTTTCAGTGTCCAGAATTTCTCATTGAGAACAAATTCTAGCTACTTATTTAGGCATCTGTATGGATGCTGGTGTTGAGCTCATTTGAAAATATGGTCCTTGTCCTTCAGTTTTCCCACTTGTAAAATGTTATGCAGTTTAATTGGTGAGTGTCTTACGATGCTCAGGTTTAAAAGTGCTATTGGGTAGAAGTGCAGAGAATCAGGAGGGAGCTAAGAAAATACTATATAGCTAAGCATGCTGGACTGGAAAGGCTACAGTAAATGATCTATTTCTTTCTGTCCCGTTGCGCTACAACTTTTATTTTTTTCCTCAAATGTATTATTTTTATTTGGCAGCTGTTTGGCTTTTGACAGGGTAAATGAGATACAGTGACATTTATATACAGCGGGGAAAACTTCAAAAGCCTTCCTGTACAAAGCTGGAGTCACATTTGGTCTCATGTTTGCTGGCAGCTCACCAATGGCCACAATTATTGCTGGTGCTAGTTGGATGTAAATCAGTCTGCTAGTTGGGCTGCTGGTGAGCTCTAGGGATTTGTTTGTGTTTTTATTTTTTGGGCATTTTGTTTTCTGTTTTTCTTTTTCTATTTCTCTGTGTTTTGTGAAATCTTATTTCACATAAAAGCACCCTGCGTGCACAGCTTTTTTCTTTATCCTTCAGAGCAGAGGAAACTTATGTTTTTTTGGGGGGGGGACCCCACAATCCTCATCTGGGTAATGATTATAATGGCTGCTGAAGTATTAATAATGGCCCCAAGCCTGCCAGGGACAAGCTAATCAATGATCCATTGCAGAATTGACAGCAGCAATAGTATAAAGTGGAAAAAATAGGGTGACTTTTATTTTTTCTATAATAAGGAAGGGACAGCGGAAAACACCAGTAAACTTTGTAAATGGCGTGTGGCAAGACGACGTACCAGCCTGAGCGCTCAGCGGTTGGACGTGGCTGGGAGAAAGCTTGTTAATGTTTCCATTTCAAACCACAGGGGAAAAAAGTCTGTCGTGACAGGAGGCTCTCATGGCTGCTCACTCTGTGTTTCAGGCTATCGGCACGTGTACCTGGAAGGCATAGAGGAGGCGTCCATCTTTGTTCATGTAGCTATTAATGACATCTGTGGTAAGGTGAGTGACTGACTGCATTGCCCAAATGCAGCCGGGATTTGTAGTCATGCTGTCGGTTTGTACCATGCAGGGAGGGGGAGAGCCCAGGGCTGGGGCCCAAGCAAATCCATTTGTGGAATCCAAGGAACTGCCGCTCTGAGGTTTCGATAGTAGCCTGAGATCTCTTTAAATATCCATGTAGCGTAAGCAGGTGGCACAACCAGATAAGGAACCCGCATTGCAAGGCCAATAGATTCCTGTCGAGATACTCCCCTTAATGTGCTTCAGTTCTGGGGCATTCTTCCATCGCTTCCCTCTCTGCATTGCTCCTAATGAAGGGCCAAATCCTGACGCGGTTCTTACTCACTTCTTACGGCTACTGGACAAAACTCGGCTAGGAACTCTTGTGAAACTCGAAAGTGGCTGCACTGAAATGGCAGAATTCAGCTCATCGTCTGAGTAAGGCCTTCGGGATTTCGCCTAATTGTCCTGCAGTCAATGCGGCAGCACAAAGTGGCAAGAGCCTGCTTGTTCAGTGAGCAGGTTCTCTCTCCATCACCACACACCTCTCCAAGCATGGGGCATGTCTTCCAGTCCTTGTCGGGGAATGAGAAGACAATGGAGCATTTAGACCATAGAAAATGTGTCGGGCTGTCTGTACATCTTCTGATGGTTTCTGAACCACCTCCCTTCCCCCTCGTAACACTGATACAAACACTTGTGCAAAATGAAGGCCTCACCCACTCCCTCTGCATTTTGTAGTTGGTGGACAGCTCTTAAAGGCCCAAAAGGGGACAGCAGCACTGTGGTGAGTGATAATGTTTTATAGGCAGAGGTATAGCATTTCGGCACACGTGTGGGTGTGTATGGGGGTGTGTGATACATTTGGTGCTGCTTTGGTGCTCCTAAATTAAAAATGCAGACCTGAATTGTTGGATGCTTTCTGGCTGCAGAGTTTATTCCATGAGTGCTCTGCCACTCCGCCTCCCTGATGCTTTAGCATTTTAAACATAGCACTGAAGAGTTGCCAGCTTGGAGACTTGGTCTCTGCTGCTGCACTTCCATTTTCGGGTCTGTCTTTGACTCTTGTTGCGCCGAAACGTGCACAAAGTGGCCTCCCTCCTGGTTTGTGGTGCTCAGTTGCCTCTCCCACCTGTCTGCCATCTATCTGCCCAACCTCTGGCTTGCTTCACATGCAGTCAAAATACAACTGCCTTGATGACCTGTTCTGATTTCATAGGACCCGTTCCCAGGTTGAAAGTACAGCCTAAGAGCTTCAAGCTTCCCCACAGCTGAGTCTGAGATGCTTTCCTCTGCAGTCCATAGCGTTGAGTTACACATCGCCCATTCATTTTCACAATGGGCGCGCGGCTAAGTCCTGCAATGCTTTGGAAACAGCAACTGATCGAAGGAGCGGCAGCAGGCTGAAATACCAGCATTCAGACAGCAGGGGGCAGTATTGAACAGGCCAGGCCTCTAGTGTTGCTTATTTTAGGATCTTTTTTTTTTTTAAAGTAATGTAGCTTTTTTTAGGTGAATTCTAAACTAGGAAAGAGTCGGGATAACTCACGGGAAAGCTGCGCTTTGGAGCATAGAAAGGGGGTGGGTTTCTGGAAGGGACATCCCACTGCTCATCTCCGTTAATGCCTCTACCAGGAGAGGAGTGTCAGGCTGTTGCTGCCCAGGTACCTAATGCCTGAACTGACAGCTTCCCGACAGGTACAGCTCCCTCCTTTCTCACTTCGCCGGCAGCCTTGGATGTCATTTGCCTCGTGCGAGGAGCAGAGCTTTGGGTGAGAGCAAAGTGGCTGGTGCTGGTTGATGAGCAGTAAGATGGTCCGTGTAAGGTGCTCCGATCTGTGGTGTGCTTAGCCCAGTTAATGCCAGTCTCCAGGAACAGGAAAATCAATGGCAGGCTGAGAATAGCTATTACGAGACTGATTCTGCCAGAGCTCCTGTTGCTTTGTGCCTGAGATCAAAGCAGTTGTACACAGTGTAAATCAGACCTGATTTAGCCTTCTGTTGTTCTGTGGGGAAGTGCGTGGACTGCCCCAGGGATCTGCTTTCAGATGCGTGCTCCCTGGCCTTGATTCAAGCAGCATCATTAGGTTTTACACTACAAACCTCTTTTTGATTCTGGGGTCACTATGTGCAGGTGGATTGCCTCTTGCTCCACCACACACCTAGACCTGGAAGAGCCAGATGTTCAGGGCCCTCAGGACAGTGGCTGCTGCATGCCTAGCTGGACATGGAAGGTAAAACAGTGTGTCTCAGGATTGCACCCACTGCACTGACCTGCAATCACCTAATGGTGTCTCTCTGCTCCACTAGTCCAGCTATTGACCTGACTGTCCCAGCCAACCCGCTCCGAGTGTTAACTCTACCGAAGGCAGGTCATGCAAAGAGAAGGGATAGAATTTACCAAAGCAAAACTTTTCCTAAATGCAGATTCTTCTCCCTGCCCCAGTCATAATGCTACAGAACAGGTCAGTTCTTCCCTCCCTCCTGATGCAGTGTGTCTTTGTGCTGCTGCAGTTACTATGTGCCAGAGGGATCGCGAGGACATTGTGGGTATGTCTACACTGCAGTTAGACATGCACGCGGCTGGCCAGTGCCTGCTGACTTAGGCTAAGGAGCAGTTCAGTGGCAAGTGTAGACATTTGGAGGTGGGAGGGTCCCAGAGCTTGGACTGCAGCCTGTCTACATCACAATTAAACAGCCTCTTACCCAAGCCATGATCAGCTGTCACAGGCCAGCTGTAGGTTTTTTTAATTGAAATGTAGGCATAAGGCGTCTGGCTAAGCCATCCAGGCTCTCTCCTTTCCCCTGCTCCTTTCAGGGACACCATTGCTGGGGCCAGTTGTGAGACCTCTGTTGCTTAGGCAGTTCCATAAACATGCGTCTGCTGGTGGAAAACAAAGCCAGACCAGGCTTCTGTCCCAAATCCAAACCCTGTTGACACCCCCACCCCTCTCTCAGTTTGAAATAATTGAATTTATTTTATAACTGTTCACCTGCCTCTCCAGTTCTCAGTTACAGCTGGGATAGGAAGGAGAACCACCAAAATAATAGTAGGAGGGCCGGGTCTGATCCTATTTCTGGCCCAGCCTGAGCTAAGAAACGCTGGGAATGTCCAGAGTGTCTGTTGGTTCCCATGAGACCCTATTGTAACTTCTCAGCTGTGATGGCGCAGATGCTTTGCTGAACCGGAGATTGCTCCGAGACTGTCACTGATGGCACAACTCACAGTTCCCCTGCCACTGTAAACCTGTTTAATTGTGTTTGCTTTGGGGCCTCTGTTGTTAGAGCAGTTCCCAGAATGCTCCACTTCACCCATATTTGATCTGTCGTCTTCCCCCACCCATCCTCCTGCAAACGCCTCCCTCCCCCACGAAAGGAACGGCTGCCACTATCCTCACTGCAAGCCCAAAACAAGGGAGAGTAAAAGGCCAAACGATTACCAGTGCTGCCTATCGTAGTACACGGGTGGTTATTTAGCTCCAGAAAGCTTTGTCTGTTATAGAAGAAGCAGTTTCTGGAACTTAAATTCTGTACTTCCCAAACACTAGTTAGCACTTAGTTACTGCAAACTCCACAATGGTGGGGGACTGGGTCTTTTTTTTCTTTAAGCTGGAGGAAGGTGCAGAGTGGGGAGCCTCAGGACTTTATGGCCCCAGGTGATTGGAGAGGGGATGTACAGAGAGGGAATGTTCCATCAAGAGGCTCCTCCATTTCCGTTACTTCCTGAATAACCTCCCTCTTTATAAGAGTTACTTCATATCTGGCCTCCTCTGTTGCAACATGCAAAAGGAGATGAGCTAGTTTTTGTCCAACTGAAGAGGCCAAGAATGAAAACAAACTTGGGGATGGGGCTGGGAGATAAGAAAGAAGAGATCCTAAAAATAACAGTAGGTTACAGCTTTTGTACATGTACCTACGAAAGTGAAAGTCCTTATATATTCTTATTATTCCCTTGAGCTATCCAACTTTCCCAAAGCCATCACAGGCTTTGTATGCACTGGCAAGTGAAAGGTAGAACTTTTGTCATTCAGAGGTGTTAAAAAACACCCCACTGAAAGACACAGGTTTTGCTGACGACAAGCGCTGGTGTGAACAGGAACGCTCTCCTGCTGACAGCACTAATGCCACTTGTTGGGGGTAGAAGTTTTTTGTCAGCAGGAGAGCCAACAAACGGTGGCTACACAATGTACCTTTTAGCAGCACAGCTCTAGTGACACGGCCGTGTTGCTAAAAGCTGCGTAATGTAGACAGAGCCCAATACTCTTCTCTTGTTGAGTGAAATCTTGGCCCTTTTGAAGTCAATGGGAGCTTTATCATTAACCTCCGGAGGGCTGTTTTTAAATGCACAGCCATTCTCAAACTTGGAAGTCAATTACATTCAGAGGACACATTTTCAATTCTTTTTTGTCTTTCTATTTTAAAAAAGCTTCATAAATGTGCTTTTGTTTTTTTTGAACATGGCTCTAATGAAAGGCAGGGGAAAGTGACAGAAGATTTTAATTAGGGCAGCAAAAAATAACGAAATAAACAATAAAGACTTTGTCTCAGTTCAAAGATGCCAAGGGGAAGCTAGGGAGCATCTGATGCCAGCCACTGATGGTTTGAGGGTAAAACTGTTTTAAGTGTTGCCTGGTAACAGCCACAAAGGAAGGGGAAGGAAAATGCCCACCTGCCCAGACACATGCTGGGATCAGAGGGGATGAAAGGGGGAGCAATCAGATGAAGGCATTTAATTTCCAGTTAAGTTTCTTTCTAAGGTGCCCACTTCCTTCTA
The DNA here is from genome assembly GCA_007922305.1 of Dermatemys mawii. Classification (NCBI taxonomy): domain Eukaryota; kingdom Metazoa; phylum Chordata; order Testudines; family Dermatemydidae; genus Dermatemys; species Dermatemys mawii. The sequence continues at coordinate 4,113,661 of ML677380.1, read as the reverse complement.
GAAGTAACTAAGAGTCCTGTGGCACCTTAAAGACTAACTAAAGTATTAGAGCATAAGTTTTCGTGGGCTAATACCCACTTCATCGGATGCAAGATCTGACGAAGTGGGTATTAGCCCATGAAAGCTTATGCTCTAATACTTCAGTTAGTCTTTAAGGTGTGTGACGGAGTCAGACCAGAAGGATATAGGAGAGTGCTGGAAGGCAGGTATATCAGCCTCAGGATGTGCAGGTCCTTGTTCCCTGGATAGCCAAACAAAGGCTACTCCAGACCAATCAAGACACCTGGGGCCAATTAAGAACCTTCTAGAAAGGAGTAGAAACAGCTAGCCTAATTGGGACACCTGAAGCCAATCAGGGACTGGCTGAATCCAGATAAAAACCTCCCAGTTAGTCAAGTGGGCTGTGGGTGTCAGGAGCTGTGGAAGGAGGTTGTGCTGTTGGTGAGACTGAGTGGTGGACAACATATCATCCAGAAGGAAGGAGGCCCTGAGGTAAGGGTGAAGTGGAGTTTGAAGAAGCAGGGACTGCTGTGGGGAAGTAGCCCAGGGAATTGTATTGTGTTTTGTGGATAAAAGGTCAGCCATCTTAGCTGATACTATTAGGGTCCCTGGGCTGGAGCCCGGAGTAGAGGGCGGGCCTGGGCTCCCCCCTGCTCTTTCCACCTTCCATACTGGTCTGTGATGAAGGTAACTCACTAGGTGGTGACTCTTGCCAATTATACTGAGAAAGGGAGGTCACTCTGGGGCCTAGATGAGTTTCTGAGGCCCCTAAATCTGCCAGGAAGCGCAGGACCCACGAGTACAAACTTGGAGCTTTGTCACAGGTGCCACAGGACTCTTTGTTACTTCTGCAATTCCAGACTAACACGGCTACCCCTCTGATTCTTCACTTCCTTCTAGACTCTTGCTGCCACTGGGCAGTGATGTGTCTGGTTTTGTATCCGTTTGCCTTATATGATTCTTAGATGCAGAGACGTTGTCTCTTCAGCCCTGGTCATCTACAGGTCAAGTTCTGCGGTCTCTCCTCCATGCACCGTGTTGCGTTACAGCAAGAGGAGGACGGCCTCTTAAATATAGCCATCCTTAATCTTTGTGAATGTTTCCTCTGAAGCGACCTGGGTCCTCTCTTGTGTGGCAGTTCCTTGGTTTAACTGCACCTAGGAAACTATTTCATATCTAAATTTGCCCTTCTTTAGTTGAAGGCTGGCACTCTCTTTTATTACCTCCTTGGTCAGTCTCACATAATTATTTGCTTTTCATGATTTCTCCTTTTTCCCCTTGAGTAACTTGCTGATAGATCATTTTAATTTGCAGCAGGGTGACACATCTGTTTAAATCTTTACAGGAAATTTTGGGTTGTTGGATTTTTCTCCGAACGCTGTCTTACACAAGTAGTTATCTTTAAGCACATCAAAGGATCCCTGTTGCGTCTTGCTGTTTCATCCCTGTCCTTATCTCTTAGCTTCCAATCTATTGAGCTGATTTGTTTTCTGATTGCTTTATTTCTTTTTCATCTTCTCAATATATTACACACTGCTTGTTGCTTCTCATTACCACTACAGCCTCTTTAGCTTTGCTGGTGTTCATATCCTAATACTGAGATCTCACCTCGGGAAGACACAGCTTTTTAATGAGCCTGTGGACACTTCCAGTCACATATTCTACAAAATGTGAGACAAAACACTCCTGGCCCTGTGTCTCCACTTCACATAACACCTGCTCACCCCAGGCTCTTTGGACCACATTCAGCTACCCTCATGTTAGGTAGTACCTGGACATGCAAGTAGACTCATTGTAATCAGCGGAACTGCAGATGGAGTAAGCTGAGATTCAACAAGAGCAAAAATGGCAGTATCTGACCCACAATCTGCATCTGGAACACTCCCCAGTTGATTATAAAGACTATAGTCAACAAGACTCTTATAGCCTCCGCCTGAACCCCTGCACCTCTTGTTAGCTCAGACTTCTTGCTTATTTGCTTGGATCAACTTCTGTTTGCTTTGCTAATGGTTAGAATTGAAGTCTCCTATATTTCAGCCTCGTAGCGATGTTGTTCCAGTCTTTGTGGTTTGTCTGGTATCAAATCACTGTATCAGTTCCTATTGTTTAGATTTAGGGCCAGGTCATGAGATGGTGTAAATCAGTGTATTCACTGGAGCTATTCCCAGTTTACACCCGGTGGGGAATAGGCTTATTGACACCAGTGAAGCTATTCTGTTTTATACCAGCTGAGGAATGAACCTTTAAACTGAAAGAATGTTGACTCTAGTTTTTCAAAAAGACTTCTGCCTCACTTGATGTTTCTACCTAGATATAAGTGCCAAAAGGCTTCGCAATCATTAATATTTGCTGGTGTTAGACATCTATGTATAAAATGTCCCCATATTTCTAGTCAAGCTCATTGTATCTGATGTTGCTTATAAATAGGGATGGTTGGAAAATCTGTGAATGTTTTATTATTATTATTTTTGACCAAAAATTGGGGAGCATTCTTAGACAAAAATTTTAAAAAAATTTTTTAACCTCCCCCTCTTGGCATTTTCCAACCAACTTTACTTGAAATTATTTTTTTTCTGACTTTGAAAAAGATCCCTGGGCTGATCTCTTGTAGGAACCTGTGCAAATGCCTTGATCATGTTAATTTTGAGTGGTTCTGTGTTGTGTTTATATTATTGGAACAAACAAATTTTCAGAAACAATTATCAATCAGTAGAGATGGGTCAAAACCAGAACTGTATCTCTGACTATTTCCCCATACACCTGGGTGAAAGCCATGTCACATGTCACCAGACAACCATAATCAACCCCTGGTTGTCTATCCTCACTGATCCATTTGCTCCAGGGCAAATGTTGTTGTTCACTAGTATTCTCCTAAATGTAGGTATTGTAGCTTCTTCGATAATTCATAGCTGAGAAAATAGGGGGTCTCAGCACCTCTGGTTAACCTGAAACCTCTTTATGGACTGTTCTGTCTCCTAGCTTTGATCTTCTGTTTCTGTCTCTTCTGGAGTCTAGTCATGTATTGTGGAATTTCTCATGTTTTTCTAGATGTGCAGAACTCTTAGATCCTCCCTCAATGTTGTTTTGTGTCTTACTTGCCTTTACTCTGTCTGTTTGTGATTTCAGTGGACTTCTCTATGTCAAAAAAAAAAGTCTACTTTTAGAAGCAGAGCATTTTTAGGAGCCTTGAAGGTACCCCCTCCTGACTCAGGAAGGTGTAGTGAGCACTACCACACACCTGCATGCCTTTAACCAGTAAACTCATTAGCATTGGTGTTTCCTTATTAGCATTTTGAAACTGTTCAACTCATATAACATGGATTGTGACATTTTACTTAGTCCGTTTTGTCGGGTCATTGATCAGCCAGAGAGCCCACCATTTATGAAGCAGATCCAGGATAAAAATCTTTCTCTTTTTTTTTCTCTCTCTCTCTCTCTCTCTCACTTGCTGTCTCTTCTCCCACATCCTAATATCTTTTTGTTTGTTTGTTTTAAGCTACAGTTCAAACTGCTTCCTTCAGTTGTATGTGATATCATTTAACATAAGGTAGTTAAGTTTTGGGAAAGTCAACTGTAAGGACCAAAGAGTCTGGTGCTGATTTCTGTAGGTCTGCTTTGGAGAAGGAAATGGCCAGCACTGTTTGCAAAAGCTAGAACTGGAGCTGAAAGCAGATATTCTGGATCTTCTTCTAAATGACTTTTGTTTTTACTTTTTTTTTTTTTATATAAACCAAATTTGCACTGGATTTGGGATCTTGAATCGGTAATTTGATTCAAGCATTAATGGCAAGTCTAACAAAGATGCACCAAATAAGCTAGAATGATACCTGGGGCCCTTCACTGCACATCACCCATTCCATCAGTGGGCCACTTTCTTTCATTTTAAATGGGATTATTTGTGTGTGTGTGCCGATTTTTTTGAATTTTTCAATTATTTTATAATGGCTCTGATTATCATTATATAGTAGTAAATGAGTGCACTTGCCAACTTGTCTCAATTGGATTCTGCTTGGAAACTTCATATTTTGGCTGGTATAATTTCTTTGCCACTCTGGTTATTAGCAGATTTGATTGCTCAACAACAAATGTTTAACCTAGCTTTGAATTTCTCCCATGAAGGTGAGTCCACAGCCTTCCTTAACAACTTGTTCTATTGCCCTCATTGTCACAAAGAGCTTATTTGTTTATAGATAGCCCTGTTGGTCCCAGGATATTAGAGAGCCCAAATGAGTGAGGTGTTCGCTTTTATTGGACCACCTTCTGTTGCTGAAAGAGACAAATTTTGGAGCTGCACAAAGCTCTTCAGGTCTCTTTTGCCCACACAGAGCTTACTGATATCTGACCTCATTTTTTCCCTGCCCTATATTATTTGCACTGCCCTTGTTGGCTTGTGGGAATAATAGGTCCTGGTCCTCTTTCTTTAAACAGTTGTTTCTTCTTCCTCATCTCTTCTTGACACAGAAACATGCTTACTCTGGCCAGGTATAAGGCTGATCTAAACTCCACTGAAGTCAAAAGAGACATTCCTGTTGACTTCAGTGGGTTTTGGATCAGGCCCCTAACTATGATTTTTATGGGCTAAGTTTATAGAATGGCACAGAGCAGCTTTAAACACAGCCTTGCTGCCTGGTTGAACTGAGTGTGCAGCTGCTTCCTAGCTCTGAAGCCATCCTGGTGAATCTGTCCATGTATTCTGGGGCAGGAAAGCAAATCACTTACGATTAAATTGGACACTTCTGCACTTACAAATGGTATTGCAGAAATGTGACCTCCTCTATGACATCATAGGGCAAAGGATCCAAAGTGACTTCAAGCTAACTACTCGCTGGTAGCAACACTGCATCAGTTGCAACCTCTATCTCATAGCTGATAAATTTCAAGCCCTGGCTTGTGGGGCCTCTGATAAGAGCAGGTGTACTCCTCTTTACACTCCAAATAGAGAACAGAAATTATCCTGCTACCAGAGGGGCATCTGATCAAACAGCAAATGTGACAGAGTTCAGGGAGGGGTGAACTGGTTAGAAGGAAAATTCCTAAAGCAAATCAACAGAAGCAAGTTATATACAAGATGCTCCAAGCATACAGTCAAAACCAAAGGAGCTCTTTATTATGCATGAGCAGCTTGTTATTTAAAAAGTTGGCAAGTACACCTGGAATGTTTATAGGAATGCTGAAACTTTGTAAAATTCACTGAATTGTAACTCAACTGGGGGAGGGCGTGGGGGGGAATTGTCTGTGTTTAATATTTAGATAAGCATTGAAATGTATTTATTATGGCTCTGACTGCCTTTGCTTGTTTATAATGTATTTCTCCAATGATGAAAATGTGCATGAGGGACATTGGACGAGGAGGTTGTCTGGTAGGAATTGATTAAAACGCAATCAGATGGGTGGGGTGGGACGGAATCTGTCCATGAGACAGGAACATTTCTGGCGCTGGAGTCTGGCTACCTGGTCTCCCGTACGCTATTAATATGGTCCCCATGATAGTCTTCTGTATTCTATAGAACAAGTTTGGCATTTTATAGCTGTTTTAGACTTCCCTGAGTTACTGAAAAAATGTAAAGATCAATTTGAATGACAGGGTTATTTTTGTTTTTAGTGAGGAATCTGGGTTGTTTTTAATTGAAGGGGCATTGTCTGATTGAACTGTCAGCTTAAAAATTGAAACCTCCTAAGAATGCCTTGGCTGTTTGAAATTGGAATGATTTTTAAAAACTAGTTTTAGCTCGACCCCCATTTCTGTTGTTTGTGTTTTCAGCTGTTGCATGTCCATTGTTCTGGACCCCTCAGTTTCTGCTTTGGACCCTGACTCTCTCCTACCTTGCACATCATGTGCTCGGTTACTCCCGTGCAAAGTGTTCGAGTATGTCTACACAGACGTAACATGGCTGTGTGGTCACGGCAGAGCGCTGTAATAAAACCATCTCTGCAAGGGGAGTCGCTCCCGGTGGTGGTGGCCTGTCTACCCTGCCACTTTACAGCACTGAAACATGCATCGCTTGGGCAAGGGGGTTCATATCCCTGAGGGAAGAAAGTTTCAGTGCTGTAAGTGGCAGTGTAGACAAGGCCTTAGAGAGGGGAGGATTCTGACTGGAAGCCTTTGCCACCCACTCTGCACAGATGTTAACTGACAGCACAAGATGAAAGACAGTGGAGACTCGGGCCCCATATTTCTATTCACTTTTTCTGCCTGATATTCATGCAGTAGCCCGGTGCTGCTGTGCCTGGGTGTTCAGTATTAAAGGTGACTTGTTTAATTGCAAAACCATCATTTCTAACTGACTTTTTAAAAAACCCTTACTGGGTTTTTCTGCCAGACTGGCCTAGCCTAAGTGAAGTGACCCTTTTTAAAATTGCTTGTTTGCCATATGTATTATTAGTTTCATTTATATTATGGTAGGGCCTAGAGGAAGCCCTATGCCCGTACATGCAGTACTGCTCTGCAGGGGGACACAGCACTCTCCTCTGAGACTTTGGGCTGTCAATAGCGTAGCTGAAGTCAGCGTATCTCAGATTGACTTACCAGCCTGTCCCCATGGCAGCGAGTCAATGGGGAACGTGTTCAGGGATAGATTTTTCACGTCTAGATGAGATGCGATAAATCAATCCCCGATACATCGAGCGCTATCCGCTGATCCGGCGGTAGTGTAGCTGTACCCTTTGTGCCTTTCCTGGCGGCTGCTGGCACTAGGGGAATGGCTTTGGTCCATAGCCAATGAAAAGGTGGCCCAGGGTGAGGGTGAAAGGAAAGAGGCTTGGGTCAGTCCCTCAGGCTGGCTAAATCCATGTTGTCATGACTGGCTTAGTGAGGCGAGGGCTCTGCCGACACCAGTGGGCTAGAGAAAGGTCCACAGAGATGTCCAGGGAGCCTCTGATCTTTAAAAGTGCAGCGCAATGCGTAGGCTCACAAATCGACACAATGACTATTTCCCCTTCCTTCTGCCCTGTAGCAGAGCCGGTTCCAGGTGTTTGGCCTGGCTAGAGGGAGAATGAACGTGGTGCTCGGATAAGCCAGCTACGTAAAACACTGCAGTGAAAGAACAGCAAGCTATTCCCTGGGTGCGCACAGCTGACGTCTTTATCTTGTTGAATAATAGCCTGTGCCATTTCTAGGAAGCTTCGCACTGGAGAGCCAGGGTGGGGGTTAATGGCCTGCCTTTGCTAGATACGGCAATGCAATATGAAAGAGCTCTAGCTAGAGAGTAACTCACTTACCATAACCAATCCTTTTTTTTTAGGGTCCTCATCCAACTCCCATTGAGATCAGTGGAAGAATCCTGTGGACTGAAATAGGAGTTGGATCAGACTCTAATGTCACAACTGTTAGCTAAGAAATTGCTGTGAACACTACAGGTGTAATGTTGTTGTCCGTTTGTTGAGTGCCATCATTGTGGGACTCAAGAAACTGGCTTATTGGGGTAACCAGAGACGTTCAGAGTTGCTGTAATGCACATTCTTAATAGGGTTTTTTATGTTTGGTGTTACTACTGTTAAAGTATTTTTTAAACATTAAAACACTTTCTGGGTTTTGTTAAAATTAAATATAAATTAACTATTTTAAGAAGTTTTATTTTGTTAAAGGAAAGTGCTAACTTTACAACAAATTTGTAAGTCTCTACTTACCCCAGATTCCGTTGATGGGTGCCTCTTCTCCTGTCACCCCCAAGTTCTGCTCTGCATCCTCATAGTGAGCCTGTGGGTGTGAACCATTCACACTTACAAGCACATTGGAGGGCTGACCCACCCATTGTGCCATGGAGATAGCAAAGTAATAACTAGTATTTTGAAAAAGTTCCTTAAAATTCATCCTTGGGAGTCCCAAGACTTGACATTTGAGTATCCCAAAGCTTGCTGGTTTCAGTAGACATTGGGGCACTCTGTACCTTTCAGAATTCAGGTCCTTATTTACTGTCTCCCTCCTACCCCTCAATATCTTGCCCCTGTGGATTTCCTTGTAGGGAGATGTGTAGTATTAATACAAGGATTATTTATATAAGAATAAAGCTAAAGGAAGGGTCATTAATACAGGAATAAAGCTGGTTGGAAAAATTAAAACAACATTTCAATGAAAAACAGGATGAAATTCTGCAAACCCATTTGCCTTCTCCATCCCCCTCATTTTCCAACCAGCTCTGGTGCTGGGCAGTGACAAATTTCGCAGGAACTGGGGAGGGGGAACACTCCTTTGTGTTTGAATGTGCCTCAAGTACTTGTGTGCCAGGGCGGACATGCACATCTTCTATTACGGGGGTTTCTTTTATTTTCCAGGTCAAGCAAACTCTGGGCTTAAAAGGTCTGTTTCTCAGAAATCCAAAACAGGCCTCGCTAGACAGTCATGCTGCTGGTCAGCTCCATCGCAAACACTCCTTTAGCAGCCACATCTTACGGCGGACGGCCAGTGCCCCTACCAAGAGTCAGAAGAAGAACAAGAAAGGCTTTCCTGAGATTGTTATCGACACCAAAGACAACAGCTCTGAAGGGGCCAGTGAAGACCACGAACTGGAAGATTCTTCACAGCCTCGCTTTGACAAAGAGCCGGAAAGCTCCTCTCCATCACTGGCTCCCAGAGAGGGGGCCAACGGAGAGGTACATGGCAAAGGGTTGAAAGGTAAGGCCCATAGTTCTGATAAAGGTAAACGCCAAACTCATACTCACGGGGGTGCAACTTTCAGTGAGCCCACACGGAGGTCCAACAGGGTCCGTCTTCAGGAGCACCCGCAGGAGAAACAGAGTGTCTTTGCACGCTGTGCCATCAATGGCTCTGGCAGGATCGGAGTGGCAACCAATTGCATGAAGTGCATGATTGGTTCCAAGGAGAGCCCCGATCTAGAATGCAAGTGGAGTGACCATGGTACCAGGCCAATCGCTAAGGATATGCTGCACCATGATCAGTATAGCAGTATAACGGGAGAGGAGAGGTTAGAACTAAAAAATTGGGGTATAACAGAGCAACCCAGGCCTCGGTCAGATTTGCAGACTTGCAGCAGCCTCGGAATGGCCAATGATCAACCAAGGAGCACTCAGTCCTTTGTGACTCCAGGGAAGAAAAATGGTGAAACTAAATGTCATGGGATGAAAGGTCATTCCCGGCAGAGGTGGCAGTGCCAATCAGGTGGCAAGTATGGAAGCACGGTCAACTTGGTGACAGCCAGCAATGGCTCAATATCCTCCACCTCCAGCAGTCTAGAGAGCCTTGGAAGCCCAGAATTCCCCAAGCACTTGTCTGAGAATTCCCGAAGGCAAGTGGGCACCCTTCAGAGGGAAATGAATGCCTTGTTCGTTCAAAAATTGGAGGAAATTCGAAGTAAATCCCCTATATTCTTTACTGGTAAGACCAGATTTTTTTTACCCCATTTGCCTTAGATCACCTCATTGTCTTGGCTTCCTCATAGCTCCTCTCCTTAGAAGCTCCCACATTTTTATTTTGCCATCATAGCTCATTTTGGTTTTTTCAGTGAAAGAAAAACATTTCTGCATAAATGTGCTTTGTTGTGGTCCCTAGTTGTGTCTGCTCTAGACTGGTCCTTTCCATACCTAGCAAACCATCTGCAGTAGCACATCCATCTGTCATCCAGGAATGTGGAGTGGAGATTTTAATCATGAATATAGTATGATGCTAAGTAAATTTTGAGACTCCCAGCCAGAGCATTGCTTAGAGATTGAATGGGGAAAGCAGCACTGCTGTGCACCCTGACTATTGTCATCCTCATTATCGTTGTTATCTGTATTGCAGTAGAGTGCACAGACCAGAGCAGGATAGGGACTTAGTTGTGTTAACCGCTTTACGAACACACAGTTAAAGAGAGTCCCAGCCCCAGGGAGCTTACAATAGAGATATTCTCTGTTTCAGCTACTAGTCATGGGCTAAATGCAGGAATCACTGGGTGAGGTTCTCTGGCCTGGACTATGCAGAAGGTCAGACTAGATGAACAGAATAGTCCTTTCTGGTCTTACAGCCTATGAATCTATAAGCCCCATGACAATGCAAACAGGTAAGCACCTGCTTAACTTTAAGCATGTGATTTCAGTGCAACTTACACACATGCTTTAAAGTGAAGCATTTTTGTGTTTGCAAGGTGGGAACCTATTGTGGATTCCTCTTTTAATTCTGTTAAAGGACACAGTCAAGATTAAAAATTATTCTATTTCTTTTTTTAAAAAAAAATCTTGCTTATCTCACTAATGACATCATAGATTATTAAAACGGAAAGATTTTTTTTTCAAACAATACTGTTCCCTGTCTTTGCCATCTGCCATCTTAAGGTTGTATATCTAAGATTTCTAAAGCAGCTAAGGAAGTTAGACATCCAGGGTGACATTTCAGAAACACTTAAGTAACTTAGGTGCTTTTGAAAATATTACTGCCAACTCCCATTAAATTTCACTGCAGTTTATTTCAGGCTCCTTTGAGTGCCCCAACCAAAGCCTAAAGAGCTTCTAGAGGGGAAGCCAAGACAGATTCGCCCTCCATGGATTGGGATGCTGCTTGTATCTTTTTTTATTTCAATTTTTAATTTTGTTTTAAATGATCTGCTCTGAACATCTGGATGATGTTTTATTGCCAAGTCACATAACATGAAATTACACAAAGGGTTGTGCAGTTTTGGTTTATCTAGATTTTTCATAAGCTCCAAGAGATGCGAGAGCTGGAACCATTTCCCAATGTTTGTGCCGAGGCGCCCCCAGCCTCCTAAGTCACTGAAGAAATATTAAGATAGGCTCGAAATTTTATTAAATTCTCCTGACTTCTCAAGTGTAGAATCGCAAACCTTTGTAAGGATGAAACAGGCCTTTGGATTGGATGTTGATGAGCTAGTGACCAAATATTAGAGTTGCATAAACTGCAAGCATTTTCCATCCATGTACTATTTCAGTGCGCTGTGCAAAGACACCAAGGAGCCAGTACAGACAGGCTAATCTAATGACACTTGGTGAAGGAGGGGATGGGAAACTGAAAGCCTGTGCTTGGCCACAGGCTAGGGAGAGCTCTGGCAGCAGCAGTGGGAGCTTCGGCTCTTTGCTTGCTAACGTGCCCCAACCCACACGAACGGGAAAGGAACGTTCAGGCCTCGGCACTTCGGAGTGTCCACCATAGTACTGAGCAGCACCACTGGTGGGGACTTTTCTTTAAGTGAGTACCTGCCTTACAGAAATTAGACTGACATCCCCCGCCCCCGCCACACATACACTTGTGGTATATAGGCCACTGAACAACCATGCAATGCTTCCAGTCACTGAGCCCGGGTGAAGTCAAAGCTTAGCATGCACACTGGGCAGTCCCAGAATCAGTGGATCTATGAAAGGGATGTGCAGAGGGGGAGAATTCTTTCCTTCCTCCAGCCTGATGGCTTGGCGTGAAGCCAGTGTGCAGCCACTAACACGCTCTAGGGGCTATGAAACCACTTAGGGGCCTTGCCTGCCCCTAGGCAGTCTGGGAAACCTACTGATTTGTTCCTGATCCAGGAACGCTGACATAAATGGAAGCTTTGCCATTGATTTCAGTGGAGCTGATTGGGGTCTTAGGGACTTTTTCTTCTACCTGGGAGGAAAAGGGGCTGGGGAGGGGAGAAAGTTGAAGCTACTTAACAGTGACTCTTGGCAGGACATCTGCTTTCATGCAGCTACACCACTAGACTGGCCCCATGATTGACCCCAGTCAGCTAGGAACCATGGCTGGAGGTGAATGAAAGGGCAACATCCAGGTGACAGCAGGAACCTGCCCCTGAACCTGTCGGATATGTCTACGCCTGTTGTTGATTTACCTTGCTGCACGCATCCCGCTTGTGTGATGTGTCTTCTCCGTTTGTGTCCTTAGTGCAGATGTAGGCTGGAGTCCTGTTCTCCTTGCCCCAAGATAACTAGCATCTGCTGGAAAGCTCATTTGTGCCCAGTTAGTAGTGCTGCTTTTCTAGCAGCTCCAGAATGTCAAGGAAGGCAAAAATGACAGAGGCTTTCAGCCTGGGGTTACGTGTTTCTGAAACTTCCTTGAGCAGTTACAAATTTTCCAACTTCTTTTAAAACAAAAACCTTTGGCCTGGGTCCAATTTATGAAATCCAGTGCGTGCTCTGGTTGGTCAAAAATTCTTAGGATCCTACAAGAAATGTTTTGCTGTCAGTGTCTATTTCCCTCTCCTTTCCCACTAATTGATCCCTTTATCTGCTCCTGCTTTCCGTAAATTAACTGGATTTTTTCCTCTGTTCTATCCTATTCCACATGCACACTCTCTCTCTGTAGTTAAGAACTGAAAGGACAAGCAAGTTCAAGGTAACTGTTTGTTTATTGAGTGTTGCTGATGCAAGCATTGTGTTACCTGTGATTCTTTTTAGTTTCCAGGTATCTTATAATTACCTTCTCCTTGTACTCCTAAAACCGCTGCCTGGCTTCTTTCTGCTGCTTTGCTAATTCTTGGAGCATGTTTGCATTTTGGTCAGCAGGCAGCCTGTGTTGTTGTTGTTTTTTGGCATGATTGTTTTGTATGTTAGGATATACAGGATAAAGAATGTAGCCGGAACGTCTGTTCTGTTCAGGCAACTGGCTACTCCAGTGACTTCTCAAGAGAGGACTGTCAGCTTTATTTTGATCAGCATGCCTTTGTGTGTGGCCTTTGAAAAATAAATGACAAATTCATTTGGCAAAATAAGGTTGAGCTTGCTGATAAGTAACAACATGGGCAAATTGCTTAAAGTGATTTTTTAAAAGTCACTTGGGTTTTCATCTCTTCCGCTGCCCCTGCACCACCTTCCTCTTGAAATACCGTGGATGCCAAACACATCACCAGTCAGTCAAGCAGTGGTCTTCTGACGTTTTTGTTTCATGCTGGCCGTTCTCAGTGCTGCCGAAGGATAGAACCGTTCAAACAGAAGGGGAATGGGGTCAGGGTTGTAGGCATCAATGCAAAGACAAGCATAAGTTTTTCTTCTTTGGATATGTATAATCAGGGAAGTAAGATGCTACAAATATGGTCAGAAGTGACTAGCGATTTTTGTACGTCTCATTGGATGCTCCTCGCTTTTTGAAAATTGCATGTCTTCAGTTGGGACCCAACATCCTGGTGAATTACTTTTGAAAATCTTGGCCAACATTGCTGACAAATGACAGTTTTCATAGCAAAGGGATATTGTGTAAAATAATGAATCTATAAGTGGATCAGCGTTGTTGATAGCTAATTAACCTTTGCATCACCCATAGATTTTTCTTTTTCTCCCTCCTGTTAGGTGTCTGCCAGCTTTCAAGGCATAGGTCAGTCACTTCTTTAAGCAGCCTAGAAACTATGACCGAAGAGCCCATCGTTGCCAATGAAAAACAACATGCTGGTTCTTTCATCCCTCTGCCTGTCAACCCCAGCAGCGATTCTGAGCAAGGGTCTGTGTCTCCTCATTCCAGTGAATCTAGATCGGCAGGAAGTAGCCCAACAGACCAGCCTGAGAGAGCTGCTCTTGTTCATGAATCACGAGCAGGCTTGGCTTCAGAAGACCAAGTCCGCGTAACTCCAGGGGCAACAGCCACAAGCACGTTGGGCCAGAAAGGTGAAAGTAGAAGCACAAAGGGACCACTCCAAGATGGAGGTGACTGGGAAAAGACCCAGGGTAGTGGTGAAGATCAGTCTGATTTGGCAATGTATCCTCAACGAACCTGGGGGATGTTGGCACTGAGTGATACTTCAGTTCTTTCCACTGAAAACTGCCAGAAGCAACAAGACTGTGTGGATCAAAGATTACCAGATGTGAACGGCACTGCCGAATCCAAAAGCCAGAAGGATGGTGCCACAACCAACCCACCACGACCAACCCACCTGAATAACAGCACCCAGCCAACTTTGCCTCCAGATGCTTTCCAGAGAATCCAGCCTGCCTGGGCTCCGGCTGCTTCTGTTTCTCTGACCAGTTCTCATGTATTAGTGAGGAGGTCCAAGAGCGAAGGGCACAAGAATTCCGACTACTTAGCCTTAATGAAAAATCCAAGTCGCCTGTCCCCGGCAGCCGAAGTGTACTCTGATGCCACTGTTCATGACCAGATCTGGAGCAAGCTAGATTCCAGCAGTCACCGGGACAGCATGTCTTCCTCCTCCAGCATGTCATCCAACGACACTGTGATAGACCTCTCCCTGCCCAACCTAGCTCGCAAAAGCCTTCCAGATCTAGGTGCCCGTCACGAAAACATTGAGACCGTTGCTGTGAGAAAGGGCATGCGGCCCCGCTCCGCTACGACATCTGGTAATGAAATGCCAATAGTGACCAAGAGCAAATCCAATCCCAACCTGCGGACCAGCCAGACATGTGTTGATGAGCTGCACCCCAGGCCTCTGGCCAAGGTTCCTCAAGATGCATTAGCCTCCATCCCAAGGAGGCATACCTGGAGCAAGCTCTACATGGAAAGCCTCAAACAGTCTTCTGTCAAGTCCAAAGCCCAGGATAAAGCAGGGACCAGCCAGGCAAAATCCAAAAGCCTTGGGGATCTCACCTCCGATGACATTGCGTGCACTTTTGAAAGCAAGTACCGGAGCATCAGCAGGAGCTTCGTCACTAAGTCGATGCGAGAGCAGCGCCGCTCCTCAGGCATAAGGTCCTCGGCCAAGCCCCGGGACCAACTGACCGAGCAGCTGAAGAAGCTGACAGCCTTTCAGGAGGAAAACGACATCACCTCCCCCACTAGCCTGGAGCCAGTTGAATCCGAGGAGGAAGAGGAGGGCTTGCTCCTCCGCAGGTCGTCCTCTCGGAGCCAGAGCAGGGTGCGGTACATTGCCAACCGAGCCAAGCAAGCCCAGGAGAGGCAGCGGCTGCAGAGCCTGGGTCAGATCAATGGGAGCCCCATTGAGGAGAGGGGAAACCCCGAGGGAGCCTGCTGCATCGCAAAAGGAGTTTGTATGGATTCCGCTTCCCCCACTCTGTTTACACCCCAGCTAAAGAACCAAACGGATTTTAATCAGGACACTGAGGTCTTCTTCATGCTGAAACTCTAATGCTGGGATGCGCTGAACAAGGTCGATATTGACATTTCTGTCCAAGCAAAACTTGGAAACCCGAGAGGCATGAAATGCCCACACGCAAGATAACATTTCTTCACCTCCCATGAAGACAAAGCAACCAAAGAAATTGGCTGTGAAGAGATGGATGACAGCGTATTGGACATCCAAAATGAGGGCAGGCCCAGTGGAGTCAGCAGCTTGCAGATACGGTTACAGTTTTAAGGGCCTGGGGTTTTGGGATGGCTTGTTTTGTTCTGACAGCCTCTGATCTGGCCTTTTTTTCCATCGGACCACCAATGTGCACCTGAGGTTATCTGTGCACTCAAGCCACGTTGCTTCCGCCTGCCAGGCAAACCTCTGTGGTGCCCACAGCTACTTGCTCCTGCAAACTGCAGGCCCATAAAGGGAGGCCTGGCTTCAGAAAAACAGCCAGGGGCCAGATTTTAAAGAGGCTGAGGCACTTTGAGATAGTCCAAACCATAGTGTAGCTGTTTTCTGTGTTACTAATCCAGCCAGCAGAGTCCACCGCCCAGCCCGTCTTGTATGTTCCAGTGAAAGTCCCCATTTCCTCCTCCTTTAAGAGAAGAGAAGTCTTTCCATATTCAGAATCAGTGCTTTTTAACCCTGTCTGTCTAGGGATACAGACTGGATCGCGTTATTGTTTCAGAACCTAATTTGCGGGGAGGAGGAAGGTGCTAGAAAACAGACAGGAAATGTCGTCTATTGACTTTGTTTAGCTCTGCAATAGTTAAAATGAATGCTACTATTCCTTTGAAAAGAGAATTAACCCTTTTAGGGGAGATTTTAACCATGCTGCTGTACATAGCACCTTCAGGATGAATTTTACTTTTTTCTGTTATGCGCTGCCAGGCAAGATTTTTGAGCATATGTTTTAAAAAGAGAGAGATCTAGATCTATATATACAGATTTTTAGGTGAACATATTTAGAATTAAACCCAACCTCAATGGAATATTTTTTTCATTTTTTAACCTTTTTTATTGTTTGCTTATTTTTGTCAGGATTCTCATGTGTTGTGTGAGATGCTAGATGTACATTTTATTGGCAGGGAGGAGAATGTTTGTCGACATGTGTTTTTAATGTGGAGCTAAAGTTTTAATTTTATTTTCTGCCTGCCTCGTCCCTTTTATTGGGGGTATTTTTGTTTTTGTTTGTAACGATTCCTCTCCGGATAGTTCAAGAGTTTAAATCTATTTGTAAAGCCGCCTGACACTACTCAAATAAAGGCATTTAACCCTTTTCAGCTTCCGGACTGTTTAGCTGCAGGTAAACAAGAGACATTCCCAGGGTTTCTTATGCTCCCTGTAAGTTTGTTATGGAAATGTGGCTAAATCCCCTTTTCTCACTTCCATGATACATACCATTTAATGTACCTCCTTTCTGAGGTACCACCTGTTTTGAATCCCACACAACTTATGTCCATCAGTTCCACAGAAATGCAGCCCACTATGGTTGGAGTGTGACCTCCCGTTGTATCACAATATCTTCACAACCGTTATTTGGGGGGGGCTGTTCAAAAGGGACACGGTGCCTCTAGATTACAATTTTAGGTGGCCCTGTATCTTCCCCCTCTGTTAAGGCCTGAACTAAGGACCTAATGTAAAGTCCACTGAAGTCAATGGAAGACTCCCATTGAAGACACTGAGATTTGGCTCATTCCTGTAGCATTCCTCCACAGCTGCCAAGCTGTTTGGTGAAGTGTCTCTATTGCCACATTGGTAATATTGCTAGAATGTGCAAGATACAGTCCTGGGCAGCTGCAGTCTTCTGGATGGTTCATTTGTAAGAGCTGTTCCATGACAGCAAAAGTTGTGCGTGTTGAGTACAATGGACGGAAGGTAAACTTGGACCAGTTTCGCTGTGGAGCGGTGTCGCAGTGGTGGAGGTGAGGTGAAGCTTGACTGAAGACATAGTGGCAAACCTCTGCTCTCATGCTGAGGGCCCTTGGTCTTTGCTTTTTAATGTCTCTGTAGGTTTCATACAAAAATGTCCCCCGCCCTCCTCATGAGCAGTAAGATGCATATTGCTCAGTTCACGCTATTTACACTGGAAGGACAACCAACCTGCTTTGTGTTGCAGGGTATCCAATACTAATGGAGTCAGAACCACAGATAGTAGAGATCAGTTTGGCCACAAGCATTTCAAACCTGGATATTGAATCATAAAGCCACCTTATCAGATGTTAGCTACTAACTTGATCACAGTGCACAAAGAGACGGCTTAGGGGGCTAACTTCTTTGACAAAGCTTTTGAAGTGACATTGAAATGTTCACATAAAGCACAGTCCAGCATCCTTAAATCTCCTCAGATGGAAACTTATCACTCCAACTGCCAGTTGGACAAAAGGTTTACTAGACTCCCAGGGCACAGGGACTATGGTAACGCTTATTGAAGTGACCCAGTGGGGTCTTTGAATCTCTGAAGAATAATGCCGCTTGGCAAAGCAGAATGCGTGGCTTGCCAGGACTCGTCCCGTATTGTCACCGGCACAAAGCAGCTTTCATTAATATTCACGAGACACCAAGTTGGACTCGAATGCCATTTATCATTGGGCTGAAAAGCTGTATGTTTTTTATACTTAAAACTAGAAACCCATAGAGCAGAGAGTGTCAGTTTAAGAATGTTAATAGTTTCTTTTAAGCCCCTCTGTTTGGTTCAGGTAAGGAATGAGGAGAGACATTTAAAATGCATTTTAGTTTGGGGTTTTTTTTAAATCTAGTTTCATAATTTGATTCTCTGTATTCAACTGATTAGGTACCTTTTTATTTAACTAATGCACAATGTGCAACTCAAAACCATGTACCACTTGCACCCACTTGGCTTTTTTCACAGTTAGGAAAACTGCAGATTGTTTTAACACCCTCTGATTCATTAAGATTTTGTCACTTGCTTGTAGGTCTATAGCAACTGTCTCTTAAGCACATTTGGACAATTAGCTGTGTTCCAGTAAACCCAGGGGACCGTGAATGTGGTTACACAGAAGACTTTTAATGATGTGTTCAAGTATCTCTATTCTACTGGGATTTTCTTTCACGGTGTCTACAGAAGTTTAATAAGCCGCCTTAATTTCTTTCCTCGCGTTTAATCTTGTTGGCTAGCATACTGGTTTCTCTGCATCCTCTTCGACATTCCTGCTCGGTTGGTTGGATGCTGCTGTCCAGAGCTGATCTGCGGATGGAAGTCAGGGAAGTGCTATCACTCACCATATTGCCTAAAAAATTGAGGGAGATTTTCCAAAGTAGAAGTGGGAGCCAGGTCCCCAAACCCCACTGACTTCCACTGAGAGTTGGCAAGTGCTTAATTGCGCTATGTGCCTTTGTTCAATCTCCCTTCGATCAATGTACCAGCAGACACAATAAAAAGGCAGGTCCTACCCAACGGAGAAAGGGCGGATACCACAAATGGAGCAGAAGTGAATAGTCAGATGATAACAATAAGCAGCAATCACAGGACACCCCCTGCCTTGCTAGTATCATTCACTCCTGGACATCTGCAGTGATCAATAATAATCATGAATGATCAGTAGCTGCAAACATTCCTGTTGCTATAACACAGGGGTGGGCAAACTTTCTGGCCTGAAGGCCACATTGTGGTTGCAAAATTGCATGGAGGGCCAGGTAGGGAAGGCTGTGCCACCCCAAACAGCCTGGCCCCATCCCACTTCCCGCCTCCTGACTGCCCCCCTCAGAGCTCCCGATCTATCCACCCCGCCCCCCGCTCCTTGTCCCCTAACTGCCCCCTCCAGAGACCGCCAACTCTAACTGTCCCCCCAGGACTCCCCGTCAACTGCCCTTTCTCTCTGTCCCCTGACTGCCTGATCCCTGTCCATCCCTCTGACAGACCCCTGGGACTCTCACACCCCATCAAATCCCCCCTGCTCCCTGACTTTCCCCTCCAAAGAACCCCCACCCCAACCACCACCCTGGGATCCTATCCCCTATCCAACCCAGCCTGCTCCCTGTCCCCTGACTTCCCCCTGGGAGCCCCTGCCCCTTATCCAACCCCCTCACCCACTTAACATGCCGCTCAGAGCAACGGCCAGAGCCAGACTTGCTGCCATGCAGCCCCGCCCCCCAGAGCACTACCTGCATGGTGGCGTGGCAGGGGGCGGGGAGAGTGTATCTGGCTCTGTGCAGAGACAAACATGCTGCCCCACAGAAGCGCACATCCCTGCCCCCCAGAGAGGTGGCGGCGTGGCTCCAGGGGACGGGGGACGGCCAGGAGCAGCCTCCCTGGCTGAGGGGTCAAATGGGACTGTCCATGGGCTGTAGTTTGCCCACCCCTGGTACAACAGGTGGAGTGGTTCTCTAGCACTCTGGCCTCAGAGATCCGTAGGGGAGATCTAAGAAGCTGTCCCCATTATACTGTTAGCTCCATGGAACAGCCCGAAGCCCTGGCAGACGCTGCACCCACCTCATTTTGCTGGGCCCCATTTGGATTGTCGTGCAGCAGAATGGCAGCCGGCCTTCAGGTCTGGAATAAGCATGTGCCAGAGATGGAGTGGCAACAGGCGTTCACGGAGGGATAAGCAGCAAGGGCAGGTGCATTCAGCATCTTTCCATCAGGCCAATAACAGAGAGGCCAGAGAGAGAACACTGTCAGTCTGCTCGGAGATGTGATTCCTACAGTAGTGCCGTGTTTGCTCAGTACTTTGCACTGACTTCCAGCTCCAACCTTCCTGGTTTACAAGTTTATAAAAATGACAACCGCCAATCCTGCAATCTCCACTTGGTTGATCAGAGGTGGAGTTCATTCTGGCTCAAACATCATCACCACTAATTAAGACCCTGCCAGTCAAATTCCATCCTCAATTACTAACAGACAAACCTCATTGTCTACTAATTTGTCCCCAAGTCAAAAACGGGCCAGTCGTTTGATATCTGAGCATTGGCACAGGGGTAACTGAATGCAGAACTTGGCCTAGCAGATGGAACTGCATTAACGATGTTGTTACTGAGGCACCAGCCAGAATAGCAATACACGTCAGCTGGGCCCCAAAAATAAAACTACACAGAGGGCACTTAGAGAGAGAGCAGCACAGGCAAGGAAGCTGAAAGAAACTGTGAGGCCATTCCACTGGTGAGAGTTGCCAGCCAGTGCTGTATATAATACCTCAGTGAAGCTCATATAATCAATGGGGGCTGGCTCACCCCTCAGAGACCCTGGCATCCGCCAGGCACAGTAAGAAATAAATACAGTGGTGCCCATCCATTATTTTTTATTTCCTGCTCTTTGAGCGTCCTGTTGTCCTTGCTTTCCATCTCCTCTGCGAGTGTGCCACTCACGGGTGCAGATGCTGTTATCACACATCAGGAGACTCATCTTTCCACCTTCCCGAAGCTCAGTGCATCCTCCATTATTATTATTTGCATTTTCCAAAGTTCATTACAAATGCAGAATGGAACAGTCAGAAGAGAGCAGGAGCCAGCGCTTTGCACTTCTATACATCACCCTTCTCCTAAGACTCTGACTGCCACAGATGGGTCTGAATCCAAATTCCAGTTCCCCTCTTATAATATGGATCAGAACTAGACCCAAGCCTGCAGGCTGGGCCCTATGTAAACATAAGCTTGGACTATCGGTCCCACCCCAAATCCATGCACCTCTCCACTTTGAGGGAGCTTGGATCTGAGTTTTGTGGGTTGGCTCCATTTCTGTTATATGCCCTATCTAGGCCTTGCACATCCCCGGGATGTATTCCTACCCAGTCCTGCAGTGGGGACTGGAGGCCTTGAGCAGCTGTGTCTGTCCCTCAGGAAAGACAACAGGGTCCTCGCTACCTATTGGTGTGATGCAAACGGACAAGGGCGTGAGGTAGAGTCCCAAGAGCAGGGGTGAGGTGGTGTGGAAAAAGAACCACGCTTTTGCATTTGGATCAGAATCAGCCTGAGGCACCTTTATTTTCAGATCTGGCAATTACAAGCATCAATGCAGGGGAAGAGCAACAGCCCGAACATGCAAGTTCAGAGCTGCCTCCCCCTTTTACAATTACATACTGGGTTTTATAGGTTTTTGCTAACATGCAAAGAATAGACTTCTGCATGGTACTTTCCAGTGGGAAGGCCCAAAGTTCCTTAATAATACCCTGTAAGGAATAAGCGGAGACAGGTTTCTAATAAAAACATGTTATGCTAAGACAAGTTTTGATAAAAACAAGTTTTCTAGTTTCAGCCAGTTCTGTAGTTAACTGCCATTCTAAGGTTTAGGTTATTTGTAGCCATTTTTGCGGTTAGTAGGAGCTGTGTTAGCATCTTTGTTAGCATTACAGGTCTTGGCTGGTTGCACTTAGCATTACTTGGATCCAGTCGATTAACCCTTACCCTTCCCTTGAGATTTTGCTCAAGCAGTTTACGCAAGCATTCAGGCCAGAGGCCTTATGGCCTAAAGGCTGGACCCAAAGCCTAAGTGAATTTTTTTTTCTCCATAGAGATATAGGGGTATCTAGAATCACCTTGCTCCCAAGTATTTTGCCCCAATGCTGTGATATCACCCCCCACCTTTAGAACAAAATATTTCATCCTTCTAAACACCAAAAAAGAAACTGGGCTGGACCCCAGAAGAATGGCCAGACTGGGTCAGACCAAAGGTCCACCTTGGCCAGTCTCCTGTCTTCTGACAATGGCCAGTGCTGGGTGCCTCAGAGGGAATGAACAGAACAGGAATCAAGTGATCCATCCCCTGCTGGACATTTGTACCAGACACAGCAGTGAGGTCTTCAGAGCAAGGGTCCTCGTCCCTCCTCGCTCCTTTTGGGAAGGTATTCCGTGCACCCAGCACTACAAAAAGCATTGCCTTGAACAGCTGGTGTAGAGACTGCAAGAGTTTTCCCCTTTCCTTAGTTCTTCTCCTGAGGCCTTGCATGCTGCTCAGTTCATTAAACCCCCGCGATTAGGACGAATCTTTCCACTTTACAAGCTATTTACCCCACAGGGTTTAACTGAGGGTTTGTCCTCCAAGCCTCTCATGTCGCTCAGTGTTAGGTGTTGCTGATGTTGAGCACTTGATTGTATTTTTAAAAAGTGATCCTGGCAAAGCACAAACATGTGCAGCAGCCCCTGGCTGGACTTATTAGCTGGTTATCCCTCACTTGCCACCAGCTGTGAAGAATCCTACACGTAATTTACATCATCTTATAGCCCAGAAAATGTTCACAAGAACCAGCATGAAGCTGCTTACCCTCCCCACTCCCACTCTCCCAATTGCTTGGATTCTTGTTTGACTCCTGGGAGCAGAGTGAAAACAAACAAGGTGATGGTCTTATTCGCCGCAGTGCTAAACTGCAGGAAAAAGATGTTCATGCCCACTGCAGGACCCTGCTGGGGAGCCAGGAGGAGAGAGAGCCATGGCTGACAGAGCTACTCAGGGTTCTTTGATCCTTGCACTACAGCCATAAGAATGAGAAAACATTAGAGCATTTTCTCTCCCTGCCCCTACTTTCATCCACCAGGGTCTCTTGTCATTCCTTGTGTTGTGTGTTCAATGGAGGGCCAGATCCAAAGCTCATCCAAGATACTAGAAAGACACTAATTGATTTCAATGGGCTTTGGCTCATGCCATTGAATTGACAGTTCTGTTACGCAAAGGTGTGCGTAGTAGAGGCTGGAGCTGGGCGAGTGGTGGAGGAGAGTTTACTCAGAGACCAAGGCAGAGAGCAGAGTTAAGGCTGGAGGCAGATTTTCACCTAGGAACGGTGATGGGCCAAGATTCCTGGAAGAAGTGGTGTTGTCAGACATCACCAGTGAGGTGCTCTGCTCTGTTCAGTGTTGATAACAGTTGGCTGAATGTGTGTGTTCCCTCTGTGTGCTGCCCTGCTCTGCAGATCGCTGTCACCGCAGACCCCGAGAGAACCCTCAATGATAACAGACTCTGATAAGGTATGAAGGCACCTGGCCAGGTTTACTGCCAAAGGAAACAGTCTCTATCTAGCTCACTGGGTCAGATGTCTACAGTTCTGCTAGTACATATGTGCTCCCTGACAATGGACTGGCTCAGTCATTGGCGGGACTCACCACTGCCCCCTAGGCCAGACAATGTAACTCCTCAGGGGTACAAAGAAGTTACACGTCACTCCTGACATACTGATATGTACATATAGGTACAACATCTCTACCTAATAAGGTGCTGCCTCTCTCCTTGAACATGTTGGTCTGAACAAAACAACACTATCCATCATGTTACCCTGTTGCCCTGTCTTTAGGATGGGTCAGCCTGTTCCTTGTTATCTGTGTGGAATATGCAGGTATTGGAGTGTTCTGGTACCATCCTGGCATATGTTTATATCTCTACTGTCCAGAACCTTTTAGGTGTGTGTGTTTTTGCAGCATCAGTCCTTTCCTTACCAGCTTCAATGAGCAGAGCCTGCCTCTGGCTCTATGCTTTATGTTAACAAAGTCTTGACCACTACTTTTGTTCAGGCCTTAGGCCTTATACCATGCCTCTGATACAAAGGTTTATGTTTCAGGACCTCATCTTACCACAAGGAGTTGCCTTGTCTGCTCTCTGACCATCTCATTTCAGGGCTGCTGTATGTGTGTAACTGAAGCCAGGTATACGTAACATACACTAAGCCTCCACAGCACTGATTTCTTGTCCTCTGGGAAGCCAACCTGCAAGGCCATGGACATCCAGTACCATCCAACAGAGGAGCGACATTGGCGTCAGAACAGGGCCCTGCTGTCAGAAGAAGGAGCAGCTCCTCCCTGGAGCAGGAATTGTGCCTTCCAATCCAGGCCTGGAGCCTTCAAACTTCAACTGCCTTGCAAGGTGAGTTGCACCAGATTGCATTGAGTTCTCTGTGAAAGAGGGGTTCTGTTCCTGCAAGTGGGTAGCAATTTAAACTTCTAGAGGTCATATATCTACATTACCAAGCAGAGCAGAGTTTCTGCATGACTATCACTGTGCTCCAGGCGGGCTCTTTCTGACATGGAAATTGATAAAGGAGACATGGCAGGGCAGGATTTCACACGCATCGGGGTGTGATCAGATAGTTCATAGCGTGTTTCAGAACGCTTTGGCGAATACAACTACCAACTTTCAGTCATTTTACCAGTTTTTATATATAATTATAATAAAATCTTTAATAAAACAATTTCATTCCTCACTAAAACAGTTGGTTAACGAGGGGTACCAAGGCTTCAGATAGTTATGAGGGCCTCCCAGTCACCTGATGTGCAGCAGGGAGCGCCCAGCAAACTACAGGTTGCTTTATCAGCTTGCTATTTTGTAGTTTTCCTAGGGTGGCTGTCACCTTGGTGTCTGGGCGTGCTTTATGTGGCTGAAATTTGGGCTGTTAACATGCAAAGCTAGAGGCAAGACCTGCCTGCTGCAAGTCAGTTTTTCCCTTGCAAAGACGCCCAATTCTCTAGCGGTCACTGTCGGAGCAGGCCCTTGTTTGTCTGTAAATGCCATGAGCCCTTTGATCTGGGCCAGCTCGCCTGTTTCCTGGCACGTTACTACAGCAAGGGGGTTTGATCCGGGGAAGTATGTTCTACGCATCTGGTTGTCTCCCCCGGTCTTCATAGGCCACATGTTGTAGACTTACACTTGAAGCCCTTCAGCACAGGGACTTGTGTCTGTGTTTGCGTCTAGCATAACAGGGTCCTGATGTTGTGGGGAGGCCTGACCATTATGGTAAACAACAGACCGGTCAGATGGCCCAGCCCATAGCCTTGGGGTTGTCGACGTGCTCTGATGAACTTCTCTAAGGAGACAAGCCAGCCAGAGAGTGGGAGGGCAAACTGGGGTACAGAGTGGGGGAAGTGCCTGTCCCAGACTCGGTCAGCAGGTCCGTGGCAGAGCCAGAACAGACCCCGAGTCTCTGAGTCTGAGCCCAGCACCCTGCCTGCTGGAGCAGGCTGCTTCTCAGCCTCAGCTTTGTTGGTATGACACCGTGGGGGTGAAACCCCCGTCCCCCTCCCAGAAGCCGGGGGCTCTTGCTGCGTGCTTGGAACAATAGCCAGCACTCCCCCTGCTGGAGTCCCCTTCGCCTGGCTCCTCCTCCCTGAGACCGACCCTTTATCTAGGGGAGGGGGCGAGCCAGCCTGTGTGTTCGACTGAAACCAGCTCTGAGTCGTCTCTGGTGAGGTCCCCCGGCCGACGCACCAGCCTAGGAGAGGCAAAGGGAATCGCTGTAAGTGAGACACGACCTAGGACTGCTCCTCTTCTTGTTTAGCTGAAAGGGCATGTGGGTGGCTGGCTGTTTCCTAACCACCGACTGTTCAGCTCTGTCCGCTGGGCTCCTCTGTCCGGCTCGCTGGATGTGGCAGTGAAGGTGGCAACGTGCAAGAACTCTGCAAACGGTGGAGCTGGTAATCCTGGCAGCTTTTGTGTTTGGTAACTTTCTGTAGAAGGAGAGAGCCCCTGAAGATTGTGATCCGGCTCTGCTGGTCTCCCCTCCTGCTTCTACTGCGGTGACTGGCTCTTGTCCTGTGAAGAAGAATAATGCTAACTCCAAGCTGTGTGTCTCTAGTCCCCTCTAGCTTTCTGTAGACTGAGATGCCCTGAACCCCTTTGGGGCTTTTCTTCCCCTTCGGCCCGAGCTTACTGGGCCCAAGTCTCTCACTGTTTCCTAGTGGAGCATGACGCAGGTCTGCCTGGCCTTCCTGGGTTTCATTCCTGAGTGTGAGCTGCTGGAAACTCTTCCCACCTACCAGTATTTCACCAGGCTGTTTGCCTTATGGCTGGCACAGGCAGTTCACTGCCAGAGCAAATCCAGTTTATCCCGTGAGGGGAGGTGTGTGTGGAAATGCCAAGGCAATAGAAATAAATCCAGGACTTTACTGTAGCTGCTCTGTTGTAAAGGGCTGAGTGCACCATGTGCAGTGTGGACTGTTTTCCTTTCTGTGCAGTGGGGGCTGATTTACCTGCTGGTCTGGCAACAGCTAACTGCAGCTGTTATCAGTCTCCACCCTGCAGAGAACCCCCGACTGAATTCTGGCCCCTTCCTTTGGGATTTTAACAATAAAACCCTACATCTGACGTCTCTTTAACTCCATAATGTTAACTCCTGAAAGGCTGCATTTGCTTCAGCTTTGGTTTCTTTCAGCCCCGCTTTGGAGGGGCTGAGGAAAATCTAGAGAGACTCCCTTAGGAAAACCGCCTGTCTTTCAGAGGGGTAGCCGCAGAAAGAACGCGGAGTCCTTGTGGCACCTTGCTGAAAGCGTGGGCTGGATCCCCGGCTAGCGCTGGGAGGAAGCAGAATAAATGGAAGCATTTTCCAGGCACTTTGGGAAGCACAGGTGCTGAATGAGCCACTGTGGGATCTATCCAGCTGCTAGCACTGCGGAGGCCTGGATTTGTTTTTGCCCTGTGTCCCTTCCCCTGCTGAGTTCCCACGGCAGGGGAATAGCTGGGGGAGCTTTGTGAGTCTGTCCCATGCCAAGACTTGCTGGGAGCCTCTTGTCTGTCAAGCTGACAGTCTCTCTGGACCGGATCCTGAGTAGTGCTAAGTGCCTCCGTTAATGGGAACTGAAGTCACTCAGCATCTCCCTGGATCCAGCTCTCTCTTGACCTGACCTGTGTGAACTGGACCGTGAGTCTTGAGCCCAGCGAGGAGCTGCTGCCCGTGTGTCCAGTGGAAAAAGGAGGAGAGCTCTTTGGAGAAGGCGTATGAGAGACGGGTCCCTCCCCTGGGCTAAGGGTTGAACTAGAGATAGGGGGGCCAGGAGCTGACCTGGGAGGTCATTTTGGGTGCTTGGATACTGAGCCCGCTGCGTGAGGCACCACCAGAGGTCCTGAGCTCCAGAGGGCAAGTGCTCCATTATCTGCAGATCACGCCCTTTAAAATGCACCAAACTGAGCACCCAAAATAACAAGTTGCTTCTGAAAATCTTGGCCTTAGCTAGCTGCTCTGCCCTATTTTCTATGGGCAGGGATCAGAGATCCCTCTCCTTACTATGTCTCAAACCACTAAAGGAGCAAGTCATTTCCAAGATGATAGCACCTTGCCCTTGCTCCTGGAGGGTGAGTTGAGCTCTCTGGGGCAGGCACTGGCTTGGTGGTTTCATGCCATGGCAATAGAGCAAAGAGAGCCTGTTGCAATGATGTGTGTAACTTGACATCATGCAGCACCGTTGCAGCTGTCATTGCAATTACGGCTGGTTGGAAATTTTTCGTCCAAGTTTTTCAATGACAAATAGCTTTTCAAACGATAGGAAAAAATTGTATAAAAAATAAATGTAATAACGTCCTAACGTTTCCAGATTTGTGAGGAGACGACTCACAATGAAATTTGATCATTGTGCATGGAATCAAAATACAAGTATTCGTGTGTCCCCCCGCTTTCCTTTCCTTTTCTCCTGAGTGGGGGAGGGTGCAGAGGTTGTTGAGACGAAGATAAAGGGTGCCCTAAAAGGTGAAATGTTTTCAGTTTTGTTTGGTGCAGAATGAAAATGTTTCACTTCAAAGCGTTTCGGTGAAAAATCCCTGACAAGTTTTGCAGGAAGCCGACACTTGTAATTCTATCGCTCCGTCCCCAGAAAATAAATCCCCCTTTGTTGTTGCTTATCCTGCCCTAATTGCAACTCAGGCTATGGCACAAACCAGCAAGATTTCAGTGCTTGGCCTGTGTCCAGATGCTCTGCGCTCACTTGCCTTTCTTCTCCCTGCCAGCCCAAGCAGGCTAATGAGGAGCACTGCTTCCCCATTAGCACCTCATTACCACACACATCTGCAGCCACTTCCCTTCTGCCCCTGGCACACAAATCGTGACAGAGGAGGAAATGTAAACTCTCCCATTTCCTCTCTTACTCATGCAGGTTCACGGGCCTGGGGCCTGGCCTGGCCCTTTCGCTGCAGTGAAATGCCCTGGGTGCCTGGGCAGGCGTATTGGGTGTCTCCAGGCCCCAGACGCTGTCATACGGTCACCTGGAGACCCCCCTTTGACTCAGAGCGTTTTAAACATAACAACACGGAAAATCCAAGATGCCGTGACATTTTCCCAGCCCTAGTGAACTGTGAAACTGACTTCACCTGACTTCACCTACCTGCCTTTTCTCTCCAGCAGGGCTCCCTCTGGGCACCAGCTGCTCCCGCCCTGATGGAGGAAGCTCTTCGCTTGGCTTTGTGTGTGTTGCTGGGTCTGCAGCTCCTGGGGGGATCGCGCCTGGCAGGTGAGAGCAAAGTCTGCTCCAGAAGTGGGAGGGGCCATGCAGACACATTCTCACCTCACCTTGGGATGCGGTCACCTGTACAGCTTCCTCCTTGATGGGAGCAAACGGGACCGTCCCTTGGGTATTCTGCTCTGCCAAGGCTTTAGCTTGGTTACAGGGACGTAGCCAGGTCCCTTCTACACTTGTAACCATGCTGACACCATGTTAAGAGACGTGGCCGAGTCTCCTGACCCCGTTTTGGTTGTAGAGTGGATGAGAGGGGCCAGGAGGCAAACTATGGCTGGAGAGAAGGGGGGCAGGGTTTTGCCAAGCCCCATCAGTGAGGTGTCTGTAGCTAAAATCTCCCCAGCATCCTCCTCTTTATGCCAGTGGTATTTTCATGTAATTATTAGCATCTTGGAAGGGAAATGTGAAACTCGTCGCTCTGACAGGCCTCCCCGGCCATGGGGCCTCCCCCAGAGGAGGTGTTTGAGGGGCAGAAAAGCCCTGCTTGGTTTGTGGATAATTTAAGCTGCGTTCCCCAGTGCTGTCCACAGACAGCGACGGGAACTTGGCAGGGCTTGGCACAGTGAGGATCGAGTAGGGTCACCCTCAGACCTCCACACAAGGAGCCGGGTTGCTCTCCTCAGCTCACGGGGCTCATGTAGCCAGGGGAGCTGGCGGCTCAGGGGGGCTGTTCAGCTGCTCGGGTTCCTTCCACTTCCTAGGTTCTCCCAAGTCTTCTGTGTCAGGAACCAGCTCTCGGGCAAGCAGAGAGGGGGGTAAGAAATTGGGTCAAGCCCCCTACTCTGAACAGTGGGGCAGGGTCTCTCACTACCTGTGTGGAACGGAAGAGCCCCGGGGTAAGGTCTCCACTGGCAGGGCCCTTGTGCCATGGGGCACGTCGACCCGATGCGGTAAGGGCTGCGAATATGAGACCTGCCGTTCTCAGATCTCAGGTCTGTTGCTGAGGTGGCCTCTTGCTGCTGGGAAAGGCTTGAGTTCAGGGGCATGGTGGAGGCGGACGAAGGCGCCGTTGGCTGTGCTGTTTCCTCCAGTGGAGCACCAGGCCCACACTGCCCCTGGGGGCTGGACATGTCCCCTCTGCAGCACAGTCCCTTCATCCTGCCCCTTTCCCACTCCCCACCTCTCCTAGGTACCCTGGAGATGGGCTTGGCCCCAAGAGCCTCCCACCCTTTGTGGCCTGCAAAATCTGAATCCACAGCTCCTTCTGTGGCTTGCGCCCTCTTGGCTGTGGTGGTTGGCCCTGGAGCAGAGTCTATTGCCATGGAAGGGGCAGGGAGCAAGCGCCTACATGGTCTAGATGTAGCGCTTCAGCCCTCCCCAGCACTGGTTGTTCTGTGTCTGGGTGGCTCCTGTTTCCCGTTTGTCTCTGATTTCCTTTACCCCCTTCATTCTGTGCTGTGGACTTGGATTCTCACGAAGGGCCGGCTGTGGATTTAGGTGCAAATGTCGCTGTCAGGGCTTGGAGCGAGTGCTACCACGCTTGGTTATTTACGGTCCTTTCACATGGTGAGGGCTGGACGCAGTCCTGACGGTGAGGCTTTGACCAGCCCCATGTTGTGCCGCTGCGGGGGGCTGAATACTTCAATACAGATGCTTGTTGTCTTCCAAGAGTTCCAAGAAACTCTTCAAAAAGGAGCCACAAAGAACTGGTGCTGGCTCTAACTTCTGAAACAACAAGAGAGCTCCTTTGAGGAGGTTCCAGCTCCCCGGAGAACTGCCGCGGCGAAGGAGAAAGCAGGGTTTGTTCTACAATAAGCTGGAGTTCAGCCTGAGAACAGAAGAGGCAAAACTGATGAACCTTTGTTAAATGAAAGAGAGCAGCAACTTCTATTTGAAAGTGCTCTGAATTCTGCTCGGGGTTTGGCCTTGCAGGCTGGTAGATCAGTGTATCTCTCATCCCAAAACACAGGCTTGTGTTTTCCCATGGAAAACTGCCTCTGTGCAGCTAGTAAATGCTGCTTTGGACTGTTTGCTCTTTTAGTCCAGCACCTCCAAACTCTTCCATTTAGCTCTGCAATCTCAGGGTGGGAGGTGAGTACTAGCTGGAATTTTGCAGATGCAGAAGCTGAGGCCCAAAGGGACTTACTTGTTCAAGGTCCTATGATAGAGCTGGGAATAGAACCCAGGAGTCCTGCTCTCACCACTAATAACAGCGCCCAGCTTTTATACAGCCATTTTCAGCTGCAGATCTCAAAGCACTTTACGAAGGAGGGCAGGGTCATTGTCTCCATTTCACAGATGGGGAAACTGAGGCACGTGGCAGGGAAATGATTTGCCAGCAGGCCAGTGGCCGAGCCAAGAAGTCTCCCCCTCCCCCCATTACAGAATTTCATAGGGAAGATAATTCAAAAATACTAGGGAAGGTGTCTCCATCACTATCAACTGCAACAGGGCTTTCCTGTAGGGATGCAGAGCAGGTGAGGTTCCTGGGTACCCTTTCCTGGAGCGAACATACATTTTAGGGCTTTCTGTACAGGTTGCAGCTGGGATTGTGGCATTTGGCCACATGTATCTGTTGGTATTTGCTGCCCACTAACAGTCTGATGGAAACAAGGAAGCACAAAGAATAAACCCAATAAGTGTCATGAAGCCAAACTCTGAGCCTGATCCAGAGCCCCCTGTAGTTAAGGAGACTCTTTCCCTGGATTGAATGCCCCGTAGGAAAAGTGGTCATCTCCCTTTAAAAACAGAGGAACCCTCACCAAAAACCTCTTGTTTGTATTTGCAGGCACTGTGGAGACTGGAAAAGCTGTCAGTAAGGTACGTCAGAGTTTGTTAGTCCCCAGCTGCGACGGTTCATGTGAAAAGGGCTGTTTCACTCCACAGGGGGCTGTTAGTATTCATATTTTCAGTGCATACAGTTCGATCAGGAAGGATTCATTTCAGTAATGAATTTTCATGGCTAATTACTTCGGTTTCTGTGTGGGGTTTTTTTTTTCCCTGTATCAAAATAAGCCAAATAAGCCTCAAGGAAAAACCTACCTTCAGCTATTATTATTTCAGGACGATAAAAATAAACTCCTCACCAAGGGTCATAACAAACGCTGGAGAGTCTGTTTTCTCCTAATGATGGAGTGCTGCATTTTTAGCCAGACATGCACAAAATCCTGGTTCTTAGCCCTCAAGTTGTGTTTTAACTGCCAATAATTTCATTATCAATAATTCAGGGGAAGGGGAGACAGTGTCTTAGGTTTCGCATGAAGGAAGAAAGAGGCAATTAAAGGACATTTACTAATGAAATCTAATCCTACCAAGCCTGCTTGGAAATCAACGGCAGGTCTGATAGCAGCTCAGGTAGGCTACTCCGAAACCCGCGCTAGCTGTGAGCTAGCTAACGCAGCTCAGGATGGCAATGAAGACCTGGCGGCTGGAACCCCGGGTTCGTGGTCTGAGCCGGGGTCCACACGGCCATGCCTTCACTGCCATTAGAGTCGCACCGGCGAGATTCAAGTGAGCACGGACTCCCGCTGCCGGGTACACATACTATGTTATATTGGGTAATGCCTAGAGACCCACGCCAAGCTAAGGATTCCGTTGTGCACGGTGCTGTACGCACAAAGGGAGGGAGAGGAAACCGTGGCACAGAGAGGGGAAGTGGTTTATCCAAGGTGACAGAGCAGGGCAGAGCGGCGAACAGAACCCAGCTCTCCTGGATTACAGCTCCACTCCAAAACACACCCTGTGTCCGTCAGTCTGTGCCTGGGGCAGCCGGCTTGGGCTGGCGCTCTGGGGTTAAACCTAGCAGTGGGGATGCTCCCATTCTGGCTGGAAGCGGCTCTGGAAGCTGGCGAAGGGGGTGGGTTTTGGAATTCAGGTGCCAGCTCCAGCAGGAACAATTACACTCTTATTTTCAGTCTTGTAATGTGAGCTTTGCAAGCCCGGGGCAGTGGCCGTGGGGTTTGGGGGACGACGTTGCAGTAAAGACGTACCCCAAATTCCCATGCTGGTTCTCTGTGCCCCCCGATTGTGCTGCTTCTGATAGGGAGACAGGTAGATAAACAGATGGATTCGTTCACTGGATTGCCAGGGGGGGAAGTAAGTAAAAATCAATCCTTTGAGTTCTTGCAGGGTCACTTATTTCCTCCCCTGTCAAGGCAGCTCTTCCCGGTGGGTAAGTTTTTGTCTCCTCCGCCCGTTCCGTGTTCTTTAAACGGAACTGAAATGAACGCAGCTCGTCGGACTTTTCCAGTGTCAGCATTGCTCCCAGGGCAGCTGGCATCCAACTCAGGACCTGATTCAGGGAGGTGCCTGGCTCCTTCTACTCCAGGGGCACTCAGTACCCTGGGAGAGCCGACCCCCTTTTTCTGTTGTGCCTCCTGCAAAACTAGTCGCTCTTGGTTTTTCTTCGGGCAGCAAAACAGATGTCAATGAGTCTTGTAGAACCTGGACTGTTCTCAGGCAACGCTCAGAAGAGCTTTAGGAAGGTCAGGTCTGGCCCTAAGCCCTGCCAGGGCGGCCGTGCGAGGGGCGGGAAGGTAGGAAAACACTGTGTGCAGTTCAGCGCTCCATGCAGAACTGAATCTGCGCTTTCCTTGCCTCCCCCTTGTCTAATGCTCCTTGCCGTTCTGTGCCTCCTGGAAGTGAGCTCTAATGAGGCCTTAATTGGCTTCCAGCTGTTTTGTCTGCTGCGTAAATTGATCGTTTTTGAAGGAACGGTCTGTGCTGCGTATCCCAAGGAGCGAGACAACACTGAACGGGATTTTTATTTGGGTAAAACTATGTCGGCAACACGAGAGAGTAAACGGTTGTGATTTATTCATTACCGTTGGGAGCGAGCGACTGGTGAAGGAGTCCAGGGAGATGCATCGCTGTGAACACTGGGCCATTCCGCAGCTGTGCAGCTTCCTTGACAGCAATGGGGTTGTGCTAACTTACCCCAGCTGAGCATCTGGCCCTTTAAGTCTAGACAACAGCATGAAGTGGTGGCTGTGCTGAACGTGGCCCCCTGGTGCTGGGACTTCAGGGGGGCCGCAGGCTGGAGGGCTGGGGCCTGGGCTCCTGCAGGACCAGGCGGCAAGTGGATTGCTGCAAAACCTACTGCTTTGGAGGTGTGGGGCTCTCATGCTGCCAGGTGCCACCTGCCCCGGCGGGGAGGGCACAGAGGAGCTTGGGGGCTTCGCCAGGTGTTTAGTGTGTGAATCGGGTAAACCCCAGCGGTGGGTCTGCCATTATTAGAGCCATTTAACACGTGCCTGCGAGATGTGTTACGGTGCAGGAAGCAGAAATGAGCCTGCTTTGCTGGAGCGAGCCCTTGCTGCCATCTCCCTGCCGAGTGCCTCAAAAGGAGACACTTGGCTTTTCTGCTGGCCCTGGCATCCCCGTGTGCCTTGGTTTCCCCATCTGTCACATGGGGATAATAATATGAAACTTCCAACTTTTGTGGGTGTGGAGGGTATTTATCCAGCACTTTGTAGGGCCGTGGTCTAAGTATCTGGGTTTGCTGCAGCACTTTTTATTGGTGCATCTCAAAGCACTTTATGAAGGAGGTCAGTATCGCTATCCCCATTTTACAGGTGGGGAAACTGAGGCACGAAGTGGTCACCCAGCAGGCCCGTGGCAGAGCTGAGAATAAAATGCAGGTCTCCTAAGTCCAGTCTAGGGCGCTATCCACTACATCGTGCTGTCCCCATTACAACGTGTGAAGGGGCAGAGAGCGGGTGATTCACTTGTTGGTGTCACGACTGTGCCAGCATCCAACACTCGATACATGGGTGACAGGTGGAATTTGCAGTCGTCTCTTCACTCCTGATAACGTGCCATTTGCTTTCCCACAGCTTGAAAGCAGACTCACTAATTCCGTGGCACAATTTAGGTGGTAAGGCCCTTGGGACAGGAACCGTCTGTGTTTGTACAGCACCTTGCACTATGGGGTCTTGTCCAAGACCCGGGCACCTAGGTACAATACAAATTACCAATAACAATGGATCAGGTTGACAGGCGCTCTTCATGGCTGAGATCCAACTGCTCACCCCTAATGCTTTGCACTGCAGGACGGCGATGGGGAAGGACAAGGGGCAACAGATCGTCAGACGCTGACTGTCACGACAATCCTGGTAAGACCTCGGAGCACCTTGCTGCTAGCGGCTGGGGTAGCGGATTCTCTTCATCCCTCCCCTAGGCTTGCACACGGCTTTGTCTGTTTTTGAGACCCAACTGCGTTCCTCGGTCTGTCTTCAGTGGGTCTTGCTAGAGTGCTTGGGTACCAGCTAGCACAGGCTAGAGGTAATGGTGACCAGAGGCTTCCAGGACAGAGCAGCCCCAATCCAGCAGGCGGGTTGGGGGGATGCTTCTTTCTAACACGTATTATCTTGAGAGCCGGGCCTGTTCCCAGCTAGACACAGACGAGGTGGTGGAGGGAGGCTCCCAAGGGAGCAGATTGCCAGGCCCTGGAAGCCCCACAGCTAAATCCTGGGTTCTACCACCAGGCCTTGCATCTGCAGGTGGCCATCTCATGGGGGTGGAGGCTGTTGAAACGGGGATGGCTCTCACAGCCGGGGTGCGGTTGGGGATGGTGGAACTGTCTGGTTTCAAGCATCCCCTCCCCACTGTGCAGCAAGACCCCTATGCGATTACACGAGGCACAGAGCTGGAGGGCTACTGCCTGGATCTGCTGGACGCGCTCGCTAAGATGCTGCACTTCCACTACAAGGTGACGGTGGTGAAGGACAGCCGCTATGGGGCGCTCTCCTCCGGCGGGAACTGGACCGGGATGGTCGGCGAGATTGTCCGACAGGTGACGTCTCTCGGGAGGGCTGAACTGCCCCGGTTGTGGGGGTGGAAACAACCATGTTAGCAGCTCATTTACCTGCTGGGTGTGGCAGCCCCCTTCCGTCGGGGATTCTTGTTTCCCTGACAACCCCAGGGAGCTGTCACCCTGCCCACTTCACCTGGGCGCTAACAATCCAAGTGCCTAGCACTAGGACTTGGCAAGCGTTCGGGGTGGAGGCCTCCCTGTGACATAGGCAAGTAGCATTATCCCCATTCCTCAGATACGGAAACTGAGGCACAGAGATGGGCTGTGACTGTACACAAGACCACAGAGGAAAGGGGGGGTTCTTGGCTTGCTGTGTTGTGCTCAGACCACTAGGCTGTGCTGCCTCTTGGACTGCTGAGAGGTACTGGATTGCAACTGGGTGGCCACAATGTTCCATTCACTCTAATGTGCCTAAGATAAAGGCTTTAAAGGAAACTGTTTTAAAACCAAACAATTGGCTGAAATACACCCGAGGTGCAGCCCTTGCTAGCGGGTATCTTGGGGTCAGAATGAAACCGATGCAAACACCTTGGAGGCTGGGACAAATTCACTTGCCAACTTTCAAAGAGACAAGGTGGGTGAGATTTTATTGGACCAGCTTCTGTTGGTGAAGGAGACAAGCTTTTTCCACCGGAAGAAGAGCTGTGTGTAGCTCAAAGCCTTGTCTCTTTCACCAGCAGAGGTTGGTCCAGTAAAAGATATGACCTGGTTTCCTGGGACTGACATGGGCAACTTTGAAAACACTGGGTCATAGCAGTTGCTCATCTGGGATGCATTTACTGTACACGTCCTGTTTTTCACATTCCATGGATCTATCTAGATACATAGCTGGGCTGGTCCAGAAATAAAGAGAGGGAGAAAGCGGGCCTCTGTGGGTGAATCCAACTAAGTTAATTACAGTAAACTAGATAAGGACTCGTTTGAATGGGTGCCTTGTCCTGACCTGTGCTGCCACCTAGTGGCACGTTGCAAGTTAGCGCCTATGCTACCCTGTGTCTGCTGGCCCTGTGTATCTATTTGCTGCTCCCCAAATTCTGGCTCATGCCTGTAAATGCTGCAACCTGGAGAATTGAGAGGCAGGCTCGCTGCTCAGCCCTGGCTCTTCCCGAAATGTGGGTGGTTTGCCAGCATGGCAAACGGGAGGCTGCTAAGGAGGACAGTGATGGGGTTTGTCTGGTGGCCACCTGTCCGCTGGGAACTGAGACACCCCCAGCTTGTGTCCCAAGCGTTGCTGAGACGTCCTGGTTTGCCCTGCAGGAAGCAGACCTTGCTGTTGCTCCTTTGACCATCACGTCAGGAAGGGAAGAGGCGATTTCCTTCACCATGCCATTCCTGACCACGGGGATCGGGATCCTGCTCAGGAAAGACGCTGCCTCCCAGGGTGCCTCTCTCTTCAGCTTCCTCGCTCCCTTCAGTAAGGAGACCTGGTCTGGTGTGATGGTTGCTTACCTGCTGACCTGCCTCTGCCTGTTTCTTGCCGCCAGGTAAAAATACAGCTGCTGCTCTGTACAGTGTGTTTGGCTTTCTCTGGGACCCGTTGCTTTCTTCAGCCCCTGAACAGATCCTCCTCCTAGCCAAAGCACTGGGCTGCATTTGTTCCTGCACACCTCAGAACAGTTCACTGGGCTAAAAGTGCAGATGAAGTGTCTCTTTTAGGGCCAACGGTACTTGAGAGAGCTCAGCAAAATCAGCGTCTCTTCCCCTCTAGAGAGTCCGTGGGCACCACGTCTCTAATGTTGTTAAATGCTTTGGATGCTCCATTTAAACACATGAATTTCATCCCTGTGCTTTCACCTTCCTCCCAGTTAATTTCTCTCCCCTTAAACCTGACCCTGTTCATGTCTAAGGTGCAACTCCCCTGCTGGTGTCACCTCCGGGTGCTTCCCTCTCACTGGCTTCTCTCTCCCCTCATGCCCACGCTGAGTGGGGATATCTAGGCCTGTTGGGAGAGGAAGAACTTCCCTCCCCTGTTCCAAGCCAGCTGCCAAGTAGCCCCTCTGCAGCCACAGGCTAGAACAGCAGCTGTTGCGTTCGTTCCTTGTGCTGGGATTTCACTGTGGAATCCACGTACCCACAGATCCATTCGCTGCGCCACCCGTCCCGCGCGCCCTGCACCGCCCGACGCTGCTGTGTTGAGGATGTGAACAGGCCCCCTTAGCACAGCCCCCAGGAACCAGAGGCCTTTGTGATCATCTGGGCTGTTCCCCCTCCCGCCTCTCTCTCTGGGAACTGCTTCCTTGGATTCGTTCTTCTCCCTTGGCTTGGGCATAGGCTGGGGCAGTGCCAATGCATATCAGCCCTGTTCGTGCCCTCCCTGCTGCCCCCAGAGCTGAGTGCTGGAGCCCAGACCTCTCGCTTTATACCAGGTCTTTCCCTTCAGCGCCGCCTCCCTCCCTGCGGGTGGCCCAGCTCGGCGGCCCAGCAGTTGTTCCCCCCAGCTGGCTGCCCCCGTGGCGAGATTGGGAGAATGAGGCTCGTCGTCCGTTTCTGGGCGATGCACCCGTCCCAAGCCTTCACTGCCACGATGCGCCCCAGGCCCCGGGCACTCCAAACAGGAATGCAGCCGCTCTGAACGATAGACTGGCGCTGTGTGGGGCAGGGAACAACCCCGGCCCCTCTGCGGTTGATGCTGGCGGGGCTGTTGTGACCCCTGGCTTCTTTCCATAGGCTGAGCCCCTGTGAATGGAAGGAGCCCCAGAGCGAGGAGAACCCCTTCACCTTTCTGAACAGCCTCTGGTTTGGAGCAGGAGCTCTTACCCTGCAAGGTAGGAGCCTGGTGGGGCTCCGGGTGTGGCCAGCTAAACCTGCAGCTGTCGGGGAGCTGATCGCGCCCCTTCGGCCCCCAGCCATCACGGAGTAAAGACCTCGCCTGCGCTCTATGGACTGCCCTGCCCATCTGGGTTTGATTGAGGGTGTCTAGCTGCGCCCGCTGGACCTGCCGTCTACGGGGTCTCGTCCACAGACGTTCTGCCACAGGGGCTGTGTCCAGACAGCGGGTGGGTGCATCGGGCTGAGGCAGCGTCACACAAGGCTGCCGTGCGCTGGTCTCTAGCGCTGCAGGGGACGTTGCTGTCAGGACGGGGGTCGTTGCTAAAGAGAATCCGCACGTCTGCACGGAAACGCCCCCGGCTGCCTGCACTGTCCCTCTTGTGCGCGTGTCAAGCTGCTAACCCCGCGGCTGCCTTCTCTCCTATGCAGGTGCAGCGCCGCAGCCCAAAGCGCCATCCGGGCGAATCATCGCTGCCATCTGGTGGCTGTTCACCATCTCGCTGCTGGCTGCCTACATTGCCAATTTCACCGCCTTGCTGCGCTCGGGGAACGAGCCGCTCGCAGTCCAGACTTTCGAAGATCTCGTGAACCAGAGGGAGATCGAGTTTGGGACAGTGGAAGGTTCCTCCACGTTTCAGTTCTTCAAGGTGCCTGACCCTCTAGCAGAGTCCCTAAGAGCCCAGGAGCTGCGATTGTGCTCCGAGTCAGACTCCGCATGTAGACCGCTTGTGCCAGCCACGCTTTGATGAGCTGCTTTTGCTTAGCTAGTGAGCTCCCTGGGTAGGTTGGATGTGTTCCTGCTGACTTTTAAAGCTGCGTATCCCTGCGCAGCCTGGTGACGCTTTACCTTTTATCTGAAACCTGTGTACAAACTGAGACTGGTTAACTTCCCCGCCAGCTCTCAGTCCAGAGGCTCAGAGGGAGAGGGAGTTTAAACTGTCTTCTCCAGGTGGCTATTTTGCAATTGGTGCACACTGGCCTGGTATGGCAGCTCCCTTGATTTACTGCAAGGTTTGACTCTTTGCTTTGCGGGCTGCAGAACTCCAGGAATCCCACCCATCAGATGATCTACGAGTACATGGACAAGAGGAAAGACCATGTTTTAGTCAAAAACTACGATGAGGCGTTTCAGCGTGTGCTGGAATCGAAGTACGCCTTCATTGGGGAATCCATATCCCAAGATCTTCTCGCAGCCAGGCACTGCAATTTGATCAGGGCCCCCGAGGTCGTTGGAGCAAGGGGATTCGGCATTGCTACAGCAAAGGGTGAGACATGTCTGCTGCTTGTTTTCCGCCCCACCAGTTCCTTTCAACTCACTTGCAGCAACTGTGCCCCAGAGCTAAGAACCCCTGATTTCTAGATCCACTTCAGTGCCCTTCTGTCAGACCATGGGGCATAGGACAACTTCAGCAGGCCAGATCCAAAACAGTCTCTCCTGCCATGAGACTCCGAGGGGACCCGAAGCAACGTCAATATCCAACTTAATTCTGCTGATGACTTTGGGCTCGCTGACATGGACCCTTCATTCTTTAGAGGCTGAAGAATCCTCTGCCAGTCAGTGATTGCTTAATTTATTTTCCGTAGCCCCAACATCCCAGAATAGCAGCTGATGCATTCTGAGGACTAAAAAAATGTATATGAAAAGTTTGCTGCCACCTCCTGAGAAGATTTGATGGTGGTTCTTTAATGGCTGTTCTGCCTTGTAATGTACTTGTTACATGGCCTTTCCCTGTATCTCTCTTTAATTATTTTTTCAGGCGGACTGGCATGAGGATAGCATAGCTGTTCACTGCTCAGCTACTCCTACTGTTGGGCTGGTTTGAGATATGACTGTTTTTAAGATGCAAAAATTTAACATTCTCTGTCTTGGTTTATCCCATCTTTCATCTGGAAGAGCTTCAACAGTTACACACACGCACAATACACCTGAACTGCAGCCATTCCAGAGCCAACTGACTGCACGCTGTGTATTTATGGGTTGTTGTCTAAGCGGCTGTCATTAAGTAGTTGTGCAAGTGTTTGTATAACTCTCCAGTTCATTTCTCTCTGCTACCCTCCAGGATCACCGTGGGCCAATAAACTCTCTCTTGCTGTCCTGAAACTGGGAGAATCAGGCGACCTGGATTACCTGCGTAACAAGTGGTGGGAGACCACCTGTTTCCATAAGGGTCCAGACACATGGAGTCCTCTGAAACCCCAAGCCATGGGTGGGCTTTTCCTGGTTCTTGCCATCGGCCTCGCGCTGGGAGTGAGCATGGCTTTGGTGGAGTTGTCAAACAAGAGCAGACATGCTGCTGAACGGGAGAAGGTAAGTGGCACTGTGACACCATCTCACCTTTGCACAGTGTCACTCTCATGAGATGGCCCTAGATCAGCCTCCAGTACAGCTGCCCCTCTTCTGATGTAACTAGCGAGTCAGAGGGGTGTCTGGGACCCCACCTGGTAGACACGGGGTAAATCTGCACTGCAACTGGCAAGGTCATTTCCAGCTCAGGTTGCAAAGCTAGTGTCCGAATATGTACCTAGAATCTCAGACAGGGTTGTATGTGAGCTGTTAGCCCATGACACCTTTGCTACGCTACTATTTTTAGCATGTTGTCTCTGTCAAAGCCAGCGTGGGTACAGCTACCCAAGCTGGAAATTATATCTCTAGCTGCACTGTAATGTATCCTTAGAAACAATTTTTCTGTGTTACTACGACTCTTTGCACAAAGCTAAGATCTCCATTATGGAAAGAACACTGTTTATTCCTCACTTTGAGTGATGATCTTCTAGAACATTTCTACAGCCTGTAATTCGTGAAGGGATCTTTAAGGGTTATGACTTCATTTAGGGAATAAACTGGAGGAGATAAGAAAACAACTTGATTTTTGTTTTGTTTCGTTTCGCTCTAGTTAACAGTTAGTATCCATGTGCCTTCTAACTGGCTGGGTGTGGACAGACACAGAGGACGAGTGTATGTCAGAATTAACGTCAACTACATTGCTTAAGTTATGCTGCTGTAAAACTGGTGTAAGGGGAAAGTCTTGGCAGTACACCCACTTGATTTGCTACTTCTGCCTTGTTTCCTTGGCAATGATACATTTGTTCTAAAGTACCAGTAGTTCCAATGTATGCTTTGACAAGTAAGGGAGCGAATGCAAAGAAAAGAGAGCTCTTGCAGTTCCTGTACTTGGAGCTCTGCCTTGTTGTGCTCCACTGATTCCTTAGTACAGCCGAGAGACTGTGTACATTAAAAGGGACTTTTCTGGGTCACATGCAACACCTTCTCCTCCCCACCCCCTTCATATCTTTCAGAAATCTTGCTGCTCTGCTCTCATGGAGGAGATGAGTCATCGGTTCAGAATAAAAGAAGGTGCAAGAGAGAATCCAGAAAAGGTTAAACCATAAGAAGCTCTTTGGGGAGTGGAGTCTCAGTGTTAATCAATTTCTTTCCTACAGTGTGTATTCAATAATAGCTGTTTCTCTGTGTGAGTTTTCTGCAATGGCACTATATCTCTGTACACCTAGAGCGTAGCTTCCCTCGTACTAGGAAAGGTCAATCTCTAAAATGACTGAACCGCCTAAAGAGCTCAGAGGACCAGCCCCAGATCCTAGCTGGTCTAGAGCATAAATCCAGCCTAGTAGTGATGAGTGAAGATCTGCTGGCTAGTGGGTGGCCTACGTAAAAGTCCCAGCTCACAGGTTGAGGATTTAGCAAATGTTCATACAAGGTTCTGGCTACACTGGACTTGGAGGGGTGACTTCAGCACCTAGCAATAGCAGTGAAACTTTAGCAGCATGGGCTGGATATGCTGGGTATGTTTTGAAGCAATTAGCCTATCTTGCCACAACTTCACTTCTATTGTTAGTCGAGCTAGCTAGACTACAGCTAGCTTGGGTTTGTCTGTGTGTGCCACAATCACACCTGACAGCAGTGTAGATGTACCCTTAGTGTGTGGTGAATTGCAGCTGGGGATGTGAAGAGTCGCTTGCGTAGAGGGAGCTAGCACAGGTCTGGCTCCATGCTGTGCCAGTCGCGCCCTCGGCTGCAGCATAGACGTATCTTTAGAAGTGGACCCTGCGGCTCAGGGTTGAGGCACGTGAACAACAACCGCTGAGGTGTCTTTGTACCGTCCCCTGTGCTGTACCTGCTCTGTTATAAAGCAGAGGATTGGGGCTGGCAAGCCAGCAACTTCCAGCAGTGGTCATTGTGTTTTTTGAAATGCTCAGAACGGAATGACACAGAGCTGCAAGTGAAGGGGATCAGTGTGAATATTCGGGAATCTAATGTAGGAGACTCTAGAATGAGACTTGAAGAGCAGCATAAAATAGAACGAGCAGCATTTTCCATATTGCTGCCTGGGTTACTGACCACCATTTTTCAGTCTGACACCGAATGTGTCTGTACAGAGCTTTGAATACTGAAAATGAACCAAGTATCAAGGAACAGCTTTGCTGGACAAAACACACTTAGTCGGATCCAGAGCATGGGAACAGCGCTATGAAAAAGCAAACCATGATATTTAGCCTTTACGATAATGCAGCTGCTTGGCACCTGCTAATGTTTATCAGTATAACTTCCTCCAAGTGAGATGCTTGCCAGGAGCATGTTGAAGGCTGCAATGGTTGAGAATCACTCCCATGCAAAACTTCCAGTCTTGGGTTCCTGGGTCTCTCACTCACCTACCACAAAGCTTTTTCCCAGTGAAAATGTATTGGCATCAGATGATTTTAAAAAGAGGGGTGTGTGCAAATCTTGCTGCCTGCAGTTTTCAAACTGAATGATTCGCTTAATATCATAATGCATTCAGTTATGCTGAGCGTGAACTAGATAAAATGAGGTAAATCAACTAAAATAACCTGGCTCTTCAATCAGCAGGGCCAATTAAAAGGTCACAGCTTAACTAATATGTGATCAAACAGAAGCTGCATTGTTATTACACTTGGTTTCTGAGTTTTGATTGCCTTTCAGCATATCAGAAGATCTGGGCTTGGTGGCAGAGCATGTTACACAGCATTTGCATTGCCCTCCTGTACAGACTGCCTTATCTCTGCTGGTAGGTTTGCTTGGCTGTAGTGGGCAAGGGTAAAGAGGGACAGTCAGTTTCAGTAACATATTGAATAGTGACTGGCAACTGCAAAACTTGAGAAACATGCATTGCCTTGTGGTAGCACGAACACCTGTAGAGAGTCTCTTTGCATCTGGCACCTAACAGTTCCTTCAAAGCATAAGGGATGCTAAAAACGTTAGCGGTACAGTCCGATCACTTGGTTAAAGTTACTTAAGGACATGTTTAATCCCAGCTATTACAGAGTAGAAATATTCAAATTAAACATTCAATGTTACTGTCCATCTGGTTTGTTTTGATTGATAAGGGAACA
Source organism: Dermatemys mawii (assembly GCA_007922305.1). Lineage (NCBI taxonomy): Eukaryota > Metazoa > Chordata > Testudines > Dermatemydidae > Dermatemys > Dermatemys mawii. The sequence continues at coordinate 4,070,671 of ML677380.1, read as the reverse complement.
AATCTAAGGGAGACTAAAGTATGTGATGATCTCCACCTACCCCCAGAAAGGTAAGAGACCTTCACCGTTTGGTTGGCTGGGTGGTGAGGGAAGCAGCAGCGTGTTGACTCTGGTTCATATTCCCCTTCTGGCTTACTGTGTAAATCCATGGTGCTTCGGGGGAGAGCAGACTTCTGGGCCGAGACTATAACCTCCGCTTGCAAGAAATAACACAAGGCTGAGAGCTACACAGTTTTGTTTTAAATAGCATTTGCTATCAAAGCCTATCACCACTGCACAGGTAACCAGTCCACCCCATTTGATAAGATATGGCCATAACCATCAATTACTTGTCATTATTTAAAGGGAAACTGGAGAAGAGCTGAAATGAAGTCACGTGTTAGTTGTGGCCTGGCATGTAGGTACAGTGCTGAGCTGATCAACAAAAGCCCAGTTGTTTAGCATGGATATGTGTATGTTTGGCCAACACCTTATTGCTAGGGCGGGTTTAACAAGCAGAACAGATTAAGGTAAGTATTCATTAGCTGATTCTGTCTTTAGGGTCCAGGAACATCAAATGGAAGAAGAGTACATGGGAATTCTTGAAGGACTTATTCCAGATTAATTCCTGGTCTAATTTAAGTAACTGTATGGGTGAGGAATTTAGCTTGCTTTGGTTCAATCTTAAAAAATTAGACAAATTTAGCTGAAGAGTCTGGTTTTCCTTAACACATTTAGATGGGATCCAGAAGACTATAAGACCCAAGAATGGAAGTGGATAAGCTTCAGGAATTTAACTTCACCCTGCAGCAGTTGGATAAACCTTAGCAGCAATAAATCTCCCATCTGCTACTCTCCCTGACGATCAGGTCAGTTACTGTTGTAGGCTCCTGTCTGTCTGAAATAAGACTGCTCAGAGCTTGCAAGGGAGTAAGTATTGTCCAACTTAACTAGAGAGAATTTAGAAAGGTCTGAAGTACTTCATGAACTAAAATATTCAAATGCAAAGTCAAACGCTTTCAGCACTTTAAAAACTCTATTTGGTATGCACCAAGTCACTGCTGGCATAGTAAGCAGAGATATATAAAAAGATTTTCATTGACATTTAAATATATTTCTATACGAATGTCTCACAGAACAAAAAATAAAGTCTTTCCATCACAAATACTGCAGCATTAAAATAAACGCTTACCAAAATAAACAGTGAGTGATATACATATATATTTTGGGTGTATATTTTTTTCTATAATGAACATTGTTGCTTTAAGTTGCAAAGCACAATATAAATATGGAATTTCATGTGAACTCATTTTCCCTGTCGTAATAAAAATACATTCTTTACAATTAAAGTAAAACTAGTGCAAGTCCATTGCTGCCACACTTCAGGCCTCTACCCCCAGTCACTTGTGTGGCACTTCATACTTAAAGATGACACTGAAGATTTTCCCGCCTAGCCGATCAGCCAGCCAGGAGTTTTTGATGACTGCAAGTTTGAGGCTCTCGCACTGCAGAGCTGCATAGTAATTCGTATGGATAGCGCGGCCCATCCCTTCGATTATCACCAAGTCAGTCTTCCGCTCCCTGACCAGCAGGGCCAGGCCTTTGTCCAGCCGGCTGTAATGAGATGCAGATGGAAAATGTAATTGTCCAGTTATGTAAGTAATGTAGTAAGGTCTGACTACACCTAAAATGCAGGTTGACCTAACTATACTGCTCAGGACTGTGAATAATTTGTCACCCTGTGTGAGACAGTAAAGTAGACATAACCCCCACTGACAATGCAGCTAGGTCAGCGGAGGAATTCCTCCACTGACCTAGCTACCATCGCTCAGAGGTGGATGGAAAAACCCCTTCCGTGGGTGCACGACCTATCTACACTTCACCAGCATAGCGTGTAGATGCACCTGATAATCCATTTGGCTTGCAGGGAGCAGCTTCGGGAGCTCCAGAGATCTTACCCTGCAGAACAGGCAGATTTAATGTCTAAACTGCAATCAAAGGCTGTGGCTGCAGCTTGCGTTAGACAGCTCCTGGCTAACTGTGGGCTGATGTCAGGGAAGGCTATAGAAGCCTTCCCAGACCCTGGGGTAATTATTCAGGTTGCTGGCCCATGCTACCCTGGCTTTAGTGCTCCAATATCTGGGATTGTGCCATTGAAACTAGCTCAGGTATGTCTACACAAGTGGCACTCATTCCATGATTTCAATGCAGATCTACCCTTAGCCAAACCACATGGATGGTAGTGCTAAGAGCATCTCCAGCGAGGTCTCGCCTTCCATCGGGGAAGGTTAGGAATGGTTGATTATTTGGTTATTCTTTCAAGAGGGCTATCTTGCTTTCCCCATGCATTGTTTCTTCTTTTAAAGCAACAAATAGGGAAAGAGAAGGGAGCAGGAGAGTCATTCTAGCCCATTTGGAAATACCAATTGAGAGAAACCAAGAGTCACAAAGTTACATAGAGCAGGGCTTCTGAGATGTCCTCCAGCTCCCTCCCTGCTGCAATTTTCTCAAGCCAGGCCGATAGATCGAATGCAAGCAAAGAAATCCAGTTAACTACTTTAGAGAATGAGTGTGCCAAGGCAACCACTTGGGGATAGGAAATAAAGCATTTCATCTAGCTCTGCAAGTGACAAAGCTGTAAGACGTTTGATTGTGCCAAGTACAGATGGGGTCAGGATGTCAGAAAGAAACCAAGCCCTAGATACATTCAGTTTCTCAATGGGATGCTGAATAGGATCACTTTCTTTCTGCATTGAGTTAAAGATCTTACTGCAGCTTTGACTAAAGCACTAGACAGCAGGAATCTGCAAGGGGACTTAATCCCAAGATTCAGTCTCTTTTTCTCTGTGCCAGGGTAAGGACTCACGTTAACCTCATGTATGGCAGAGAGCAGACTGTGCTTGGTACCAAATCCAGTACATAAGGCACTTCTGACTGAGAAAACAACTACTTTAAGACAAAGAGCCGATCCAGGCAGAACTACCTACAATAACTGCAGGATTAGGCCTATTACCCTTAAGAACCAATTTTTCATTTCCTACAATAACTACCTGATGTAGTTACTTAAAAAATTCAGAGTAGCTGAATATTCTGAGCCAAAGCTTTTCATGTTTAATCCAGTTGGGAGGGTGAAAGTAGATATCTTTGCTGCAGCAGGAGAGAATTAAGATGTCAGAAAGACAGCAGGGACTGATTATCATCATACATGCTTGTCTGCAGGTTTCAGCAAGTATAATGGATTTTATAGAAATGCTTTTTATTGAAAGAAAGGTTGGGAGGTTACTGTGCTAAAGTGCAGAATCTACCTCACTGCATGGCAAAGGCAGAGAATTTACAATACACACTTCATCCACAAGTAAACATACCTCAGATCTAAACATGGGGAACTGGAACCTGTTTGTACCAACAGCAGCCTCTCTTCCGTCAGTGCAGATCTTTGGGGGTGGGGGAAATAGAAAAAACAAACCACATGATTTCTTACACAATCATCTAAACAAGGAAGTCTTGAAGAACATAAGAAAGGCCGTACTGGGTCAAACCAAAGGTCCATCTAGCCCAGTATCCTGTCTACCGACAGTGGCCAATACCAGGTGCCCCAGAGTGAGTGAACCTAACAGGTAAAGATCAAGTGATCTCTCTCCTGCCATCCATCACCCCCCTCTGACAAACAGAGGCTAGGGACACCATCCCTTACCCAGCCTGGCTAATAGCCATTAATGGACTTAACCTCCATGAATTTATCCAGTTCTCTTTTAAACCCTGTTATAGTCCTAGCCTTCACAGCCTCCTCAGGCAAGGAGTTCCATAGGGTGACTGTGCGCTGTGTGAAGAAGAACTTCCTTTTATTTGTTTTAAACCTGCTGCGCACTAATTTCAATGGGTGGCCCCTAGTTCTTCTATTATGGGAACAAGTAAATAACTTTTCCTTATTCACTTTCTCCACGCCACTCATAATTTTATATACCTCTATCATATCCCCCCTTAGTCTCCTCTTTTCCAAGCTAAAAAGTCCTAGGCTCTTTAATCTCTCCTTATATGGGACCCGTTCCAATCCCCTAATCATTTTAGTTGCCCTTCTCTGAACCTTTTCTAATGCTAGTATATCCTTTTTGAGATGAGGAGACCACATTTGTACACAGCATTCAAGATGTGGGCGCACCATGGATTTGTATAAGGGCAATAAAATATTCTCCGTCTTATTTTCTATCCCTTTGTTAATGATTCCTAACATCCTGTTTGCTTTTTTGACTGCCGCTGCACACTGCATGGACATCTTCAGACAATTATCCACGATGACGCCAAGATCTTTTTCCTGATTAGTTGTAGCTAAATTAGCCCCCGTCATATTGTACGTATAGTTGGGGTTATTTTTTTCCAAAGTGCATTACTTTACATTTATCCACAATAAAGGCAAGAACCCTAGTGAAAGCCAGGACCACAACACAGCCAGACCGGCATTAGTCTGAAACAACACAAGACTTCCTCCTGCAGACCAGAGCCAGGATCTAGCTTACTCCATGGAGGCCAATGGGACAACCTACGCACTAAGGCTGAACTGTGAGTATCCAGACACATGACTGCAACATACCCTGCCACCAAGATGCTCTGTGACTGTTGCTGATTGTTTCTCAATCTTATGCACATATTCAGGCTGAGTAGAAATGGGGGAACTCAGTCATCCTTTAGAGTGAAATTCTGGAAAACTTATTACAAGATTACGAAGCAATTGCTTGGACAGTGGAGACATTTCACTCATGCAACCATAGAAAGGATGCTTTGTATACCACATTAATATGCATTTCTCTTGTTTCATAATTCAAAAAAGTTAACATCTATAAGGATTTGAGTGGCATCATGTAAGGGATCCCCAAGAACAGTTAATATATTTTTTTGGCATTTTATCATCATCTATTATGCAAACTGAAAGTTTTTGAATTCTAGCTTATTGTTGCAGTAGTCAGTTTGGATTTCCACTCAGTTTTCATTGTTTCATTTCAGTATTTCCCCATTTATTTCAGGTTCTGGTCTCATGCGTTTAGCCAAATGAGGTTGAACAACAGTTATTACAGAGGGTTTCTCTTTTCACTAACATTTAACGTGTATTCGATTTTGTGTATATCAGGTTTTCTACACCTTCAGCATGGACAGTATTTCCTTTTAAAGAAAGTGATGGGGGAGAGGGCAAGTCAAAGTGCAGAATCTAGTTTAAGTATTTATAAATGTGGTCAGGTAGCCTCTCTCTTCACACAATTTAAAAAAAAGAAAAAGAGAGACTTACTGTATAATGGGATCCATTGCTGCTATCCGCTCAGCAACGATCAAGGATTCACTGTAGGTAACATCGTTTAGTGCAGGGCCAGAGTTACAAGCCAATATAACCTGCAGCAAAGAGAGCAGAAGATTTCCCCTCTTATCTAAGATACTCACATGTTCATCAAAACGGGTGGAGGTGGAAGAGTGGCTAGTTGAAATCTCAGTTTCAAAAGATGATCAAGGTTGTTTCATGTTCTATTGCTGCCCTCAATTGACCCTGCCAAACTTTGTGGCTTTACAGTGACATTTTCCTAGTTTTGGGTTTCCCTCCCCAATACAGCAGGGAAGATCAACACAACCAACAACAGCCTGCACACATGCATGCACATTCTCCCCTTCTAATTTTAGGGATTAAATATTTTATACAAATAGATAGAAACATGATTTTTAATTTGCTAAAGCCAGGGGTTGTATCAGATTTTAAAAGAATACAGTAAGAGTTTATTCCACTACTGTCTCCTAATACAACAACATTTTTGGATTGGAGTTGCCAATGTCACAAAGTTACTACTTTGACCAAGCCTTCCTAAAATTTTTCTCAGATACCCCCAGTTTCATTTAAAAGGATTGAGGTCCTCAATCCTAACAGCCATTTATTACTCAATTTACCTGTCACCATTTATTACAGTCCCTGTCACCACACCCACAACTCCCTTAGCAGTAGCTGAACATGCACTCAGACTAAATCCAACATTTAGTGTATTAAAAACAGGAGTGTCAGATTTTTACTGCCATTCAGTAACTCCTTAAATTGCTCTAGCACATTTCAGCTACAGAGATCATAGCACTTTTAATTCCCCCCCCCGACACACACACCAAATTCCCCCATTTCTCCTGCAGTAAGTTATTATTAGACCCTTTTTACAGCTCAGGAAATAGAGATTGTGATTTTTTTAGGTCAGAGCAGAGATGGAGCTAGAAGCCAGGAGTCTGGACTCCCAAATTCCCTTACCCATATCAGCTGGCCACGTTCCTCCCATTTTGGTATATTATTAGAATTTCTGGTGCACAGAAGTGCTTTAGCAGATGTTAGTGAGAAGTAGTGTTAGGTCTTTCACTGTTAGTGAATACTTCAGACAATTACAAAGACTATGAAGTATCCATAATCCAGAGAACTCAAACTCACCTCTGTACCTCTAGAGAGTAGCTCTCTGACAAAGGGGAAGACTCCTAAAATGATGTCTATTCCACTGTTATCTGCGAAAATTAAGGCACATTTATGAGGGGGACCTTCCTGAAAGAGAAAACCAGTGCATTCAGGGTTGAGTTGCCAGTTCTTATAAGTTCAATGACTAATTTGTGTTAAGTATGTACAAAGATTCAGATCAAAGCCCCAGACTCTTAGTATCCAGAAATTAATGACATCATTGGGAAATATCTGCTTGGGTCTCCATTACTTGAAAGCAGTTCAGCTCTCCTGCTGGTGAAGAGGCTATACTGACACCATTGGAAACAGAAGCCCTATCCACAGTACAAGTAGAGCAAGATTTTGATGACGAGTTGCAATCCTTCTTTGCTTCTGGGGTTTGAAGTTGTAGAAGGCAAGTACAGGCATGTCGCGTCTTAAGTGAGGGTTCCGTTCCGCGGTTACCATGTAAAGTGGAAACCGCGTATAACCAGAACCCATTGACTTCAATGGGAGGTGAAATCGCGCCCCCCTACAGGAAGTTTAAAAAAAAAATTCCTTTTTTTTTTTGCAGACCGTGTAAAGTTGAAATCGAGTATGTTAAATACGCCGAAGACGTGACATGCCTGTAATATGTTTTCCACTTTAATAACCATGATCACAAAATGCAAATTCGATCAGTAATTACAGAGCTTGAGGATTTTTTCTTTAAAGATGGGTAAATTTACCTCTGAGATTGGTTGCATTATGCAACTCAAAAGTTGACTGGAGAAATTTTTATGACTATTGCATAAATCTAAGTAAATTACTCATAGTTTAAGTCACAATGGACCAAGCATACCTGTAGTCGTTGTATCCACTCACTGTAGGAATCTTCTAGCCAGGGGCGCTCTATAGAATTGACAAAAATCAGTAGGTTAGCATTTTTCTCACAGCAATCTTTGTAAGCATTGTTAGAAGTAGTACTTATGAAAAGGCAGCTCAGGTTTATATACATCTACTTTAACATTAAAAATATTTCAGCTCTGGATGATGTTGCAATATTAAATTTGTACGTTCAAAGAATTCTTGGGCTCTTAATGTGAAAGCAGATCAGTTAGTTTCCCTGAAATAGCACTTGAATATAGAACAAGTCATAAGAGATTAGAGTTCGTGTCCCCAGCGACACTCTATTACCCCTCATAGGATAACCAGCATGACCTCCTTCTATTTGGTATTGCTAAGCAGGAGCTATATTTAGAATAGCAAGCAGGAAAAGACAGTTGACATTCAGGGGAAGTGTTCTGTGGATCCTTTTTGCTCATGGAAAAAAAAAAAATCTTACGTGTTTTGGACTAAGAGGAAATGGAGCCCTGACATCTTTGGGATTCAGATAGCAGCAATTCAGTGAAGTACTGTAGCATAATCATCTGGAATAAAGACTAGACACCACTGCTTTCATGTGACCTTCCTTGGTAGCAAAACTTTCTCCCACTAGACACTTTCTTGCCCACCTCCATTCTTATTCTTGTGTCAACACACAAAGGCAAAATGCCACAGAACGTTTCTCTATACCTTGCAATTTTTCCTTGGCTTCTTCAAATCCAAACTGTGGCTCAGATTCCAGAACGCTGTATCAGAAGAAAGATGAATAGGACAGCATTAAACAAGTTTATCCCACAAATATGCCCTGTTCAAACAGCTCTGCAGCTGAACAAACAAATATCAGATGGGGGTTTTATAGTATCAGTTTTAGTGGGAGTGTGCAGAGATCCACTGGCTGAACAATAGGTGCTTTATATTATTTTAAAAAATCAAAGATTCAGAGGTTTTAAACAATAAGAGCTCTTGTGCTTAAAGGAAAAAGCAGCCAGCACCATGTCAAAATGTACAGGCACTAACAATACATTCAGGGAAAAGCATCAAATGATACCACCTATATTCTCATATAAACATAGTTATGATTTATATATAATCATGACAAACTGCAAGACAAGCTTTGGAGATTTTTGTACAAGAAGCGGTAATTTGCCATGTTTAGTTTGAAGATAGCAATAGAATTGGTATTTAGCATTTTGTCAAACTTTTCAACAAAGCTATTTTAAACATTATGGGTTGACAACATATTACAGACTTCCCATCAGCTAGACATTTTAAACAAAAACCTCAACCACAATTAAATGGTGGGGTGGATGATGCAATGGCGATTCAGGAATATGGGGTGGCCTGGTTTAATTTCAAGTGATCAGCAGTGAAATGTTGCAGAGCTCTGCTGGTGTTCTCCACCATCCTTGACCCCTTACCCATTCCCATTAGATGTGTAGATAGTGCCTGCAAATTAGTTCCCACCAAGATAAAACCCCTTGAGCCAGTTGTAAATGACATTAACTTGGACATCTTCCCTGAATCCTCTCTTCTGAGGAAAAAGGACCTGCACTGATGAATAGGTGGTTGACCAGATCTATATCAGTAACTACAGTTGGTCGTTTTAGGAACTGAAATTCTGTGAAGTATTAGGCTAACTTGGATTGGCCACGGAAGCATTCACAGAATACAAGTCTGTTTAAAGTGCTTCCCAAAGACTGTTTTCTGGAAAGGGTCTATACCAGCATATCAAGCGTATACAGAAAGCCAAGAGACAATTCATCCTGGCAAGTGCACAAGGTCACCTCCTGTTGGTTTTAAAGGAGTGTTTTGTATGCGCATCTCCCAGAAGACAGACTCCCCGAGTTTAAGGCAGCCAACTGTGAGAATGCGGGTATTCAGGTATCTAGTGCTGACAGGAATGAGGAATTCATTCGTGTGGGAAAGTTTAATAAAAGTTTTCTAGATAAAGATTTAATCTGAGCAAAGTACTGGTAGATTCCCACTCTATCCAAACTTGTTCAGCCATCCATAATTACAAACCACTGAGTGAACACGTAATACAGGGTACTAGGACAGTACAGAATAGTACACATTCATCGTATAGGAAAACAATGCCAAGCTAAGTGGAAAACATATCCAAAGCAGCGCTAAAGCAAAGTGAGCAAACTTTCAAATGTGCACCTCTGTATTCTTACTACTTCGTTCAGACATTTATAGCGACACATCTGCCGGTTTTAAGCATTGGTAATGGTGAATTTCCTGCACTGCATCAAGTCTTGCAAACAAACAACCAGCATTTGAAGAAAGTGAAATACAAGCTATTCCACTAACATTGGATTGGTGCACTTGAATTTGTTAAAAGAAAGATGGGATATTTAGTGTTTTAAAAATGGTGTTTTTAAAATATTTAGCACCTACTCTGAGACTGCTTTTGCTCCCCAGTCAAAGACATTCCCCGCAAGAAGTCCTTTCACCAGAGCAAACTGCCTCTCCTCCCAGCCTAATGAATCCAAAGATTCGATTACGCTTGGAAAACATTTTAACGCTATGCCATTTTCTTTCTGCTTTACCTGTAAGAAAGATATGAGACATTGGATTTATAGATGAAAAATTCTTACCCAGCATTGGTTGCCTCAGTGCCAAGACCACCTCCAAGCATTCTCCTCTAGGTTCATGGCCTCTAATGGACCAACAAGTTACTGTTATCAGCATGCTTAGTATGAACAAGTAAAAATAAAATCTCTCCTCGGCTGCTAATAACTGCATTAATGCTAGAAAAAGAGCAGAAATTGCTATTTCTTTGACGACAGTGACAGGACAATGGATCTTGGCCAGCAGGAAGTAGCAGCATCAAGTGAGCCATCAAGAACAAAAAAAACCAGCCAAAAACAACGGCATTCCCATGATAATCAGTCTTTCAAAATGCATGCATCCCCCTTATATTTACTATAAATGTAACAGTAAAAAAATCCCAGCGATAATGATTAGCCTATATCATTTGCGTGTTTTGAGAGGTTAACCAGAATATCTGATTTAAAAGGGTAAAGGTGTGCTGGGAATAGGGAAACAAGATTTTCTTTGGTTTAGATTGTAACAGAAATGTTCAATACCTTGCAATCAGCCTGACTGCCTTTCATGACCCCTGGGGGTAGCGACCCACCAGATGAAAAACTCTGCTTTAAGCTATCCAGTCCCCTGCTTCTCACCATGAGCAACTACCTACCTACAGCAAGTTTGAGAGGATGCAAAAATATCTTGAACTTACATTTTTGTCCACCCTGTAAAGCAAGAAGGACTTACCTTTGAGTAGGGGTCTGGAAAGTTGAATTCATTTAGACAGTGTTCCCTCGTATCCAACAAACTTCTAACTGTTAAGGTGCCATAGGCACTGAAAGAAAGAGTGAGAATGGAGGATCAGCTGCTTCAGAGAGTGGAGGAAGAAATGTTTCTCTCTCCATACCCACCATCTTCAGAATCTGATTCTGTAAACAGACCCAGATGTTGTGCAGGTGCCACTTCACTATACTCTAGATTCACGATATCAGTCACTATTGTATCTGAGCATTTAAAGCAGGGTAGACCAGTACACACAGGCTTCTTTTACTCAGCTGAGAAAAGTCCTATTTTAAAGTGGCAAGGATAGTGAAGTTTTGACCAAGACATTGGCCATTAAACTATTCTACTTCTAGGATCGTTGCAGTATCTAGACCATCAAGTTTTACTGTGCTATAAAAATTAAAATGTCTTTGTTAAGTTCTAGTAATTGTTGTCAAATCAATAGGGTTAACGAGGAGCACAGGAGCCTCTGATGCTAGGAAGGCACTGCAATATAAAAGGCCACCATACATAAGATTGTCCATTGCAGTTTGTGCAAGCACAATTAGCTAGAACAAGACACAGTAGTGATTAGCTGGACATCTGAATCTAGAGAGGTCCTTAACCTTATTTTTCATACATTACCTCTTAAAATATCAGTCCACAGTCTACTCTTAATATGGGTCAAAGATTATCAGAAATGGGGGCCTACAGCAAGCTTTATTTATGGACATAAAATGGAATGTAAATTCCTACCCTAAGAGACAGTTCTCATTTGGATTACGTGGGATGTAGAAATATTTTGTTTCCTACTAACTGAGTCTGAGCACCCTATACAAAACCCCCCCCAATTTCTTCCAAATATCCATTTGTAACAGGGTAGCCTATCCCTTTAAGGGTAAGGAACCCCCAAGTAGCCAATCTGTTCAGATAGCCCCACCTTTCCACACCTGTGCAGGATGTAGGACTTAAAAAGGGAGGAAGCCCAGCCATCAAGGGGATGGCAGGTGGATTGCAGCTGGAGAGCCGAGCCACAGCAGTCGAGCTAGCTCCTGTGGTGGGTTACTGGAAAAATGGGCTAAGCTCCAGGGAGGCAATCTGTGAGCTCAAGAGGAACCTGAGGAGGATGAGAGACTCAAGCCTGGAGATTGGTCAAAGAGGCTTAATTAACTTTCTTTGTTGCTTTGAGTTCTAGTGAGCAGTCCCCAGAGACTGACAGAAGAGGGTCAATCTGTTAACTTCTGTTTGAGTTGGAAGGACTTTGCTGCTGGCTCATGGAGGTATCAGCATGGGGATGTTGAAGAGGCCAGCCCAGAGAAGCCAAATGAGTGCCTGACTAGTTACAGCTGGATTTGGATTCCCCAGAAAGGAACTGAACTCTTAAGTGTGCATTGGCTTGAGGGCCAAGTGACTCAGTCAGACCAGCAAAGGGTCTGAACAGCCCTCAGGAGGAGGCAACCACGCTGAAGGCCCAGCAATGCTGCACCCAACCATGAGAAGGCACCAGCTGGTGAGTCACCTCTATATGCATGGGGCTCACTCTGGGGTAGGAACTTATAAAAGCAGTAGTTTTAACTTTTATTTCTTATGCACATGACATAAATGTAACATGTAGGGAGTGAAGAATTAAGTATGTGAGCTACTTGCTATCAAATGCATATTAAACATACATTTACTAACTCACATCTAAGTTAACTGTGCTCACTGGAAAAAGCCCACACTTACAAAGGCTGCTGTCTGAGTGTCTGAAGTTTATTCCAATACTTCTGTCGGAACTTTTCTGCTCGCTCAGTTGCATCCATAGAGTCTGGCTGACTGGCCATAGCACGATTCACTACCTGGCAGAGAAACAAGGAGGCTGGATTGGAGATGCCAAATGCCTTCTACCCTCACACGATAGATAATGCAACAGTCTCAATACCTGAAGTTCAGGCTTGAAAATATTTGTGCTGTCTCCTGTAATGTTCAGTGCCTCCATGCCAAGCGCAAAGAACTTTAGACTTGAGGTTTTTCCCCCAGATTCAAGTCATAGGTTGAAGGATATGCATCCAGAGAGGAACTATTTTTAGATACCTAAGTGCTTACTATTGTTTGAACAATATGGGGTGGGGGCATTCTAGATAATCCCCAAAGCTAGGTGCATCTGATACAACATTCTACCAATCCGCTACAATAAATTCAAATAATCTACTTTTTAGTTAACATGTAATTTAGTCAACTGTTTTATATCCAATAAATTCTTGAGATGGGTTTGCTTACTATGGATACAGGCATTCAAGAGTGATTTATAAACACAGAATCAGTTAAGAGCATGACGATCATGTGAATCGTTTGTTAGGCCAAACTGTGTTCCTCTGACTCACACCAGTAGTTCCACTGCAGTCAGTGGGACTGCTTAAAAGAATAAGGACAGAAGGATTTGCCCTCTCTTGTACGTTTTTGTTTTAAAGAGGGAGCATACAGTGATATTTAAACAATAAAATGCTTTGGAAACAGTTCAAAAAAGGTCACAAGAAAAAATAAGCAATTCCAACTATGCTGAGGTAAGATTGTCCAGAGGACTCCACCAATGCATCTATAGCATTTACAAGAGGGAAGATCCCATTTATCCACCAAGTGTAACTGTGCTCAGGTTAGCAGTCTGAGCTCACCCATATCAGCCCACAGAAAAAAAATCTGCCAGTTCATGAAACTATACACACAATACAGCATTGTGGCCCTTACCCCATCCAAAGCCTCCTCAAAGCAAGTGAGCCAATATTTCCTGGCCATGGCATCATCAGTGAGGTCAACAGTGTCAGGGATGTATGTGGAAGGGTCCTTTAACAAGGGCAGGTTAACAAGCGGTCGCTCCAACCGATCCATTTCGAACATGTCAAACTGGGAAGTGATACGGGGAAAATAAAGGTATTAGACTTCTAAACTAACTAAACAGACTGGTCCAGTAATGGGACTAGCCCACAGATGTTGCAGCTTAGTGGACAGCTGCATTAGAGTGTGCCTAGAGTGATCAAGCTTTGCCTTGACATCTTAGGAGTGGTTTGTGTTTTGTTTTATTTTTGTTTTTGTTTTTAAAAAAAAGCTTCTTGTACTCCTCCTATTTCCTTCCCCTTCTCACAAGTTTCCTGGTAAAATGAGAGGTGGGATCATTCTGAAGGAGTATTCAAGCACACAGCTTTCACTTTATTAAAATGATTTTTTCCCTTCTATTTCAATTTACACATTCCCGTTTGCTGCCCTTCCCCCCAGAGCCTTAAACTTGTAGAAAAACAATGTTTAAGATCAAATGTTTAAGAACAGGCAAAACACACAAGCAGTTAGTTCCACATGTACAAATATTCTGTTGCATATTTAAACCTAGCAAAGTGCATAGGTTTATTTTTGCAAATGAAAATGCGTATTTTGCACAGAGTTACCTGTTCTCACCTATGTATGATATGTACAACTTAGACACCTACTTTTAAATGTCTGCCCTGTCAGATAAGAGCACTTAGAAATTAGGCACTCAAATATTTCAGTGGTTTTTACATAAAGCCGCTGAGCACTATTCCTAGTGTATATACTACTACTTATCTAGGTTCAGCAATAGACAACAAGAAGTTGAAATTGACAGACCTTAGATGGCATCTCAATGTTTCACAAACAACTTGTGTATGTGAATTTACAGATTTTTTTTTTTAATTTAAATAATCATCTAAGATGTTATCCAAGATTGAGTGTAAATCATAGAAGTCAAAAGTGTGCTTTACTTCAAAATTAACATTGACTGTGGCTTCTTTACTAAAGAATTCTGTCACCAGTCACTGGAGTGACAGGAAGAGTGCATGGCATACAGACAGGTTTTCCACCTGATGAGATCAAGATCAAACTTATGGGTCATATTAGTAATCTCCTTAGTATCTGAAATAGTTCAGTGTACTCCTTATACTGCTTTAGGCATTAGCAGTAGCATGTGGGTTCCAAATGATCTCTCAGGGAAGACAGCTTCTGGTCCTAGAAAGACAGTAACTTACCGTGCCACTTCTTACACGTTGCATGGGGCAGAGATCGGGTGAAGTGCTCATAAGGCCAGAACTCCCAGCATAATTCTCTCCCCAACTGTACTGGTTGGGATCTGGAGGAACAAAGATAGAGGCCATAAACTGAAAGAAAGACTCTCTCTCATGAGTGATTTTAATGTTTATATGCCTTTGTGAAGGTTCTAAACAAAGACAAATGCAAGGGAAAATAGCTATGGAAATAAAGTATGTTGTTTTTTGTTTTTGTTTTTTTAAGTGAAAAAGTTACTCAACCATCCAGTTAATTAGTAATTTGGGGCTTCTTATTTACTGAATTCGGGGAAGGGCAAGAAAACGTAAGTTTCAAAAACAATCACTACATGAGTTTTTAATATAGTAAAAACTTTTTTAAAAGGGGGGGATTCTGTCAAGAGAATATAATTTTTTTTCTGCACTTATCTCCAAGCCCCTATTTTTTATTTCCAAACTTAGTACATCTTCATCTTTAGATATATTAATGCTCTTGTTAAGAATGCATTGCACTCCATTAGTTTAATAAACTCTTTAAAGTTATTTCTAGGAAGAATTGGCTCTTTTGATAAATAGAAAAAATGCACTAGTCAGAGTGTGGGATATATAGTTACAGAAGGCATGCTTCTTCTGTATCAGGGGATTCCTAGTTACTCTTCCCAGATCTATAGAAACTCTACCAATTTACATAGCTTCTTAGTACCTTAGTTTCCCTCTCTGTAAAATGGCTATGAATTTCCTGCTTTGCAGGAGTATTATGAGGCTTAATAATCTTTGTAAATGCAGAGATTGCTGGATAAGTAAGGAAGTTTTATTAACCCCAATCTGTCTGGTTCTGTTCCCGCCCTAATACACAAACTGAGTGCCTTGTCCATACAGCAACCACAAATAGTGGTAATTAATCAGAAAGAGTGCAGCACCACTGCTCTATACTCAGCAAAAGCAATCTGTAACTGAAGAATGCTAGGAGCAGACATATGCTCTCCAACTATTGAGGTGTTTTTATGGGCAAAAGAATGCAATTTCCTAATTCCATTATTTCTACACTAGCACATTGGCCATATTCAGAAACTGTCTTCTCTGAAGAGGAGATAAATCAGAAGCCTGGCTTCTCTCTCTGCCTTTAGAGAGGAGGAATCAGAGGGGTAGCCATGTTAGTCTGGAATTGCAGAAGTGACAAAGAGTCCTGTGGCACCTTAAAGACTAACTAAAGTATTAGAGCATAAGCTTTCATAGGCTAATACCCACTTCATCGGATGCGAAGTGGGTATTACCCACTTCGTCGGATGCAAGTGGGCTACGAGCCCACGAAAGCTTATGCTCTAATACTTTAGTTAGTCTTTAAGGTGCCACAGGACTCTTTGTCACTTTAGAGAGGAGGTTTCTCTTGGCACAGTCACCCGGGGGAGGGGGAAGAGGAGGAGGAATAAGCAAATCCTCCAGGCCCCTCAAAGTGGAGCAAGGAAATGGAGTAAATAGAGATCCTTGCTAGAAGAAAATAAGTGTTTACAAAATAAATCTGTGCTGTTAATGGCAAATGTATTTGATTAACCAATGATTTACATGCACCTCTTGAAAGAAGCTTGGACTGAGTGTGACATTTCAGAACACTGCATATACAGAACATAGTGATGCTGTACTTACTGTCTTGTTCAGCTCCTTTTAAAAATGCCCCAATGGCTCCCAGGTAGCCTTCATGTCTCAGGAACAATGCCTGAACCTCTCCCTGCCACAATATGAAACATTGCATTTGGATGGCCCCTGATTGCTAACATGCACTTTGTCACTAATTTACACTTAACACAGATAAACCAGCTAGAATATTTAATTGTATCCATGCTACATTCCAACACACTTCAGTAGTTTAAGTGGTGCTGCAGGAGGCATGGCTGAAACATGTCTTTTCAGCATGTGCTACTTACACCTACCAGCCCAGGATTATGAGGCAGCCAGGGAAGATGCAAAGACTGTTTGTTCTAAGACTGAATAATCATGGAAGTGTAATTTGCCAGTGGTTCAGTACAGAAAGCTACTGCAACTTCCCATGGAAAAGTGCTGTTAATGTCAGGGCATTTGGCACATTCATTCATGTTTGGCAGTGCATCTCTCAAACCTTCTAAACCATGACACTCATTTCCTTCCTCAACTTCACTCCCTCTTACCTTGCACTGGCTCAAGATCCAAGAACACACTGGAATGTCTATGCAAATAGGGAGAGCCAATACACCTGCCCACACCCATACACTCTGTTAAACCAGTCAAGGAGATAGGATGGTCTTAGTGTTGACAAATGACTCAATACAATGCAGGAATCTTAAAGTGCTAATGAGGTGTATCAATTATCCACCAAATCCCCTCACTTTCATAGCAATGAGAAATTTTGTGGAAACTGGGAAGGAGAGAGGGGGCAAAACCACTCCCCCATAGAGGAGCTCACAAAAGAGTGTTAACATTTGCTTGGGGTACAGCAAAAGACCAGCAATGACTTCACAACTCACACTAGTTAAGGAGGAAACTAGCAGTTTTCTAAAGCTTGTAGCTAGTCTATAAAAAGGCACTGTAGGGGTATGACTGAGGGATAGCCAGAGACCCAACCCTGGAGGGATGCCTCCGACGAAGCAGATACTAGCCCAGAAAAGCTTGTGCTTCAGTACTTTTGTTAGTCTTTAAGGTGCCACAGGACTCTTTGTCACTTCTGAAATTGACACAAAACCCACCGAAAACTACTCTGCATAACTGTTTGCAATTGATCTTTATAGCAGTACTTGACCTTTAGTAAAGGATGGCCCCAGTCGGTGGCTATTCATTACTAATAATCGTGTTACAGATTCACTGCATTACTTTGATCATGCTGCCAACTTGGTACATTTGGAAACAACTATGTTAAGGTCTTGCAGCAAGTTGGGAAAGATACCCAAGATCTGTTCTAGTGTTCCTGAGAGCTTAGTTTTTATTACCTTGGAGAAGAAGTTAATACTGTAGGTGATTGTGCGCATAGTGACTGGGTGACCCCGAATAAAGAATCCTCCAAAGTAAATTTTGTATAAGTTATGGAGTTTAGCATACAGGCAGGCAAGCTGTCCAATGTCATTACTGATCATGTGCAGTAAACTCTTTGCCATA
The DNA here is from genome assembly GCA_007922305.1 of Dermatemys mawii. Lineage (NCBI taxonomy): Eukaryota > Metazoa > Chordata > Testudines > Dermatemydidae > Dermatemys > Dermatemys mawii. The sequence goes on along the minus strand of ML677380.1, from coordinate 4,052,941 downwards.
TCATCTGTAGAAAATTCTAAAAGGAAAGAAAGTAACACCATTAAAATGCTTGACTCATGCCCCAAGTGGACATTTATTTTTAGGCAGACTATGAGCAAAATTAATCCCTAGGGTAGCTCTACTGGCTTCTTTAGACTAGAAGAGGGATGAATTTGGCTTCAGGGAAGGAAGTTCAGCCCTATCATACACTGCTCTCTTCCTGTTTGTAAGGGGATTAACATGGCTAGTACAGCTGGTCAGGAATTCTTCAGCAAAAAATAATTTTTCATTAGAAAATACTGACCAGTTTGAAACAAATTTTGTAGGAAAGGGTCAGTTTCATTGAATTTTTTTGACACAAAATTGACAAACTTTGAAGCTGTCAGCTTCTTTAGAAGTTTTCTAAATAAAAATTTCTGGTTCAAAAGGACTTTCAAAATTTAAGCTAGTTACGGTAAACTTTTTTTAAAGTATTTCAAGATAGAAAGGTTTCCATTAATCCAGATCAGCCTTTTTTAGATTTTGGGTTTGTGAAAATTTCTCTTGCTCCTGATTTCAAAATCTGATTTTCACAGGATGGGGAAAGTTTCCTGCACAGCTCTAATAGCTAATTTTATGGAATTAGGGCACTATCTTTGTTTGAAAAATTATTAAGTCTCCAGAATAGAAAGCTAAATTGATAGCCAATAACTTTACTTTTATATAGTGATTTTTATTTCAAAGCATTCTATGGACAACATACACAGGACCACACATGTATGATGAGAAGAAATTCGTTAACTAGTAGTTGCCACACTATCTTTAAGAAGAGTCCCCTGGGATCTCTAACATCCTTGCAGGGAAATAGCACCACCTGAAAGGCCTATATGCAGTAAATTGCATGTACTCAGTTTATCTACTTCAAAAGTAACGAGTGCCAAGCTAATCCTTCTGTGACTTCTAGATTTCATAGGATCTAGATCGTCCAAACCAGAGAAGGCCAAAGTCAGATATGCAGCTAATCCTAATACGGTTTAATATTTTAGACTGTCCCCGCTATTCTGGCTCAAGTCAGAATCCGCTAATGCTGTTCTTGGGTTAAACAAAGTATTACCTCTGTCCTTCCCTAAAATCTACACAATCCCACCACTACGTGGCAAGCTGAACACTAAGATTCTTGGGACAGTATAATGCACTATATGAACACACTTCTAAACTAGGTCCATTTGGGACTAGACTAAATTGATATGCTAGTTCCCCAGCGCTGAAGAGGACAGATCTAGAACAAACTGTTTGCCATCAGTCATGCAGTTAAAGCACAAGGGACAGATTTTATAGGAGTTTACTGCAGAACAGGAAAGGAAGATCTTAAGCTAGCCTACTGCTTTGGAGACAGATACCAACCTCAAGTCTTCAGAGGGCGAGAAAGGACATGGTTGCATCCATTCCTCTCCTCTAGCTAGAAAGAGCTCTGAAGCAGCAGGCCAATATAGACACTAGTCCTTATAAAGTCCCCACACCCTCACAAAACCCACGACATGGGTACTGGAAAAGTTGGTAACTCCATTCTCATTCTTTCAGTATTTGAAAGTATCACACAAATCAGCATATTAAAGTACAATGGGCAATAGGCAAAATATAGTATGATCTGTACAGCAGATATTGGGTAGACTTCCTCCCCTCCCCTTCCCCACCCACCCACCCTCTGTTGGTACCTTTATCTGCTGTGGCAGATTTCCCAAAGCTGCTAGCTATTAGATTTCCACTTAGCCCCAGTGTCTGGTAGGCCCCACCATACACATCTTTCACCAGCATGTCGACATTTGTATGCTGTCCCTTTGAAGCAAGCTGCAGCAATTCATCAAATTTCTGAGGAAGAAAAGCAAACCGTTACTCCAGGTTTTCTGGATGGCCAGATAATCTTGTCTGAATCTCAAACTTCTACAGAACTCCTAGGGCATAGCTACACTTGCAGATGTAGAGCGCTGTAGTACAGGCTGCAGCCCTTTCCCTACGCTGCTTCGGAGAGCGCAGTAGGGAAAGGGCTGCAGCCAGTCCACACTGACAGCTGTAAGCACACTGCCGTGGCCACATTTGCGACACTTGCAGTGGCATTGGGAGCAGTGTATTATGGGCAGCGATCCCAGGGTTCAATGTGCTTTCCAAATGCGTGGGGTGGAGTGCGACAGGGAGAGTGTTGTGTGTATGTGGGGGGAGTGTGTCAGCATGCTATCTTGTAAGTTCAGATCCCTAACCACACCCCCCTCGCCTCTTTCACACTCACAGCAAGCAACATTTCACAGTAATGGCTTGCTTTGTCCCAGAGCAGACAAGCATGCTGGCTGTCAAACAGAGCTGTGAAAGGGCTTATCTGCATTCCTACAGCCAATTCCATAACAATGAGAAGTAGCCACTTGACTTAAGGGATTATGGGACGTTTCTGGAGGTCAATCAGAGCGCAGTAACGCACACCTTGTTCACACTGATGCTGGGGCTTTTCAGCCAAGATGCAACAAGTGTTGTGCTTCTCATGGAGGTGGATTACCAGGAGCACTCCAGCTGCAGAGTCCAGGTGCTCTAAGTGCCTTGCCCGTGTGGACAGTCATGTGTTAGAGCACACAAGGCTGCTTTAATGCGCTCTAACTCGCAAGTGTAGCCATGCCCTTAGTAAGAGGAGTCGTTCAAAAAACCAGCTTCCACTAACTACACATTCCTTGTATTTCAGCTCACAGGGACTGACTATACAGCCCAATCTTAGAGCAGAGCTTCACAATCTCATATTGTAACTACTCCTCTCTGAATCAGACCTCCGATGACCCTATGCAAGTAACTGGTTGAAAGATATTCCCCCGAAGACTGGAAATGAAGAATGTACAAGTGTCCTCCAACCCCTTAGGGTATTGCTGCTCTCTGGCAGAGAACTCCGTCCTAGACTAGCATGGTGCGAAACAAGACAAATATCCCACCTTTCACCCAAACAACTCCCATAAATGGCTCACAATTCAAATAGTTGCATAGGCATATATAAATAGAATGTGACCCAATATCCCTAGATACTTTGGATTCTATAATGTTTCAAGCAGCAGATTAGCAAAAAGCCTTAGCTCAGTATCCTTCACCTCACCCTGATTACAGGGATAACATGTTCCTAAGTATACTGTAGTGAAGCTCATAGGAGTTACTCTGGATCAATTTCTCAACACTTTGTCGTCTTTTCCATTCCTTCCCTTGTTACTAGAGGCTGTTGGTGTAGCCTAGCAACCTTTCAGGTATCCCATGAATAGAATTCCAGCCAGAGCCTGCCACATCAGCTGCGTACCTATCACATACTCAGGATGGGAGGCCAAGTGGGCTTAGTTATAGGATGAAGTGGGATTATGTCTCAAAGGTAGTGTAGTTCAAAAAGAAAACTAAAAGAAAGGCTGGCTGTCCAGCGACAGAGAGCTATTAAAGGAAGCACCAAAATAAAATAAACCTGGCAGCAGACTACTCTCGCCCTTCTGGGCTCCCTAAATGCTTACAGTTCAGCTATAAACGGTTAGAAGTCTAGACATGTTACTCTGCCAAGTCCAGTAAAGGAGAACTTGTTGCAAAGGCTCTTAGCCTAATAAATGTATCTGACAAAACACTGCTAATATGGACTCTTCCCTTTGACCTTCTCACAGGTTCATGATATGTAACTGTATATCTTCCTGCATAAGCTAACATTTACAGTCACATGGATCTTGGGACACACAAAAACCACATGGTTTAAATGGTGTTGAGTTAAAACACAGCAGCATCAGATTAGGCTGTGGACTGGCAATTGGCCTTCAGTGTTCTGAATATACAAATCCCTGAGCTACCTCTCTTGCCTCAGATATACTGAAATACTCAGACTCTCTACTGTGGTGCTCTTCAGGACTTTAGACTAAAATTGAACCTGGAGATCATATCTCAAGGCATGAGCAGCTCATTCATGTTGGGACACGGGGCATAGAAAAATCAACAGGTTACATGAAGCAGACTACTCAAACTGTACACAGTGAAGGAAAAGACAGGAACTGTACAGTCTGCCCCCCTCTGCACAATTCTAGAAGCTGTAAACAAAATCCTCTATCCCAGCAGCGTCAGCCTTTTGCCCACTTGACAGGTATTTCTTTATTGCTTTGTCCCCTGTGTTTCTAACAGGCTTTTTTTGGTTTATTGCTTGGATTTATGCAGTAGCATCACAAAGGATGTTATCACAGCTCAAGGGCTCAGGTTTGTTGTCTAATAGCAGCAGCAGACACAAGGGAACAAGAGAGCATTTAATAGCAAATATAAAAATAAACTGCAAAAGTGCATTAATGGCAATTTTTTAAAGATTTCTGTGGTGGAATAGTGATTCTTAATGTGTAAGGTTAGAAATCAATTCTCCACCAGATTGGTTGTTTCTCTTTAGAAAAGAGGAATAACCATGCAACTGAAGGGCTTTTAGTGGCACCCAGGTATTTTCCTGTTCTACTGTCAAATACCTTTGTTTTTGTGAGTAGAGCTCCGAGACCCCAGAAGGTTCCCCCTCCGATTGAACTCCCTCCAATCCATTCAAATTTGTCATCTGTTTCCACCTATGAGTCAAACACAAGTTTATCAAACAATCATGACTGTAAGTATGAAATAATACACAACACTTATAAACAGATTAACATATGGGTGCCAAGCAATGGAATGGATGCACACAGTATGAATAAATGCTGTCAACAGGGCAGCATAGAGATCTAAATATCAGGTGTGAAACACAAACTCCATGGAGTCTACATGATCCAATCTCAGTAGGATCCATTTAACCCTTTATCTTTAGATACAGACTTGCTGCATGAAATTCAGTTTATGGTCTTCAGGATGACTCCTTAGAAGTCAGAAGTCATTTCTGTTCTATGAACAATCTCACAGTATCTGACTTAAGAATAAGGGTTTGCTTAAGAGCCCTGGCCAAAATTCCCTCCCCTCTTCTCCCCACATGTTCAGTTTGCCAACTATCCACTTGGCCACCACACTCCAACAGAGGCAGCAGCATTTCAATGGCAAAATTCTCCAATGGAGAGAATTTATAGCATCCTTGTCTTTAGACTGTAAGAGCTTGGTGTGTCTGCACTGCAATACAGTACCTGCAGCTGGCCCAAGTCAGCTGACCAGGGCCAGCTCTACCATTTTTGCTGCCCCAAGCAGCTCTGCTACTCTTTTTTGGTGGAGCTGCCACAGGCATACCACTGAAGATGGAAGAGTGGCGGAGCTATTGCAGACGTGCCGCGAACACTCCTGCAGTAGCTCCACCATGGAAGAGCGCCGCCCAGAGAGCGCCCAAAATGCCACCTCCCCTCCCATTTGTCACCCCAGGCATCTGCTTGCTAGGCTGGTGCCAGTCCTGCACCTGATGCAGGCTGCAGGGCTATCTAACTGCAGAGTAGACGTTTGGACTCCAGCCTGATGACATGGGCCAGCCACTGGTATCATATTGCAATGCAGACCTACCCATGGTGTCAAACACAGTGTACACTGTGATCTGTACAAACATCTTAAATCAAGGCCTTTGGGTACTTCTGCCACAATAGCTACAAAAATATAATAAGTGATCTGTAAGCAGAGATTCCTTGCCTTTGTTACATATCCAAGTTACACTTTGCTCCTATAATCTCTCCCTATGTATCTGGCCCATTGGTTACCATATAGCTTTTACTTCAACCCAGGAAGCTTATGGATTTGTTCTTCAGAACTACAGACCTGCTTTTACAGAAAGAGTTGCTTTAATGGACTGCCCATGATTTTGATCACTAAAGATGTGCATGGGATGGTTAATTTAATTTATGGATATTAACTATGACAACACAACCCGTCACATTTTGAGTTGGAAATGTAGAGTCACTAACGCAACATACGGTGCTTGTGAGCATAACCAGTCCTCTAAAACTCCTGAAGCAAGCAAGCACTGCCATCCCCATACCCACTGTCTCTACTGAGAAGTTCAGGCAAAGAATTTAAAGGCTGGCATTCTTCTTCTGCTCAGATCACCCATCTCAAGACTAAAGGCTTTTCTACAGTAGAAATGCTATCACAGTGCAACTGCACTGCTATAGTGCTACACTGTAAATACTACCTACACACTGACAGGAGGGGGTTCTCTCATCAGCAACGGTGATCTACCTCACACCCCAGAGACATAACTATGATGATGATGTTTCCCAGTGTGGACCAGCCCTAAGCTTTTATCCATATGTAGCTGCCAAAAGCGTGTGGGTTTTTTTTTTTTTTTTTTTTTGTATTTGTCATTTGTAGCTATTACACTCGCCTCTTTAAGCACAGCATTATCCAATTAAAAGGGGACAGACAGTAGTCAGTGGAAAAGCAAGTAAACATATTAAGAAATGAAAGTCAACATGTGTGATTGTGGTTTTGTTTTAAAATTCGAAATCAACCCAGAAAAGAAACACATGTCAATCTGACAGCCATACATGTAGATTTAGATGATTACAGCTCACCAGTTTGAGGACACAACATCTCTCTCTCTCTCTCACACACACACACACACACACACACACACACACACACACACACACAC
>ML677380.1:3991421-4046396 GCA_007922305.1 Dermatemys mawii | reverse complement strand
CACACACACACACACACACACACACACACACACACACACACACACACACTTAATGAAATAGTCTAATGGCTTACTCACCTTCACTATAGAAACACCAGAGCCAATATTGACTAGCAAATAAGGGAAAATATTTGGATGATTTGTCTGAAATCGGAATTCAGTATCTGAATCTTTCTGGTATACAAAAACCTCATGGGGTATATTTTTTAACACAAAATTACACCCTTTAATTAGACAAGTCATTACATCTTCTTTATCCACCCTGAAGAGAAAACACACACACTTATAAACAGAATAATCCTAAAGACAATATGCCCTTTAAAAATTACCTTTTTTCACCCAAATCCAATAACAAGTAACCAACACTTGGCAGGAAAACAGAAATTACCAATCATGGCTTATGACTTTGGACACAGACAGTGTAGATTTGTGATGTACAGAAAAATACTGACATGAGAAAATACAATAGTTACAGGCTAAAGATTCCCAAGCTTTGCAATTCCTGTTATTAAAGAACTGATAGCATTTATATAGTGCTGCAAATTTTTAATCTACTGTGATAGGTATCCAGAGATAGGAATGATAGTTTCTATAGGAACTCTCCTCAAAATGAATTCAAAGCACTTTAGAAACTAATACAGAATCACTTGCCCATCTCTGAAATGCAGCCACCTTGGAGATAGTCTAACATCAGAGTCACGCTACATAGTGTTTAGAAAACAAAGGTAAGATTATCATATGCAACTGAAACTATAGGGCAAGTTTTAGGGAAGCAGAATATATAAACAACGCTGAGTTTAGCCTGGACCCTGAAATTAGATCCCTACTGGTCAAACAGTCAGCTCTTTAGTGACCTCAGTTATTTGTCAACTGAAAGATGGCATGTATGGCAGCCCAGCACACCCTACTAACATGCTGGGGAAATTCAGTACCAATAGAGGGAGAAGCATCTCCTACTGCAGTGGTCTTCAAACTGGGGTGCGTGAGCCCAACCCAGGGGGTGCGCGAGGTCCCAGTGCTGCTGCCAAGCCCGCCCGGGAGACTGCCGAATTCCCGGGCGGGCTATTTTAGTCCCGCCGAAATGCCGCCTCAGAAAGTGAAAGCTTCCGCTTTCTGCGGCAGCTTTTCGACGGACATACCCCCTGGGGGCCTCTGGACTTTTCCCTCCGCGGAAAGGGGCCACAGGGGGAAATGTTTGAAGACCCTTGTCCCACTGAATTACAATCACATCATCTAGCACTTGTTCCTTGATGTCGCCCAATCTTGCTAAGCTTATGAGGTCATAGAAGATTACAATACAAGCACGTAAGGCTACGGTCTACTAGTGACAGTATTTTAATCTTTCAAAAAGAAGTTATCCCCGAATGAGTTTCAAACAGTTTCCACTTACTTCAGACCCAGCTTCTTCTCAATAAGGTCTTTGAATTTGTAGGCACCACCCCCTGTGGCTTTGAGCACTTTAGTTTCTGTGTTGACAAGATGGTCTTTAATGAAATCTAAGCAGGTTTCAATATAAGTGTTCTCAAATTTAATGAAGTGCAGTCGAGCTGTGATCTCCTCTTGAACTGTGATTTCATATGGAGATTCATGTTCTATGTCCTAAAAAATCAGAGTAAGTATTTCTCTTTTGGCTTCACTTGTCAGGACATTTTTCTGAGAAGTAGAGTTAGTTACTCAGTAAGCTAGGGGAGATGGAAACGAGTCAGAGGTCATGTGGAAAAATAGTATGTGATCACATAATCAGACTATCATAATGCACATCCTCAAGGTGGCCAAATTAAGACTGCCTGTGCAACCTCAAATCTGGCATTTCCTAACTTTTGAGTGCTTGACTTAGTAGCCTTAATAATGTCCTTTTAACAACTTTGTGTAATGTGTATTCTTCATGAAAGCTTGGAACTAGAACTGTAATAAGCTTTCACAATGAAATATGAGTGTCAGTTGGCAAACCTGGGCCAAATGATTGATTCAGTATTTCAGGTGAAACAAACTCTAGGTGTGAACAAAATGAAGGGTTTCACACACACTTTTAACCTGAAATGCAAGTATCCACAAGTGGTTAGGTGCACACTCAACACTTCCCGTATTACAAGCTATAATGCAGGACAACAGTAATTGATAATTTAAGATTTTAGAAAGGACAATTGCCCTGGAATTCCCTTCTTGACCCCCAGCTGCCTGACTTCCACCCTCCTCCAAATCCCTTCTCAAAACCCGATTCAACATTGGCTTATAAACTTAGACATTAGGCTTGTTTTTCATTTCAGATGTTGTACATGCACAACTCACCCAACTGAGCACACAACCTTACTGTCATTATCTACAATTCTTCTTTGTGCTAAGCCTCCCATTTTCTTTTTAACACCTCTTAATTTAGGGTCTAAACTAGTAAACTCTTACTACAGTGCTTTAGGTCAATGGGATTCCTCACAGCAGGAACCATTAAGGATTTGCAGGATTGGAGCAATTCATGGCAAGAGCTGTGCTCTAAGTATCGTGCATATCTATAGTGCTATATAATGAACAGATAGTCCTGGTAACATCTGCAAATTGATATTATGGAAAACTACCCTGTGTTTCAAATTTCCATTTTTATTTTTTTGTTGTTTGTTCTCATGCCTGCTCACATCAGAGATTCTGGTTTGCTATTCTTACCTTTCCAGAATGATCAAAAGATCTCACTCTTGCTACTTTATGCTGCACAGTTGAATAATAAGCCAACTTGGTTAACGACCCACCTGTTATCAAAAACAAGACATGTGCATCTCAGATTCAGGTGTCAGATGGAATTTAGATACTTCTGTGTATTAGTTACCTAGCACAGTATTAAGAATGGCTTGGCTGCAATCAGAGCTAATTAGGCAAAGCTCTTTATTCAGTGAACCAAAGGTCAGTCATTTGGGGACTGTCTTGGCATAGCTAGATCCAGATGCACTGCTTGAAGTTAGCTCCACAAGAGTGACTCCAGCCCAACTGATGCTGGTGTGGCTTAATATGAAAAAAGGTCATGAGTTTACTTTCTAGTTACCTCACCGTATGCATGTAAACAGACTACTTGCTTGAGTAAGGGCTATTCAGGTGATTAAGAGTTTGCAGGATTGGAAGCTTAATCTCCAGTACCTTCAAGATAGTGAAACTAGGCAGGAAAGGTGCTCAAGGCCATAATGTGAGAACGTATCAGATCAGGATTATAACTCAGTCCTGTCTGTGCTTAGACTATCCCTTGGCTTCAAAGCTCTGAGGGGTAGGGATGGGAGGGAAAAGTCTCATATCCACTGCTTATCTTTGTTAAACAAATTTAAGAAGTGCCTAAAATCATGAATGTTTTAACAAACGTGATTAATATGTTTACCATGTTTGTTTACATGATGCATGTTAATCAACAAAATTTCATTTGAAACACTTAAACATTAAGTAATTTTCAAGGACACTACAAAAAGTCTCTGATTCTAGTAAAATAAAGGAATTTAAATGCTGAATAACAACACTCCTGAGGGATTATTCTTGGATTCAAAGCTGAACATCATCCTAAAAGGAACAACCTGTCCCTTTGCAGCCACGCAGGCAGCACTCTGGAGGGGTGGGAGCTGCATGCTCCTGCGGGACAGCGCAGCAGCATGTCTGGCTCTGGCCACTGCTTTGAGTGGTCTAGTAAGGGGCCAGGGCTGGGAGGTTGGATAAGGGGCATGAAGTCCCGGGGGACAGTCAGGGCACAGGGAGCAGTTGGATGGGGCGGAAGCTCTGGGTGGGCAGTCAGGGACAGGGAATGGGGGAGGGGGTTGGATAGGCTTGGGATTCCCAGGGGTCTATCGGGGGTGAGGGTGTGGATAGGGGTCAAGGAAGTCAGGGGACAAGGAGCAGAGGGGTTTAGATAAGGGGTCAGGTCTAGGGGGGTGGCTAGGGGTGGGGGATTTCTGGAGAGGTAGGCAGGGGAAAAGGAGAGGGGGGTTGGATGGGATGGAGATTCTGAGGGGACACAGTCTGATTTTTCCAAATGCCAAGTGAAAATCTGTATGCACTAAGCCATATCATACTGCTTTGCTAACTGATTCCTGGACTGCACACATCCTATTGGTAAATTCAGTGTTATGCTTCTGCAAACTAAAATTTGCAGCACTAAGCATTTGTAATCTAGGCAAATGAGGAAAATGTCTTTTTTTTAAAAAACAAAAACGTGGAACAGAGGAGACACTGAGAACCCATTCTGATGCATCAGCTGAAACGGTCACTTCCAGTTCATAAAATAACTTTTTACCCTTTTTGTTTTGAACTTCAAAACAGAAATTCAGAGATCAACACAAGCTTGATGGATCTCTGCTGAGAAGGCACACTTACCTTCTCAACCTCTAAAAAGAGGGAAATACAAGAGATAGGGATGTTCTGAAATTAGTGATGTTTGTAAAGCACTTTGAGATCCCTAGATGAAAGGCACTACAGAAGTATAAAGTTATTTCTTGATATCTACCTTGCACTACAATTCTCTATTTAGCTAAATTGCTTTTAGCTTTATTTTCCCAGTTTGTAAAGGCTTAAAACCCTGTGAATACCCACTGTTCCTGGGGTTTATAGCTAATCCATTGCTTTAATTCTACTCTGATCCACTGAAAGGTAACACTAATTTATTATGTTTACTAAATAGGGGCTAAAATTAAAAAATAAATAACTGTCCCTTTCAGAGGAATTACAAAGGGTGATCAGATGCTAATACATCCCTGTCCCCCTTCCCTGCCATCCCGACACTGACACACACATACATCATGTGATTAGTTTGCAGCTCTAGACAATACCAAATGCAGACCCTGAATTGAAACTAACTGCAAATATAATGGGAGGGGGGGAGAGGAAGTGTTGCTTAATAAAGTACTCAGAACAACTCCACTGACTTGTAACAGTGGAGCAATAAGCGGAAAAATGTAAATGGTCTAATTCCAGTCCCCTAGATTTCTATTAAAGCAGCAGGAATGGTCCCTAGTACATGCAGGAATTTTACCCTGAGCTGCTTCACTTGCACCTAGGGGACTATCTTGCCTCCCTTTGTGCCATTCTTGCAGTGATCAAGTGCTGGCAAGGAATACAAAAAGCTGGGGAAAATCTATCCCTTCAGCCTCTGTTCCCTGGCATAAAGGTTCAAAAGTGACCCAACATGGAACATACTTGTTTCATCTTCCCATTTAAGTTTTCATGTTTTGATTATATTGTGACATGCTATGCACCTTGGTCCAAGATGTCAAGACCTTTATGTATATGCCCATTGGGGTTTCACCAGTGCATACTGGTATTTTCACACACAAAAATCCCATCTCCGGGGATGGCTGTGGAAAATGCACATACATCCAGCAGTCAGCTGTTAATACAGATAGGCTTTTGGCACCCTATAAATTCAGAAACTAGTCCTCCCTCCACAAGTGCCCCCCACAGTCCTTATATTTTCCCTAAAGCACGGGGAGGAGGAAAGCAGGAAGACAATTAGCTAAAAAACCCACATAACTAACAAGACTGTCTTTCTCCTGAATGTGGGTTTTTGGTGGGTTTTTTGTGTTTTTTTTTTTTTTTTTTGGTGGGTGGTAAACAGCCTCTGAGTTTGTCTATCCTACAGTATAAGCTCAGGGTTAGTACAACTCACATTAGCAGACCCTGGGGTTGTTTAGCCTAGGTTTTGAGTATCTACTCTCACTCCTAATCTGAGGTTAGGAATAGTTGAACCCTGAGCTCAACCTGTGGCTCCAGCATCTGCACTGCCTTATGTGGTCCAGAGTTCAACCAGGCGTATCCTAGACTTCCTAGCACCCTCTCACAATGTAACTGCTCTAGTCCTTTGTTTGTGGTGCAGCATGGGAAAACTTGACTGTCCACCAAATTTAACTGTCCAGAGGACAAAGGAAGTCAGCCCACGGGACTGTCAAATACTTTTGAGGGACTCCCAGAGCACAAGTCTGGAGGGGCTGCATCTACACTGAAAAGCAACAGGGCTTGAACCCTGGGTTAACATTATGTATGTATATTGTGAGAGGATGGGAATTTTAGGCTTGAGCATAAATTTGATCCTTTGGTTTACACTGCAATATAGGCTGTCAGAGTCTTGCTCCAGCAAGCTATTCCTCTAGGCCAGCATTCCTTAATCTTTTCTTTGGCGGCCCTTCTCCACAGTCCCGTGTCCACTCGCGGCCCCGGGGTACGTCCACCGAAATGCCGCCAAATAGAAAGCTTCTGCTTTCAGCGGCATTTTGGCAGGACAAAAATAGACCGCTTCCGAATTCGGCAGTCTCCCAGGGCCGATGCTGTAGCGGCGCTGGGACACCACGCTCCCCCATGGGGGGGGGGGGGTCGTGTGCACCCCCTGGGGTGCACACACCCCACTTTGAAGACCCCTGCTCTAGGAGAAGGTTTGAACAGACTCTCCAGCTAAGCAAAGGACGGAGTACACCTTCATGTAATGGGGGGTCTCGCACCCTCCCATCCTCTGCCAGATGGCATCTCACACCTCAAGGTGCGCCTCCAGGACTGCTCTCCCTACCTGTGTATCCCTCAGTACTGAGGCAGCCCTGCCCCCCTCAGTGGGGCTAACCCCTTTCAGTCCTCTCCCTTGATGATGCTGAGGGGTCCCTCAAAGGGTCCATCCCCTAGTCCCCTCCATGGGGACCAACCCGTCTCCCAGGCTGCTGTCCTCCTCCTCCCCCCTTTAATCTCCCCCTCAATGGGGCCCACCCCCCTCTCCTAGGCTGCTGGCCCCTCCAGCCTGTTTACCACCCCGGCCGGCCCGTTAGCAGCGCCGGGCGGCATGCTGGGACTCGTAGTTCTACTGCCCGCCCTCCGCCTCGCCACAGGAGAGCCTCTGGACCACAACTCCCGTCATGTCCCGCTCCGCCGGCCCGCCGCGGCGCACGCCGGGAGCCGTAGTCCGTCTCCCGCTCCAGGCAGTATGCGCCGTGCCCAGCGGGACTGCATTTCCCAGCGTGCCCTGCGCGCCACGGGCTGTCCGTCCCGGCGGTTTCCCGGAGCGGACAGAGCCGCCCCCCGTCCTCGACCGCTGCCGCCCCCGAGGCGCCCGTCCGCTTACCGATGTCTATGGCGAAGCACTTGGCGTTCTCCAGGTTGCGGAAGATCTCGTCAGGCGGGAGAGTGATGCTCTTGTCCAGGCTGCTGTCACCACCGCTGCTGGTACCTCGCCCGCCCCGCTCCGCCATTTTGAACACCACCCACCCCCTTGCCTGGTCTTATCGGCATGCAAATATATGCGCATATATTTACATATTAATATTCAGTACTGCATATATTATGCCGCTGGAGCGGGCTGGGGCTCCCTTAAACTTTGGGAGCTTTCATCCTTTTTGTGCAGGGGGGGGGGGGCTCTGTGAAAGGGTGGATCGTGGCTCCATTGTATCTGCAAGCAGCAAAATAATGGGGGTGGAGGGGGTGGAACTGGGCTGCCCCCAAGCTGTGGGGGTCTAGATCTAAGGTCTACAACGTTGTAGGGCTGTGAGGGGCTGGATTCATTTTTATTTGCACCTCAGAGTTGTTGAGGGGCTTCCACCTGGCCCCATTTCATCTTTGGCCCACAGAGTTACCGAAGAGGGGGGGTGTTGGGGATTTGTGTTCCATTTCATCTGAAGTCCCCAAGTTATTGAGAGGAAAAGGCACATTGATACAAATAATCTCCGTTTGCATCATCTCTAATATAGCATCATCATTTATTTTTATTAGCAGTGATACTTTGTATGGATCTGTCAGTACCTTATGATCACAAATTGTTGTTAATAATACTATCCTGCACTTACCATAGATCACTCCAAATAAATACTTGTAGTTTGCAGGTCCTTCCTGCTCTTGAGTGAGTTCGTACCCCTGTTCCATTTTTGGAGAGAGAGAAGGAGATTTTTTTCCAGGTACTCCACAAAAAACTGAGGACAAATTGTTGCTAATGGATCCAGTAACACATTATCTTTTGGTATCTAATCTGAAGACCCCCAAAGCTGCCTAAATGAGCAAGGCATTGCAGTTTTCCGTAGTATTGTTGTTTCATACTGACACATTGCTTGAACTGTGCCACACGGTGGCATAGCACAGTTGGAGATTACAGTGCTGCTTATGCAGCAAACATCACATGATCCCTCACTGAAAACATATAAGTCAAAACCAGAGTGATGGTTTAATGTGGGTAAAGAAGATGGGAATGTTGGAGGGTAAAATCAGAGTCAGAGTCTCTGCCTGTCATAAACTAGTGATAGGGCAAATAGCAAGAGAAGTGGCAATACATAGAGCTTAAGTTGCTGGAAACTCCAACATTTGAGATATTTATACAGTACTAGATAAAATACTAGCAAATGTGCTATAGGAGACACATTAGTTGAGACCTGACAGACCTCTAATTTCTGTGAGTTTAGGTGGGATACATTCCCTTATTGCAAACACCATTTTCTAGCTCCTTGCATATGTGCTTCTACAATTCTCAAGTAAAATATTTGCACTAACAAAGATGAGGTAAAGGCAGGTTGATGTGGAATGGAGGTGAATTTGGGTTTAACTGAAGTGGTGGAAAGTTAAGGGTTATCATCAGGTTAATCGCTCCCAGTATTCCTTTTTCTCTGAACAAAGGGATACCTTTTGCTGGCCTAACATATAGTTTTTGTTTTGTGGCCTCTAATTTTCCCACTCTGCTCCCATTCACATCAGTGTTGTGGGTTCAAGCCCCATATATAGTGGCTTTTACCCGCAAGTACGAATTAAGTAGCTACAAGTATTTCTGCTTTGGATCTAAATTTCGTTGCATCTTTTACTAGTAGCCATTGCTGCCGCACATCTATTTAATATATAAAAAGAAGGGAATTAAACATTAAGTGCCTAGCATGGTTTATTTTCACTTAGGAAGTTATTTTTTCCTTACTTGAAGTGGATTTTCTGCTTCTAAAATGATCGTCCTCACTTTTCTCATTCATAGATACATCAGAACTCTCAGTCTGAATATGAGACCGAGACCCAAGAACTCGTGGGTTAAATCCATCTGTGAAGCTCGCCTTTCCTATGATGGTGGGTAAGTCACTTGGGTCTAAGTGTCTACTGCTGTTTGGTTGCCTTCATTTTTTGGGAGTGATTTCTGAGGTGCTAATCACTCACAACTCCCGTTGAAGTCACATTTATCACCTTGGATACTCAGGTCGTAGACGTCTGAAGTTGGGCATCTGAAGATTAGAGGCTTGTTTGGAATATTTTTACTTTAATCTCTGTCTCAGTTCTTCTGTGTCTAAAGTGGGAATCCTAATGTATAAGGGCTTAATATTATTGTTGGATGTCTGCAGGGTGTTTGATTTTGTTAAAGGGGTTTAAGAAGCTACAAAATGATCAGTTAGAAGTACAGAACTAAAGTTGTGTCTCAGTCATTGAATTTGTGAGCAGCCTTGTTAAATGAATGAAATCTCTGAGAAGTTTGCTATAGAACCATATTTATTGGACTCTTCTCCTTAGTGAGGGCTTTGCTTTCCCCTCACTGTCTCCTGGCACAGTCTCAACAGCGCAGGGGTGCCAACCATGAGTACGGTGGATTTGCCTTATTAAACCCAAAGGCAGACACCAAATGGCCCATGAAAACATTTCCCCTCTGAATTAAAGAAATCCTAGGACTGTGGATAGTTTGAGTTTTGCTGCATTATAGAATGTGAGTGCTTGAGCCTGCAAACCCTTACTCACATGAGCAATCCCTATTCATACTTTCCCTGCAGCTGAGGAAGGCTGATTATGGCTCTTTCTGGATCTTGTCAGTGCCATTCTGTATGCTAATCAATAGGAGTCATTCAAATTACAGTACCTCAGACCAAACTTTGCAAACCTGGGTTGCTCCACAGCTGAACTGTGATCTTTGTATATCTGTTGTGAGGTGTCCTGTGTTAGTTCTTTAAACTGCACTAGCCTGTGAAGCTTCTGTCAAAGGGGCATCAGTTAGGGATTTCTAGACAAGAGAGAATAATTTGCTGTATATAGATTCAGTAATCAGATTTTATTTTAACAGTGTGCAAGGTTTCTGCAACTTTTGAAAATCAAAATGGTTCCAAACACAGATCATACAGTCAGTGCACCTGATAGGTACACATCACAGCATCTTCTGAGGATTATAGTGAATAGACATCTCCCATAACATTACGGTACCAAAAATGTAAATATAACTTGTATGGTTGCCTTTCATGGAAGACTTTTACTAAATATTTCTTGTAAAACCAACATCACAAGCCGATACTTTCCTTCCTATGAGGATCCAAAACAAGTTACTGCCTTTATAAAAGGCATTGCATATCCTGAACATAACAAACAATACTCTTCTTGTGAGAGTAATACATCCAGAAGAATCTCCTCTACCTAGCTTGAGTTATGGTGTAACATTTTTCCAAGTACACTCAATAAACTCTATAAACATTATAGAACCCCTCAGAGCAACAATATGAGAGCCAGAGTTTCAAGGGTGCCCACTAAGATTGGATGCCCACCTTGTGATTGATAGGACACTGATTTTTCACAAGTGTTGAACTCCCACAATTCCAGTTGAAATCAAGTGGAGTGGGATGCTGCACGCTTTGAAAATCAATGTTCTGTGAGTCTCAGATTGGGATGCTAAAAACGGAGTCACTCCAGTTGAGTGGACACTTTTGAAAACTGTAGCCTAAACTTCCTAGAAGTTACTTCTTTCTAAACAAACACACTCAAAAACCTCAGCAAGGTTAAACCACCATTAAACGTTCCCTTTTGAACAACTACTCAGTCATCCTACCATAAGGATTACTTACTTTGCACATTCTTTTAGAATAGCTACCTCCCCACATGGTGGGAGCATTTAGATCCTTCTAGCAGAAGGAAAACTGACATCCAAGCATAAGTATGCTCTGTAAAAGGAAAGTGTTCTTCCCTACTCATTAGAGGAGTGAGTGGACTTGAACAGCAAGTCACAGTCTCCTCCGGAATATGAGTGAATGTCCAGAAACCATACAAAAGTCCTTCTAATCTACCAGGGCCTCCAAAGTCTGCTGGTGGGTTTCAGTGCTGCTTGTTTTGCAGACATTTGGTGGGCTGCAGAGGATGAAGCTAGAGAATTTGAGTCCTTGGCTGTAACTTGAGGCCTCTGGAAGTGGCACAGCAGTTTCATCTGGGTTTCTGAGTTCGCAGAATGGAGAGACAAGAACTGCAGAGCTTCCTTGAGGCACCAGGAATACCCTTCGCTGTAATCCTGCTGCAGGCTTGTAGAAGAGGAGGCAAAAGCTGGGAAGAGAGAAAAGATGGAGATGGGTTTTAGATAGTAGGGTGACCAGACAGCAAGTATGAAAAATCGGGACAGGGGGTGGGGGGTAATAGGAGCCTGTATAAGAAAAAGACCCAAATATCAGGACTGTCCCTGTAAAATCGGGACATCTGGTCACCCTATTAGATAGGGACATCTAGGCTGGAGTTTGGGCCAGGGATAAATGCAGCACAGGGGAATTAATTCAAAAGCAAAGGGGAAGGCACTTACTTTGACTGTATTTCAGGTAGCTGACAGTCATCTCCAGGATGTCGGCTTTCTCCAGCTTGGAGTTGGGCTGGTGTCTCTGGAACTCCTTCTCCAGCAGGAGTTTCAGCTGCTCGATGCTGCTGTTAATCCGGTCCCGGCGCAGCTTCTCTACAACCGGCTTCCTCAGCTGTAACACAAGAGGGGAGAGAAAGTTAGTGACCACATTTCTCCTTTCCATCCATTTCCCATCTTCTCTGTGCAAGCAGCTCAGCCTGTATTAGCCACTTGCCCTTTAGTCAATGCAGTTTGCAGTGGATACTTACTCTGTTTTTCTCTTTG
Organism: Dermatemys mawii; assembly: GCA_007922305.1. Classification (NCBI taxonomy): domain Eukaryota; kingdom Metazoa; phylum Chordata; order Testudines; family Dermatemydidae; genus Dermatemys; species Dermatemys mawii. The sequence continues at coordinate 4,034,590 of ML677380.1, read as the reverse complement.
GATGTTAGGATTTCCAGTGAGATAGTATTGGGGGCCATTATCCCAAATGTTCAAGCACAGATTTCACTTCAAATCTTGCTGTTTAGCCAGTGCAGAAAGGAGCTGGAAAGCTCTTCTATTTATACCTATAAGCTGTATACAAATGTATGGGTCCTAAGCTTCTTTGAGTTTCCCACACTCACTAGCCAATCCATGCGTTTATCAGGACAATAGAGAAAGCATCTATTACAGCATGGTAAATTGACTGTGAATTGCCTGGGGATAATACTTTGCTCCCAAAGGAGCAGGTGGACTGGGGAGCGTGTTACACAATAGGGGCTGGTCTTGGAGGGACTGGATAAGAACGTGGGAAAGCGTTTGCCGTCATTATAATCCAACTTGTGCCTGATGTTGGGAACGTCAACATCTCAATATACTGCCTTTTCCCAGGCTGCAGTGAAATTAACCACAGAAGATCACTTTCAGGAATGAAAATGTCCTCTATTTTCCTGTGCCCAAAAAAGAAGCTGTAAAGGAAAAAGTCCAGAATTAGAGAGACTAAACACTTTCATTGACATTAAACCGTGCTTAAATGAATACAGTGCTTGTCAATTGCCGAGAGAGTTTGTGGAATCTGCATCAGTGGAGATTTTTAAAAGCAGGCCAGAGATGGTCCAGATAATACGTAGTCCTGCCTCAGCTAGATGACCTATCCAGTTCTACATTACTATGATACCGCATCAGACACGCACACCGCTACACACCTAGGTTTAGAGGCTGAACAGCAATTGAATAGTATAATCCTAAAAAACAATTAAAAGTAGTGTACTGGAAAAAACCACCCCCAAAGTCACACAACATGCACACAGGAAATACGAGGGATGATAACAGAAAAGAATCACTAGTGGTCACACTAAAATCACCTTTTGGGGGGAAAGATTTAAGATGCTATTTAAAGTGGAATAGGAGTGTCTGAGATGTGAGAAAGCTCCACTCTCTAGGGTCACCTGCTGACCTGAGCCACAATGTTAGAATCTAGAATCATGTGACATCAGAGCAAGTAGTGAGATCTTCTATTGACAATGGCGCTAATTCTTTCTATCATGCCTGTCAAACTGCCGTGTTTGCTTGGAGCACTGTTGATTTCAGTGGGATTTGGTGTGTGCAAAGTTATCCTCTCAGGTGTTACACATTCCAAGATTGGAAGCTGGGGCCTGAGAGAGTAACCCAGAAATAACATCTAGCACTTGTATAGTGCTCTTCAGCAGTAGATCTCACAGTATCGTTATTCACATTTACTGACGGGGAAACTGAGATGCAGAGGGGGGAAGTGACTTTGCCTTCCTCTGTGGTGTGGGGCCTGGGTCACTTTTATGATTTTTTTTTTTCAGTTAGAGTAAATGGGGAATTCTCTGTAACATGAAACCCTTAGATCAAGATTTGAGGACTTCAGTAACTCAGACAGAGGTGATGGGCCTACGACAGGGCAGATGAGATTCTGTGGCCTGTGATGTATGGGAGGTCAGACTAGATGATTGTGATGGTTGCTCCTGGCCTTAAAGTCTGAGTCTAAGATGACCTAGCATGTCAGTGGCCAAGTCAGGAATAGAATACAGGTCTTCTGAGTCCCAGTCCAGTGCTCTGTTCCCTAAGCCAGGCTTCCTCTCACAGAACCCAGCTCTTCAGCTCTGCTAATATAGCTAATGTTTATCAGAAGGGGGTGATGGATGGCAGGAGAGAGATCACTTGATCATTACCTGTTAGGTTCACTCACACCGGGGCACCTCGCATTGGTCACTGTTGGTAGACAAGGATACTGGGCTGGATGGACCAGTACGGCCGTTTTTATGTTCTGTTCACAGATTAAGGACCTGATTTTCTACATGCCTCAGTTTCCCCATTGTTACAAAGGCGTCAACGAAAGTCTCATCCAACACTTTGTCAACCTTCTAAAATGGAGAGAAAAAATAAATCTTTTTCTTTAAGCTCACTGTACAACCTCAAGCAAGTTATACCGCTCTATACCTCAGTTTCCCCGTATGAAAAATGGGGCTAACAATGGTATCCTGTATGGCTGCATGTAAATAATACACACAGAGTTGCAAATCTGTTCAAGTTTGAAATCCTGCAAAGTTTATTTTACTGGTCATAAAATTTTGTCATAAAGTTATCTAGATGTTTTTATGATTCAGTTGCAGTAGCAGTTAACTCCATAACTTTGTGACAATGAGTTCCATAGGTCACCTATCCTAGGGTGTGTGTTATGTTAATAGCTTATTTATTATTTTTCAAAGCACGTGGGTAACTCAGCAACACGAGACCCATTAAAAGTCTGCCGCTAGGTAACTTTATACATTTTGAATTATTATTTATTATTTATTTATTTTATGTTATCCAATACAGAACCACACACACTTTGATCGTTGTTATAGCTCACAGTGAAAATATAATGCAAAACTCTGTGTGCAGGATCAGCAGTATGTCGGGTGTATTGGACAGTAGGTCATGCCACACGCTGGATAAGAGGGGACGTGTTTTCAGCAGCAGAAGGGCACTGTGAGGTGGGAGGTTTCCTTCGGCCAGGGAAGCTTTTGATCCAATTTTCAGTTTTGGAAATGTGAAATGAGTGGTTTTAAATAATGCCATCCTCTCCCCAGCACAATGCCCGGGAACGCAAAGGGCTGAACCAGCCCTCATTGATTAAAGCATTAGCCCTTTCTCCGAGTGCTGGCCAGATGGTATAGAAGGCATTAGCTTTCCGCTCAGGACCCGCAGAGGCACACTTCTATTGTTGACAGTTTAACACTGTGAATGGAGCGATGTGTGGGAAACACTCAGTTCCGGACTCACACCATCTGAGGTGAATGGTGAACCAGGCAGGCTGCCTTACATTGCATGCACAAAACAACAAGCCTCTGGGGTTACAAACTCCAGTTTCATCAGCTGGAAAAGACCAGAGCTCTAGCACACACCCTCCCCTCAAGCCCTACTTCCTGCCTCCCCACCCCCACCTATTCACATATCAAAGAAATGAGCCACTCCTTTCATATTTGCTTTGATTGTAGTATACAGGTCTAAATACTTTATGGTAAGTGAATATTTGTGAATTAGTACTTCCTCACATGGTAATCTCAGATTAATAAAATCCCTAATTTAAGGATGCCACATAAGTAGATTCATATATAATGAATATTGCATTTATTTCAACAAGGAAGACAAACATTGACTGTATAATCATTATCACCTCTGAATATGGTGGAAATCAGAGCATCAAGGTGCTTAGAATGGGATACTACTGTACTTTAGCTGGATTTGTACTCTACTCTTCTCCCAAATATTCACTATCACATTTGAGCACCTGCAAAGCATCTTTGTGCATCAACATATATTTATGTATATCATCTATACACTAGGTCAAATTCTTCCTTGTGGTATTGCCATCAATGAGGTACCCCAGGGATAAATCTCTTTACACTACTTTTTTTAGTTTATCCCGTATAACGTCATTGTCTCATTTTCTTTAACTCTGCAACACAGTTTCAGTTTGAATGAAAAACACCTGGTGTGTTGGTTTCAGAGTCCTACCTGTGTTAGTATGTATCAGCAAAAACAATGAGGAGTCTTTGTGGCACTTTAGAGAGCAGCAGGTTTATTTGGGCATCAGCTTTCATGGACATCTAAGATATTTGCCCTTCTGGAAGAAAATAATTTGTATTGTCAACCATCTATTTGTCTTTAATAAAAGATTAGTAACTAAAATGTTTGTCTTGTTTCCATCTGGCAAACATGGGTGTTTTTTGTTTAGTTTTGCTTTTTAAAGGGAAACTGAAAAGTTCAGTTTCTGTAGCAGTTTATCCTGTTAAAAACATGCTTGTGCTCCAAGATGGCCCATTGTGGGAGGGGTTCGTGTCTTTTGACCGACAGTAGCTGCAGGGGCAGCAGAGAACATTGTTTTATGTGAGACTCTCAAAAATGATTATAAATTTCCCCTTCCCACCCCCCAGATTGTTAATGGAATGATAGATTGAAAGAAACAAACCCCAACATGCACAAAAGACACTGGAATCTAGATTGTACTAATCAGGTGATTCCAGTTTTTGTAGATCTGCTACCTACAGTGGTCTAAATCATTACCCTCTTTGTATGAAATGGTGATGTAGTGGTGTATCCCAAGATATTAGGCAGACAGGGTGAGTGAGATAGTATGTTTTATTGGACCAGCTTTTGAGCTTACACAGAGCTCTTCCTCAGGTTTGAGAAAGGTATTCAGAGTGTCACAGCTAAATACAAGGTGGAACAGATTGTTTCACATAAGTGTTTAACGCACATTTCAAGGGACCAGTTTTAGGTGAAGTGGCCGTTAGCACCTCTCCAGTCACAGGGTGGAGAGAAGGAGAAGGGAAATAGCTGGGAGGGGTCATTAGTGAGTTATGGATTGTTGTAATAAGCCATAAATCCAGTGTCTCTAAACAGTCCATGATTTTTAATGTCTAGCAAAGTTATTAATTTAAGCCCCCAGGTATTGTGCAAGTTTCCTATGAGGATGGAGAAGTCAGATACAGAGCAATCGCTTTGTGAGAAGCGTTCACACAGAGGTGATATGGTGATTTTTGTCCTTTTTTATCATTCTTCTGAGAGAGTTCATTCAAGAGCGTAGTGATCATCTTGTTTCACCCACATAGTTGCTATTGGGGGCATTTAGTGCACTCTCTTCACTGTAGTGCTTCCTGTAATATTTCACTGCTGTGAAATATGGACCAGATCTTGAGAGTTGGACTGCAGCTGATCACTTAAGTCATTGCACGGGTGATGTTCGTTTTCTCAGTGGCCTTGTTCAATCATGAATCATGTTAACAGTCAATAGCAGAACTGTGAATATAGGACAGTTTCAAAACTATGATGAGAATCACCTAGGAGAATAGAGGGGCCGATGTATGTAGTTACATTCATTATTTTCTATTGATTAAAAATTGGCACCAGAAATCAGTGATGTCACAAAGACTGAGTCTCCGGTACACTATGGCCATGTGACCTCCTAACTGCTCAAGGCCAGGCCTTGATGTAGATGAGATTCTGGCCCACAACATTTTATCAATCATAACGATCAAATGCATACAGGGTTGCTTTTTTTTTTCCAAACTCCCATCTCATCCTAGGTGACTGTCCCCTTTCTCAGCACTCTCCCGCCCTTGGGGAGCATGGTGTTTATTACGCTGATCTTACAGCCCAGGGATACTCTCTGACAAAGACCCTATTAACCTCAGAGTGTGGGCCTGAGTTTCTCAGAGTTTCCCACACTTTCTTTCCTATTTATGACATTCAAGGGGATCACAAAAGAAGCGTGCCTCACAACAGCCCCCATTAGTGACGCTCTTTGACTCCGCATTGTGATTACCAGCAATTTCTGTCCCAATAGACCATCTGGAGAGCTATTTTCCCAAAGAGCACATTGATCGATCAGCATTATCCAGGCCATTTTAAAACTTGGGAACGTTATGCTCTTTGACACTAAATAGGTGGCTTGAGGATGGATTGTCAGCTAGATTTTAAGATATCTAAGGTACAGAAAAAGATGATAATTGTCCTTTTAAAACACACACACGTGCAATATTGATACCTTTCATGAGACAGGGTGACATGAAGTCAGGAAGTAGCATAAAATGCAAAAGAGCATTATGTGATCGTAATGCTAGATGCGCAGCCCAGGAAAATGAACTTCTCTTTTTATCCACAGAGCAGGTACAAACCTGGGAGTGGAAATGCAGGTGTCTCTCTCCTTGATTTATACCAGGATGAGTGGAAGGAGATGCCTGCCTTATGGGCTTGATTCTGATCTCACACCAGTTTTTCACAGGTGTAATTTTTCTGACTTGTACCTGATTAAACCAGTGCAAGTGAGGTTAGACTCAGACCCAGCAGTCCCTAAACTCTTGTTGTTTTCAGAGTTTCTTTTCTGTTTTTCTGTCTGACTTCATCAGTTTAAACTTGATCAATGTGTGATGTGACTTGGTGTGATTTTTAGCATGGTTCTGTGGCGCAGTTTACTCTAAGTAGATGTATGTTAGCTGTATAAGACAGTTATACACATAACAGAAGTTTACTCTCAGGGCTTGTCTACACTACCATGTGGGGTCGATCTAAGATATGCAACTTCAGCTACGTGAATAGTGTAGCTGAAGTTGACGTAATTAGATCTACTTACTGCAGTATCTTCACTGAAATGTCAACAGCTGATGCTCTCCTGTCAACTCCACGTGTGCCCCTTATTCTGATGGAGTAGCGGAGTCGATGGAAGAGCACTCAGTGATCGATTTATCGTGTCTATGCTAGACATGATAAATCAACTCCTGTGGGATTGCTTGCTGCCCACTGATCTGGTGGTAGTGTAGACAAGCCCTAAGTAAACGTATAATAGCTAAGAGAAATGTAGGTGATTCTGTTCCCTGTCTGAACTGAGTACAGTTTGGATGGAAGGTGGCATGGGGTAATTCTGATCTAAGTAGAAGGAATATATGTCCCTAGTCTTCATTTGTAATTTTCGTTCATTAGAGTTGGTTGACTGATTTTTTAAAAAAGAGAGCACATACATTAATCTAATTGTCTGATATTTGGGGAGGGGGGAGGTCACCCTACTTGTCATATAAGTGACTTCTAATAATTATAGAAATGTTTGCAAAATTTTCATATGTGCACTGAAACACGGCATTCATTAGTCACCATTCTTATGTTAAAAAAGTTGGAACTAGAAAATATGCCATATGAATAATCAAATACTACAAACAGTGAATAGTCATAGGGAATAGTTTGCAATCAACTAGCTAAATAGTGATAATTTCTAGCTCTTGTATAGCAGTTTTTTATCGTAGATTTGGAGGGGTATGTATTATCTCCATTGTCCATGACTGGGGCTCCAAGGCGCTGCTGCAGTCCAGATAATTAATAACAACAATTTTACAGATGGAGTAATTGAGGCACAGAGAGTGACTTTCTCATTCTCGCATAGCAGGCTAGGAACCTGGCCAGGATGAGCCAGGAATAGGACTCAGGTCTTCCAAGTCTTTGCTCAGGGATCTGGCTGAGTCATTACAGTTTGAAGAGTCTTCAATTTGAATTGCTGGGTGAATACTTATGAATAATTAATCTAGTCACACAAATCAGGATCAGCCTTCAGTAAATCACAAAACCAAAAGAAAAAAATAAGCTTAAATGTATTGAATTATTCATCCAGCTCCTGTGTTCATGGTCAAAGAATAACATGAAGGGTCCATGTAATCACACTGAAGAAATGCAAAAGATTCTTCTGCTGGCTGGTTACTTTTTTTGGTTCTTCCCGTAAATGTAACAAAGAAACTTATTGCGGATTCCTTGGCAAAGCTAGATAGTGACTGGCCAATCAGTGTTGTTCTTGGCATTAAGCAGGATTGACTCTGGCTGGTAGTGCTTGACTGGTAGACCATCTGAGAAGACCAGGTGTGCTCAGTTAGCCCTGGGTTTTTAAAGACCATTTCAGTAGAAATTAAGCTTTTCGGGTGCATTTATTTCATGGAATCATAGGGGTGACCAGCCAGTCGTGGGTCATCTAATCATCTATTCTCAGTGCAGTATGATTCCATCCCATAGGCCCTCAAAAATATACCACAGGACAGGAGCCAGTGGTAACTTTTAGAAATAATATTGTAAACTAGAGTTTTTGACAGTTATGTGCAGAATTAATTTCCTTGGGAATTGTAGACAGGGAAAGTAAAACATCATCATCCCCTGCTGAGCTTGCTAAGGAGTGGGATTTCTTTGGGGGAGTGGCACTTCTTACATGTGAGGGAAATCTTGCAGCGGGTAAGAGATGGGGTTGGACAGTGACTGTAGAAAATGCTGTTTAGCTGTGTCACTGGGTGGCTGGCCCTTTTAAGAGGAGATGGACTTCAGTGCCTAGGGAAACAAAGATAAAAAGGCCTAGAGAAGCAGAGGGGCTCTCTTTACAGGGAAGAAGGAAGAATGCAGGAAGGAAGTGCTGGGAGTTGCTGCCAGCAGAAGACAGACCAGATCCTCAGGACAGGAGGACTGGGTCCATCTTGAGGCTGGGATGTAGATGCTGTGGGGTTTTGTGTTTGTTGGTTTGGCATTGGCAGGTAAATCCTAGATGGGGAAGTCTTTTGTTAAATGACTTAGCCAGAGGGGCAGGTCACTGCAGCAGAGAAATCAGCGTTCTTTGAGATGCCCTAAGAAGGGGAAACTGATACTGTATTGTTATAGAGACTCCCTAGGCCATGAGGGGATGCTCAGTGGGCAGAGTGACCAGACAGAAATTGTGAAAAATCAGGACAGGGGGTGGGGGGTAATAGGAGCCTATATAAGAAGAAACCCAAATATCGGGACTATCCCTATAAAATTCCGGACATCTGGTCACCCTCTCAATGGGTGCAATCAGCAGTATTGTCCTGTAAATCCTCTTTAGTTAGAGTGGAGGATGGAGGAGAGGAAGCCAAAGAGCAGCGAGGTCTTATCTGGTGGTTGAAATGGGTGTATGTGCGGTCAGCAGTAACTGCTGTGGTTCCTGTTCCAGTTTTTAGAAATGGACAGATGGCACAAGCCAATCCAGAAAGTTCTCCTGGGGAATTTAGGGGCAGCAGGAGGCACTGTTGTGTCTGCAAAGACAGCTGGCAGCACCTACTGGGGATCCTGCAAAAGAAAACATCCGTAGCCACAGATACGGAGACTAGAGAAGGCATACTATGCCTGTGGGCCACAGGCACCTGAGAAGTGTTTGCCCCTATGTCACCATTGTTGAGATTGACTTTGGGAAGTGGAACACAAAGTTGCAGGCTGCAAGAGTTTGGCAGGGAAAAGACTCCAGGCTGGAAGGCCTGGGAGTGGGTTAAAGAATAGCCCAAGTGGGGTGAAGGCACTCTTGTTTGTTTGGACTTTTGTTACCTTGAAACGCTAGTGAGGGGGAAACTGAGGCAGGGGGCTGCAGTGCCGTCCTGCCCACAAGGTGGGTGGACCCATGACAAATACTATAAAATATTTGTGAGAGAGAGTGTGTGTGGAAGGGGCTCAAGGCTGGCTTTGTGTTACTGAATAAAGTCATGCTTGCCGGGATGGGGGGGAAGGTGGCCTCGGTAACCTCTCACACTTTTCTCCCTCCCATCCTCACATCTCCTCAGTTCATCTTCCTTCATTTTCCCTAGTCTTCCATAATCTCTGTCCCTGATGGCCGAGTGGAGGATGGACATAAAGTTTCTTCTAAGGTACCTATCTTCCCCCCCAGCCCCACACTACTGCCACTATTTGAGCACCTCATGAGTTACAATGTATCTTATCCTCTGCACATCCAGGGGAGTCAGTAAGTGCTATTAACTGATTTTATGGATGAGACTGAGACATAGAGACCGAGTGACTTGCCCAAGGTCACCCAGAAAGTCTGTGGCAAATCAGAATTGAACCCATGTCTTTCAAACCCCAGAATAGTGCCTATGACCATGGTGGACAAGGCTGCTTCTGCTCAGGCACAATAGAACTTTCTAACACAGGGGTGAAACTCATCTTTGTGATGAGGCATGGAGGTAAAGTGACTCCCCTGAGTCACTCAGCAAATCAGTGGCAAAGCAGGGAGTAGTACCAAAATCTCTTGATTGCCAGCACTGTGCTTGATCTTCCTGGACTAACAATGCTGAATTTCTGAGCCTTACTTGGGTTCCTTAAAATACTTTCAGAAAACAAGAGAAAATAATCTGGAAAAGGAAATCGTTACCTGATTGTATAGACTTGCAATTTTCCTTTCAATGGAGGAAGGAAAAGCTTTTTGTTACCTGTGAGGACCTGCGTTCGGCTAATCAGGTTTCTGTGAACAGGAGTTGCTAACCTCAAAACTCCAAGTTACCCCTGAATTTTCTCCTATTAAAGGAAATGGGAGTTTTCCAGTGACTTCAATGGGAGCAGGTTTAGACCTGCTGAATTCTTCATAGTTTGTAAGATGTTTTCCCTGCAGGGCAAGGAAGCATCGCACTCTGAACTCAGGGCTTGGCAGATAAATTTAACAAGGTTGGTGAGGGAGGGCAGTCAAATTTTTCCTGATGTTTTATTTCTGAAGTCTATTCATGATTTGTTAAGGAATCTTACACATCTGTCTCTAGATTTCAGTTCATCTTTAATTAGGCCTTTGTGACTTTTATTTTTGGTAGCGTTTTTGTTTATCTTTTTAGGCCAAATCCAGCTTCTCATCCAGCTGAAATCTTTGTAGCTGCTTGCATGAGTGTACAGACTGGAGTTAGGGTTTGCAACGTTTACAAACAGCACCATCCCCACATAGCCTCATTCTGCATATAGACTAAAAAAGGGGGGTGGTCTATTGTAATCTGAAAGCAGCAGTGTTCATAAACCAGTGCTTAAAGAGCACCCCTAAGCAATCTGGCTTGATTCTGAAAAAAATGTGTGTTCTATCTCCCACGACCCCTTGCAACTCTCCTCCCACCCCGACTCCCACCCCACACACTTCAAGTCCTAATGCTCCCCACACGTTGTCCAATAAAATTTTGTGTTTTAATGACGTCAAACAAAAAATCAGTGAATTAAAAAAAAACATTTTATTGACATTTAAAGTGATGGAACCAATGTCACTTTCAACATCACATATGACGAACACGTGACAACTTTATAAAAGCATGTTAACTCATCAGCACATTCAGTGAATGACTGTAGAGTACACATTTCCCACCTCCCATCCCCATTAGTTAAGATATACAGCAGGTACTTCCTTTACAAAAGGCATCAATTATCCCTCAACTGAGATTAACCCATGCTGCATGTTAAGACAATTTCTCCTATAGTCATTTGTTATCATAATAACTTTGCACAAGAGATTATACTAAAATAGTATAGGAACTTCAGAAGCATCAATATTTCTGAATAAAATCTTTCACTCAAAAGGTAAAGGCTATACTCTCTTTATGATACAAATTACATCCTCAAATGCCCCTTCTTTCCGAAGGGCCAAAGCAGCTCCTGAATCAATGCCCATAGAAATCCATGGAGCTTCCCATTGACTTCATAGGAGAGAGAACCTTATCGAGCTAAACTCTGATGAAAGCCAATGGGAGATTTGCTCTATAAAGTGCCAAAGGGCTTGGCCCTCTATTCAGCTAGGAGCCACCCTTAAGGGCAGCATATTTACTGCAATATACAGACACCATCCTTCACTGTGAAGGGAACCTTGTGCAGAGAGCATTTCTCATGACAAACAATAAAACCCCCTCCTGGAAATCAAAGTTTCCTACTTTAAAGAGGGACCATTAAATCAAAGATCCCTTTGGTTTTGCAGCACACACACACATGTCCAGTCTACCAAGGTCTCCAGATGGCAGCAACAGCCACAGGGATGCTCTTCTGGGAAGGATGCTTCCTGGGTACCAGACATGGCAATGAAGGTGGACTATGCATGGGGAGTGAGCACAGGTTGTCTGGAATCGTCTGAGCTTTGCAGAAATGCTTGATCAGCTGGGCCTGCGCTTCCTTCTTAGGCTTACAGTAGGAGAGGAAATGCAGAGCTTCCTTCAGGCACTGCAGGTAGCCAGTGTTAAAATCCTGTTCTGGGCTCCTCTGACTGACCACTGGAAAATAAATGGGAGAAAATCAACATGTTAATGGTCTGTCCAAATTCTGAGCAGTGTAAATACATCTGAAGGGAGCAACAGGAGCAGCCACCTCCCACAAATCCTTGCTCATGTGGATAATTCTTATGCAAATGGTCCCATTAACTCCTGCAGGGGTAAGGTCTACTTGTGTGAGCAAAGATTTGTAGGAGTGGGCCCTCAAGGAAGCATCATCTGTGAGAGCGTGATAAAGCATGCTGTATACTCACTTTGTGCCTGCAGCTGGCTCTGCAGTTTCAGGTAACCGACGGCCACTTCCAGGATGTCGGCTTTCTCCAGCTTGGAGTTGGGCTGGTGTCTCTGGAACTCCTTCTCCAGCAGGAGTTTCAGCTGCTCAATGCTGCTGTTAATCCGGTCCCGGCGCATTTTCTCCACCACCGGCTTCCTCAGCTGTACAAGAGAAGGGTCAGGTTGTTAGGGATACAGTTGGATCCAATTTATTTACGTAGTCTCCATTGATTCCCACTCGCGTACATTAGGACAAATTTCTACTCAGTAGGAAGTCTATGATCCTGGTGTGTCTATCTGTCCATCTGTCTTTCACCTCTATATGTCCATCAACCATCTTTACACCAATCTTTGTTCTCGTCCTTTACTTTTTTTTTACTCTACTCTATCACTAATCCATCTCTTTATTCCTATTTTCATCTATCTCTTTCCGATGTTCCTGTATAAAATCGGTTAGGAAAAAACACCCAACTGACTCTGAAGTTTCAGATGCATTAGGAGTCCCACTGAATATATCCTAACACACTTTCCAGCCCCCTCCATTGTTTAACTTACTTTATTCTTCTCTTTTGGTAGCAGGTTCTCTTCCACATAGCCCATGAAGTTGTTGCTGGGAGCCATTCTTATCCTTGCCAGTTAGGCCACAGATCTGTGGGTCAGGGGTTCCCGTGCTGAGCACAAGACTGTGTGACAGCCTCTATTTATACCCAGAATGGCCAAGTCAATATGTGAGTCTCAGGCTTGTTGATGTTTCCCACGCTCGTTCAGCCAATCCGGGCACATGGGCAAACAATAGAGGAGGCATCTATTAGTGCATGGTACATTGATTATAAATGCCCTGGAGAGAATAACCTTCTGCCCAAACCAACTGGTGGAGTGTGCGGTGTGGCGCTGCAGAGCTGCACAAGGATCTGGGAAAGCACTGACCCTCCAGCTGGTTGTCTGGGATCAATTGCATTCCAGAATCACAGCATGTTCCAGTCATATTCATCCTGGAGATGGAGGCACACGTTTCAGAAAAGGAGGGGCAGTGCCTTATGGGTTAAAATAAAAAGTTCTGCGTCCATCTCTATGCTCTTTCTGAAGAGGGCATTGAACACCCAGCCCTATTATCACAGAGTTTACCTGCTGCTTATTTGTAATACTTGGGGTTTCCCCAGTACTGACTGAATGGCAAAGTAAAATACTGTGTTAGTGTAAAATGACAGGCCTGTTAGAAAAGCAGGTCTTTAAGTGCTGAGGAGACTTCAAGTGATGACTGCTGGATGGCTAGGTAGGGGTGTGTATGGGGTGGATAGAGCTCATTGGAATGACTAGGCAGGGGTGCGTATGGGGATGGATAGAACCCATGGGGATGGCTAGCAATATCTCTCTTTTGCACTGTAGAATGATAACGCAGGTAGGCCGTCTGGTCCATTAGACTCTGCCACTGACTCACTGTGTGACCTTTGGCAAGTCACTTCACCTCTGTTTCGTGGTCTGGAATAATAGTGCTTAGCTATCTTTGTAAAGGGCATGGAGACAATTGGATGAGGAACCTGTTCTCTCTCTTTTTTTTTTTTTTTTTGGCTGAAATCAACAAGTGCAGAGCCACCTAAGAATTTTTTTTATTAAAATTTAAACACAAGTTTTTGAGCCTCAGAACTCTCTCTCTTTAGGTTCATTTCACATTGGGGCAAATGTTCAGGTCAGTTCTGATTTTTATCCAGTTGGATAAATTTAATCCCTGGGCATAATCTTAAAGGGAGCAGTGGAAATAGCACAGGGCCAGATCCTCAGCTGGCGTAAACTGGGATAGTTCCATTGACATATGATGGAGGGGTATAAATGGAGATGGATTAAAGAGGGTTACACAGGGAGCTGATCTCAGTAAAGCTATGCTGATTTACACTGATGGAGAATCTGCTCCATACTTTCAAAGGATAGGATCCCTTGTTTCTCTGCAAACGATGGGCATGGAACATGGAGGCAAGGCTGATGAATAGAAAAACAGAACTGTTTCTAGTTGTGGGAACTCAGCAATGGTTAAAGAAGACCAGGGACTGTTGCCTATGTGGAGTAAAGCCTGAATTTAATAGGCATTTGTCAGGAAGGGAAGTCAGAGAAATAGCCAGCTTCATGGTTTTCATTGTATAAGCCTGAATGGGCTTAGTTCTTTGTTAGGGACAGATGTTGTCCTCCAAGCCTTTTATTCCCTGTGTTCTGGGAAAGTCAGGAGATAGGTCATCTAATGAACATTTTGATCCAGCCAAAGGATTAAAACGTTAGATAAGACGCAACCCAGCGATGGCTCACCAGCACCACTAGCTTTTGCCAGCTCTGATAAGATGCTGCCCTTTTCCTTGCATCATTTCACTGCCCTGTCTCCGAAAGGCCATGTCTCATGTCATCTTTCCCAAAGCATCAGAGTGATGGCCAGGGACCTTCAAGCTAGAGTCTGACAGGTAGTTGTTGTACCAAGCTGGTTAAAGAGACTCTTCAGTGTCAAAGAGCATCTTTTTCCCAACTTCTGAGAGGCAGCCCTGACCTTTATTGCTGTATTATAACTGCTAGCCAGATGGTCTTTTGGGAGTTGGATTTTTTTCCCTTGAATTCATTCAGGCTCAGGCACCGTCACTAATGTTGCAAGTAGTCGCAAGGCACACGTCTATTGTCCAAACAAGAAATGTTATCAATAGGGGGAAAGTGTGGGAAACTCGGAGAAATTCAAACCCACACAGCTTGGTGCTAATAACTTCTTTGTGGAGCCTGCGCTTCTGTCAATGCACCGTGAATTTTCTCTGGGCGTCACTAAAGTGCTTGGATGGCCATGTGGGTCGGAGCGTCTCAGAGATCCTTGTTTACTAAGGAAAGGGACAATATGGGGGGCAAGGTGCGGAGTTATGCCAGTCTTTGGTTAACACACAGGGCTGGGATTCAGAAAATCTAGGCTCTGCCACTGATTCCTCTGTGACCGTGGCCTAGTCCATACCGTTCTGCCTTGGTTTACCCTTCCATGAAATGGGGATATAGTATTGACTTTCCTCAGAGGGGTCCTGCTACGACTCTCTGTGGTCTACCTGCAAGCCTCAGTGTTGAGCCCATCTTTGCAGTGCCTTCAGTGTGCCTTTCCTGCCCCTAGGGCAGATACAGCAGGTGAGGGGGCAGGTGAGATAAGCTGAATAGAGGGCCCAAAGGAGGATGACTGTGTGAGCAGAGTCTGTAGGAAAAACACTTCCCTGGAGATAGAAATGCCATGAGTGGTTTTTTCCTCCTACCCATGAAGGTTACAGCTGGCAAATTCTCTTCTACTGCCATAGGGGAGTCTGGCAGAGACCTCTTCTGCCTAATACACATGCCATGCTCACCTTGGTACTACAGCTGGATGGGTGGTAAAAACCTTGCAGAACTTGCTTGTACTGCACTCCTGAAAGGGCATGTACTTATACATGTGCTTTAGGTCAGCTCTGTGTTAGCATCATTGTAGGAAACTCACTTGACAGACTAATGCTCTAAGCTTCCTAGGCTTTTAGAACAACTGGGTCAAATCTCAGCAAGTTCAACTCAGCTCTTCATCTTCCTGGGTAGATAAACAGAGGTCCATACTCTACTCCATGTGAGAGTCTCTTGGATGAGATCAGGGTTGGGGTGGGGAATAATTCCTATATGACCGTGTATGACCATTAACAATCCTTTTGCACTTTCTTCATGAGTAGCAGTTTAAAGTGCTGGTGTTGGACAAAATCCACTCTGCTTCAGTGTGCTGATGCCCCCCACTCCAGAGAGGTGTTGTTTTAGGGGTCCTGTATTGTGTATAGCATATAGATTCTGAAGTGCTTTAGGGTGGAAGATGCTATATAAGATTTGATTCTGTGGTCTTAAGGTAAAATTCCTCATTCTGGTCCAGATTCTGCCCGTTTCATGCATGTTGAGTAGTACTTCACCCCACAAATAGCCCAATGGAGCCACGTAGTATAAGTGTGGCTGAATCTGCCCTTTTCAGAGGAAAAGACACAATGATTGGGCCCATTATGTATAATTAATTATTGCTATGCCATTATCTGGACTCCTCCTCCTCTCACCTTCCCGATGCAGGAGACAGGTACAGGCTTTTTTAATGCTGACAAAAATAAAACGAGGAAGACCTTTTGTAATGCAGCTATAAACCATTCTCCCTGTACGTTTAACCTTCAGTTTCTTCTTGGATCCAGCATTCTTAAATAGTCATTCTTAGGTGATAAAAGGAAAGCAAGCAGGTTTTGTGGAACACAAAACGCATGCTCCAACCTGATCTGCATTTCCAAGATAGTTAAAGGGGAAATCAGTTTCCCCGACTGCTTAATTGAGTGACCCTGAAATACTCATGGGCCAATGACATATTCTCCTTACAGCAAGTATTAAAAATAATTAAAAATTAAGCAGTTGTTGTTTTTCTGCGTAGTGGAAATTCCCACAAGACACCTCTCAGTGTATTGAAGGGTGCACAAGGAGGATTTATTATTTCCTGGTATATTGACTCTGAAAGGCCTGGGGATTACAGCTGCTTTGCACATGAATAGATGTAGTGTGTTGTACAAAAGGCGGGGTCTGTAGGATAATGTGTTTGGATGTGGGAAAGCTCTGACCCTCCCGGAGAGCAGGCTGGTGCCTGATGGCAGGAATCAGTTACATCTCAAAGGAACCCATTGCCCTGGGACAGGGCTTTAGCAAAGCAGCCGTGTTACGTATTTATTCCCCTGCATCCCCCTTCCCCTCCAAATCAAAGACATCTATTTTCAAACCTATTTCTGTGCATTTTTAAAATGGCCTCCGTGAAAGGTGCCAAGTTCAAGTCCTTTAGTCATCCACAGAACCAGCACCAGCAGGGCAACTTCCCTCCCAGCCCCAAGCTGGCAAAGGTGAAAGAGACATGCATGGGTAAGGAGTAGGTAAAGTTAATACAAGATTTGTGCCCAGCCGAAGCCACTCCTGCATATTTTGTGCATGGCACTTACCCTTCTGCATGGGCTGCCAGTGCAGTGACCCTTAGCCTTGTCCTGCTGCAGGGCTGCCAGGCAGTGTCATGGTAGTCGTGATTTAAGTGAAATGACAACCAAGAAGCTGAACTGACACCCTTTCCACACAGGCCACTGAACAGCCCTGGGATGGTAAAGCCTTGTTGACATTACTGACCTGTGCTGGATTCGAACAGGCAGTCAAGCGTTAAAGACTTTATGAACTTATGCTGCTCCCATTGATTTAAGTGGGAGTAGAAATGAGCCCTGTATTCCCAAGTAAGTAATTGACAGCAGGTTTCCTTGAGTCCTTAACGTAGCCTGATGAGAAAAGAGAGGGAACTGCCCTCTGATCCTGAACAGAAATGATCTCTGGAATGTGGGAAACGAGCGGATCAGGCCAGTGATCTGGATAGGTCAGTGTTCTCCTGGCACAGGCAGTATCTGGTACCAGGTGCTTCAGAGGGAGATGCAAGAAACCCCATAATGGACAATCACGGGATAACCTGCCTAGAGGGGAATTTTCTTTTTAACCTTATCAGTCAGTGGTTCTAACTGCCCTGAAGCATGAGGGCTTCTGTAGCTTTTTCAATATTTCATTCTGTCTGATATAACTGTGGATGTTCGCATTATCCATATCAATGCCTTGGCCTTTTTTAATTATGTCAGAGGCGGTGCCCTAATTACTGTAGTCTTTTTTAGGCCTGAGTAATTAGCCAATATTCAGGCCTTGCTCAGTTGCTTCCATTAGGAAAAGAAATTGATGATGGAGTCAGGTCCAGGCAACCCTGTTTGTTTTCAAAGTCCTGTTTCCCCAAATACAGTGGAAGCAAAAAACAGCAGGCAGTTTCCATACTCGAAAATCCAGGTCTGTTACTCCAGCGAGTACAGTGTCCAAAAGCAGCTCTGTCTCACTGCTTCCCCCCAGAGGCACACACACTACTGCTCTTCTCGCTTTCTGGCAGCTTTCTGCATACACACTTACAACCAATCAGTCCCCTAAACCCTGCATTTGCAATCAGTGCCAGGGAAACCCTTCAGCCTACGCAACTTACTTGCCTTGCCATGTGAACCATGGCCTTGAGTGATGCCTTCCAGCCACCAAGAGGCATTCAATTCTTCCTTCCATATAGCATGAAGAAAGGTGCTCAGCACACCCATCAACTTTAATGAGGTCTGTGATTGTCTCTAGATCAAAGACCCACTGGTGGAGTCATTAATTAACAATACACACACATACATTCTGGTTACAGACCTGACTACCAAGTTGAAACTTTGGCCATGTCTACATGATGCACCTTACAGCAGCCCAGGTGTGCCACTACAACAGGCAGCAGGTTTAAAACAAACATAAGGAGGTACTTCTTCATACAATGCACAGTCAGCATGTGGCACTTGTTGCCAAGGAATATTGTGAAGGCCAAAAGTGTAACTGGGTTCAAAAAAGAATCAGATAAATTCATGGTGGATAAGTCCAGCAATGGCGATTAGCCAAGATGGTCAGGGACGCAACCCCATACTCGGGTGTCCCCCCTAAGCCCCAGACTTCCAGATTCTGGGAGTGGGCGACAGGGAATGGGTTACAAAAAGGTGTGAGTAACACTTGGTGTCAACTGTTTGAAATGGGCCATCCTGATTATCACTGCAAAAAGGTTTTTTTCCTCCTGCTGATAATAGCTCACCTTAATTAATTAGCCTCTTAGAGTTGGTATGGCAACCCTCATCTTTTCATGTTCTCTGTGTTTGTGTATATATATAATATATAGAGTGTGTATATATATTTATATCTATATCTATCTATCTATCTATCTATCTATCTATCTATCTATCTATCTATATCTATCTATAATATATATATATCTTCCTACTGTATGTTCCACTCTATACATCTGATGAAGTGGGTTTTAGCCCACGAAAGCTTACGCCCAAATAAATTTGTTAGTCTCTAAGGTGCCACAAGTACTCCTCATTCTCTCCTTTGTGTTATGGTGCAATCCCACTTGGCCCCAACCCAGAATGAAAGTAACTTAAAGGATTTACCGATTTGCCGGAGTCCTGAGTAGGGGGTGTGGCCTCAGCTGGAAGAGGCAGGGCCTTTAAATCCCCGACTCAAGGGCCCCGGGCTCCAGCTGAGGTAGCATTTAAATCGCCAGCCTGGGGAAGCCGGTCTGGTCCGGCGTGGTGTACCGGCTCTTGCTGATACACCGGACTGGACTCTACTGGCTTTCTTTCACCTCTGCTCTAACCCTCCAGTCTCCCAGCCTGGATCTCAGCATGTGAGCTCCTCCATGGCTGCACTTTCTCATGCTCAGCGGCTGTCAGTTACAGTGCTGGAGAGAACAATGGAAGTGTGTCTTGTGAAACTGTCTTTTTCACCCTGCTGGGCAGGTGGGTTTTGTGGGACCCAGGAACATGTGCTCTGCTGGCAATAAAGTGAGGAGATTATGCCTGTTAAGACCAGACAGCTGCCTTGCAGGAAGAGCTTTCAAAAGCCAGAAAACAGGCCTCTGAGCCTGCCAGAGGCCCAGCACTCTAACTCCTGGGAGCGTGCTGTAGTTCCCGCTGACAGAGTTTGTGCGGTCTGAGCCCAGCCCTGAGTGGGAGTGCAAGGGGGTGCTGTGTGCTAAAAGACTTCCTCACCAATCCTCCTTGTACTGCTGGGGTACAAGACCAGGGGAGCCCAGTGTAATATACAGAGCCAGACTCACAAAAGAAGTGGAACAGGATGGGGTGACAGTGGGGGCCAAGATCCTGACTTGCTTCCTTCAGCATCAGTGATACGGTTATGAGCAAGCCCTGCTCCCTGGAATAAGCTGCAGCCATCGGTGCTGTTTTATAGGCACCCCCAAAGGGAGTCAAGCATAATGTCTCCAGGAGCTGCCATTGGGCAGTATACCTCTCCGGGACCTCCCACAGTGTAATGCCACAATCCACTCCTAGTGCAGTAGCCGCATCTGGTACTGATGGTGTAATGGCTCCAGAGGCTGGTAATGGGCTATGGAGCCTTTCACCTCTAAGGGCTGATCTGCACTAGTAAGTTGGGTCCACCTAGCTACATCGCTCAGGGCTGTAAAAAATGTGCTAAGCTGACTTAAGACTAAGTGTAGACAGAACTGGGTCCAGGGAAGAATTCTTCCATTGACTTAATTACCACCTCCTGTATTTACTGCATTGACCAAAGAACCCTTCCTGTCACTGTAGGAAGTCTACAGTATAACGCTGTAGTGTTTCTAGTGCAGACATACCGTCAGTCACTGGTTCCAATTCCGGCCATATCCCTAGTAGCAGAAATTCATCAAAGCATCAGGTATTATTTATTCCCAGTGATCCCTCACCACATCGTTAGAATCAGAAGTTCAGGCTACTGCATACAGACTCATGAAAACATCCAAAAGTTTGAAAGGAAGTGAGATTGTTAAACCACTAACTGCACCCCCTGCCTAAACCAGATGTTAAGCCCTAAAGAACTGAAGTGGCACAAGGAATTATTTTCCCAAGTTCCCCCAGCTCAGACTGACGGACCTTGATCAATGTTTTTCTCCACAGTAAGTGCTATGCAGATGGTCTACCCAGAACAGGGCTTCTATGGAGTACAAAGGGAAGTCAAACACCATTTCTAATTCAGCTTGTAGCACGGCACACTTTCATTATCCTCTGTCTGAATGCGGTGAATAGAGAAGCAGTGTGGGAAACTCAGAGGAACTCCAAACTCACACAGTTTGAGGGCCTGTAACATACTCTTGTCCTCAGTCTCACATCTGCCTGTAGCAGACACAAGGAAAGAGAGTAACAGAAAGAAAAATCTGATTTTAAAGAACTGCAGGGGTGGTTGAGGGGAAAGGCAGTGAAAAAAATCATGTTACTGTAGCTGGAGAGAAATTGCTGGAAATTCAAATGGGGAGCTCTGAGTAATATATAAACCCTCCTCACTCACAAGCAGCAGTACAGGGAATGACAAGGCGGGAAGAGCAGAGCTAGGGCTTGATCCAACACTCATTCAAGCCCAAAGAAACAGCCCCCTTGAGTTCAGTGGAGCTATACTGCTGGGCCTGTATTAGGTTCTCTGATCCATACCTGCGTACTGCCTAATGCTTTGTCTGCTCTGGAGTATTCAGTATGGGCTTCTGGGTTTTGCAAATGACGTCCTTGGTGCAGCTCTGTTTGTCAGCTCTTAACGGCGAGAACTGAGGCCACAGCATTCCAGGTGTCTGACTCCTTTCATGCAGAGATCTCAAAGCCCTTTGCTAATATTAATGAACCAGGCCTCTTGGAAGTGTTATTCTCCCTGTTTGACAGTTGGAGAAACTGAGGCACAGAGGAGTGAAATGATTTGCTTAAGGCCACACAGTCCATTAGTGACAGAGTCCAGAAGTCTGAAGTGGCCGTCAGTTCCTCTAACAGACCCAGCTCTGCCAGGACAGCTTCTGTCATCAGGGGACAGTCTGAACAAACATCACTACCCTCTGCAGATCAGTGTGTTAGCAATAGTGAATGTTGGGGTACTTGTCCACTGGCTTTGCACCTTAATTGGGGGCTCACTGTTTCCTTACCCAGTGAACTCAAATCCACAGAATTCTCAAAACTCAGTCAAAACCGAGTAATCTTTCATGTAGAGGCCATCCCTGCAAAACCACAAACTGAGCCCAGATGTCCTCATGACTGGGCCAAGGTTTGTGTGTTGTAGCAAAACAATTGCCAGATGTGGGCTGAGTCCTGAGTTGGCAGTGAAGGCTGGAGCCTGATTTGTGCTGTTTTGCTGTGGACATAGGCCCCGACTTTACCCTGCGCCAAACAGCTGTTTGGGGGAGAAATGGCAGCGGCACACTCAGGGGAGGAGACGGAGGCGGAGTGGAGGTGAGCTGGGGCGGGGTGGGGGGGAAAGAGCGGGGAGCTGCTGGTGGGTGGCACCCACCAATTTTTCCCTGTGGGTGCTCCAGCCCTGGAGCACTCATGGAGTTGGCGCCTATGGCTGTGAAGGTTTTGTAGCTCTCTGATTCACAGAGCCAGAGAGGAAAGACGGCTGTGTGAGCAGTGGGAGTCCTCTGGATTATTGCCACATCTGTTGTGCTTCCTGCATAAACTTTGCAAAGTCACTGAGGGCCTGATGGGTTATTTTCTTCTTCTGCTGCTGCTTCTTCGATGCCCACGTGTATGTCTGCTTTACATTTGTGCTCAGTGTGTGTGACGGACCAAATATGGATTTGCAATGCAAGCAACTATTTATCTACCTACATGTGTAATTCATGTGATTTGGACACACAGAGGAAGTACACTAAAAAAAATAGGCCCAGATCTTTATGAAAATCAGGCTCTTGGCCTATTGGATCCTCAGTTATCCTGTGAAATGGAAAATCCTACCCTATTTGTTCATAAATGCTTGAAAAGGGCTCTGAGCTGCTTGGATAGAAAAGCCTGATTCTAATTGCAGGTATGCTGGTGAAAATCAGGGATAATTCCCCTGAAGATGATGGAGTCACTCTGGATTTACATTGGTGTAGCTAATATCAGAATATGGCCCTGGAAGTGCCAAATTATATGGGTCAAGTCCATAAGTCCTGCTCAGGCTTTACTCAGGCTGATATTCCCATTGGCTTCAGTGAGGGTTTCTTCACAGAAAGGTTTTCAGGATTTGGCCCAATGGGAGTTTTCCCTGAGTAAGGTCTCCAGGGCTCTGTGCTAATGTTGTATATCCAAGTCCGCCAAGATCTTGCCGCCTTTTCCATCCCTCACACAAAGTTTCTTTTCTCCTAAGTACCCTACCATGGTAAGCGGCTTATTAACATAAGGCTGTGGAAGTTTGTGTACCCCCAAGTTTCCCACACCATTTCTTAACTATATTCATTCTCCACACAAAGGAAGTGTGCCTGGCTACAAACCACATTAGCAATGGTGCTTGACTTTGCATTGTGTTCAGTGGGAAACCCTACTCCCAAAAGGCCATCTGGGTAGCAGTTATCAGAAAGGAAGCAATCAGAGCAGTGATGATCTCTGAAGACTTGGGAAAGCAGCAGCTCCTTTAAAACGCCTTGAAAGCTAACATCTGGCAGAGAGGCAGGAGGCGGGATAGTGTTTACTCCACATTTCAAGTATGGTACCTGTATGTAGGCTCTTACGGGCATCATCTGTTTTCTTTCCAGTGCCGTGTGCTCTGGTCCCACAGTAGAAAGCAATCATTCTGGGACATAAATTAATTCCAAATTCATGGATCCCTCATGTAACTCCATTGACACCTGTAGCTTTACACTGGGGATGAATCCAGCTCATTGCCCTTCTTTGGGGTTTCCAAAATCAAACAGGAGTTACAGCAATTCACTCTTGTGTCATGCCAAAGCTAGTTCTTCACTGGTTACTTAATTTCTCTTGTTGATTGCAAAGCCACAGAGAAAATAATGGAGCCGTTTTTTTAGTTTATTTTTCTTGGGATTAGAACATTTGTTCCAGGAACTATGATCTCCTTGTTGTGTTACTCAGCGGGAGGCAGGGAAAAGCCGCTGTCAAGCCAGGGAGACTTTGCACTGATGTCACTTTACAGACAGTAGATGAACCCCACAACAACCAGTGAAACAGACCTTGCAATCATCCCTCTTTTACAACTGAAGCTCATAGCAGTTAAGTGACTCACTCAAGGCCACAGAGCTCATATCAGAGTCAGGGCTAGGACTTGGGGTTGAAAGGCTCCCAGCCCCAACCCTACCATAATCAAATGTCTCTTGCAAAAAGGTCCATCACATTTCAAACATACCAAAAAACCAAACAGAACTAGAAAGTACTTCCCCTGCAGGGCTTATAGGCAGGATCCTTGGGGGAAATCAAGCCAGGATTGTATTCCACACCATTTAATTTCCTGCAAGTGTTGATCTAAAGCTTTCCAAAAGCCTTGGGGAGCTGGTGGGGGGCAGATATTTTGTGCTTTTTTTTCCAATGCGGCAAATTCTGCAGTCCTTAATTGAGTGAAATTACCATTAACGTCAATGCCGCTATAGCAATTCAAGGTGGCAAGATTTGGCCCTGTGTAATTATTTGATTACTCGGACTACCTTCGGCTGAGAAGTAAAAAGTCTTTTTGCAAATTCTTTTATTTTCAAAACGTGTGCTCTCTAAACAAGGGCCAGCTTCTCAGCTGGTACAAATGAGTGAGCTCCCTTGACTTCCATAGAATTATTTGGATTTATATCAACTGAGGGGACAAAAGTGACTCTAATTACTCCAGCACAGTCAACTAACAGCTATAAGGATCTGGCCAGTTCTAACTGAGTCTGACCCCAGTGTTGTCTGTTCTGAGGCATAGCACGAAATCTCAGAAGTGGCTGGAAGCCCAAACTGTGATAGAAAACAGACACATACAGCCCAGCTCAATTGTGCACTCCCATGTCTGTGCTAACAGGCTTTACCACGGAAAGTTCATTTGTCTTCCACACAAATAAAAGTCCTGAGATGGGCCAGAAAACTCACAGGGCACAGGTGCTCCCTCCCCCCAAAAGAGGGTAAATGTGGAGATGCTTTGATTGTTCTGTACAACTGGTTATTACAGGCAGGGGCATCTAACGCTTAAATCTGTTTTGATTAGATTAAAAGGTGGGGCGTACGTGTGTGTGGTTGATGTTGCAGGGAGAATTTATGGCTCTTCTCGTATCTGGTTATTAGTAAGCTCATCTGCAAAGCAGGAAGTATCTCAGGCAAAGCTGTTAGTCGAGTGTGCGAGCTGGGGAATTGGCAGGTTTCTCCCTATGTGTCATTGGCTAATCAGCCCTAGAAAGGAGTTTGCTGCTTGAGTTTCTGTTTCAGAGGCTATTCCTCAAAGGGGCACGGGAGAGCAAACGATGGGGGCTCTAGGTGGCGTTACTTGGGCTCAGAATTAATCCACACGCTTTGGAGGAAACATGTGAGATGGTGTCACTAAACTTTCCCACAACTTGACATAAAAGACTCAGAGCTCAACAGCTGCTGTTCTGTACAAAAGAAGTGAGCCTATTCAAGTGCAGTACAATGGGGGAAGGAAAAGCAGATCCTGGAAGAGGTCACTTAAGCGTTACCTGGTTTTAAGAATAACTGAATTCGAGAGAGATGGCGAAGTGTGTGCATGTGTATTCACTTTCATATACGTTACACACAGTTTTATACCGCATTCCATGGCAGGATCCGCAAACTCTTAACAAATATAAACTGAGCCTCATAAGAATAGTGGGAGAATGGACTATTATTATCCCCTTGTCAGAGATGGGAACACTGAGGCACAGAGAAGTGAAGTGACCTGACTAAGTTCACACCATGAATCTGGAACAAATTTGGGAACAGAACCCTGTGCTTCAGCAGCCTGGCTTCATGCTTTAACCCTACCCTTGTGAAGTAACTAATTGGAATGGAAGACGTGTACTGTTTTTATCAGGCTGACTCCATGCAATTCTAAACATACAGATGGTGCAGAAATCAAACTGCTTCCATTTGATACTCAGCTTATCTGTGTGTGAGTTAATTTAATGCTCAGAAAAGTGAGCGAGGACTCATTGTCATTCAAGCAGGCGGAGTGTAATCAGGTGTAGTGCAATTTATTATTTATTATTATTATAATTATTATTATATTTTATTTTATTTACTGGAAACGTGCAGCTCTAAGAATACATCTTAATATCCTAAACAGCAGCATCTCTTGCTAGTTCAGTCCTGGGTCTCTCTACAGCAGAGACTGCCAATAACATCAGTCCTAATATGGATTGTAGTCTAGAGAAGAATGGGAATCAGGACTCCTGGGTTCTATTTCTAGTTGTGTTTCTGACTTGCTGCGTGACTTTGCTCCATGCCTCAGTTTCCCCATTGGTAAAACGGGGATAATCACCCTAAAACCTGCCTCATGGTAGGGATGAAGGGGAGTGAGTTTTGAGGCTAAATTACTGTTCATTATATGTTCTGAGATCCTTGGATGAAGGTAATGCATAAAGGCAAAAGTATCACAGATATTCAGCAGCCACTAAGATTTCTCCCTATCGCCTCCGGATTCTCTCTCTCAGTTAAGAACAGATAAATAAAGTATTACTGTGACTATCCTTCCCATATGGGGGAACTGAGATTTTCAGTTGTGAAGTGCCTAAGGTCACACAGGGCATCTGAGAACAGAACTCAAATCTCCTTCCTCCCTGTCCTCTGCTTAACCACAAGACTGTTCTTTGTATAAAAAAGCAAATAATAACACTCTGGATAGATGTGTGTACCCACAATGAAGTGCATTGTTTATCCTTAACCTGACCATGGAGTCCACGCTTTGTTTTGAGTAACGTGACACTCGCATTAATGTCAACTGAGGAGTAACTTCAGAATCTGGCTCATTGTTATTAAAACAAACCCACAAAAAACAATCACCCTGGTTTTAAAATAGCAAAATAATAGTTTATTTTCAATATCTAGTGAACCCAGCAATCTCCAATGAAGTGTGCTGCCTGCTTTCATCGGTGTGTCCGTGTTTGTGTGCGGGCCCGAAGTGTGTGCCTGGGTGTGTATGTTTTCAACAAAGACACAATTCCATCTTTTCCTCTGCACAGATTAGCTTCTTTCCCGCCATCAGCAACTGGCCCCCGCATTCACCATTGTATGTGCACTGAATATTATGTGTGCCCGGAAAGCTATTGATCTGCAGCGTCAGTCAGCAGCCTTTGCTCACTGAGGGCCAGCTCTTTCCCAGCTTTTAACATGTAATTTGGATCCCAGTCTTTCACGTACCACACACTCCCCACCTGCTCATCTGGGAGAAGGTCATTATCCCCCAGCTATTCACTGGCGATGGAGCATGCAAGAATAGATGCTTCTTCTATTGTCCTGCTTATCTCTGATTGGCTCTGGAGTGTGGGAAACTCAATCAAGTCAGAGACCCACAGATTCTCAACAAGGCTGTGCAGTATAAATATAGGGCAGAGGCAGCTTCCAGCAGCACACTTCCACAGGACGTCAGCACGACTGAGATCTGCCTCCTTAGCTCAGGACAGATGGCCCCCAGCACTGTGTTCATGGAGCACAACAACCTGCTGACACCAAAAGAGAAAAACAAAGTAAGTACTGGCACAGTCTGCTTTGCTGACTGCTTCGGTGAAACCAATGGGGCTAAATCCTCAGCTGGTACAAATAAGTTGCTCTATTTCTATGCTAGTTTACACCGGCTGAGGATCTGTTCCATAGTACACACATGCACTGAAGCTGTGGACCAAACAGTCCAGAGATGTGGCAGAGTTAGGGTGTTTTCTAAGCAAATCTTTTGTCCTGCTTTTTGCAGCTAAGGAAGCCGGTGGTGGAGAAAATGCGCCGGGACCGGATTAACAGCAGCATCGAGCAGCTGAAACTCCTGCTGGAGAAGGAGTTTCAGAGACACCAGCCCAACTCCAAGCTGGAGAAAGCCGACATCCTGGAGATGACTGTCAGCTACCTGAAACAGCAGAGCCAGCTGCAGATAAAGAGTGAGTATCAGACTTGAGTTCAGTCCTGGCTGTGTGCAAAGCAGGGATGTGCTGTACAAAGCTCCAGAGAGTGACCTGAACAATGAGTCTAAATCATGGTCTCTTTTCTCCTCCCCTCTCTTCCTTCTCTAGCTGCAGGATCCCTCCATAAAAACTCTCAGTTCGACTTCAAGGAGGGCTACTCCCGGTGCCTGCAGGAGGCTTTCCATTTCCTGTCTCTCCATAAAGTCCAAACAGAAATGCAGAGTAAGCTCTTGAGTCACTTCCAGAAGAGCCAGTTGGCTGCACCAGAGGTCGTCTGCTCCCCTTCCAGCCAGAACACCCGAAAGCAAGCATCCCTGAAGGACGTCAATGCTCTCTGGAGGCCCTGGTAGATTGTGGGACTAGGGGCAGGAAACGCTTGCTGTATGGACCTTTGTCTTTTGTATTCCAGAGGATGGGTGTGACTGCATTTGATCGTCACACCCTGATCCTCTCTATGTAGGGAATATTATTTCCCATTTTATTTATGTGTGGAAAGAATGGGATACTTTTGATTCTTCAGTTTCATGTGGGATCCTGTGGAAAAGGTTCAGGTATTCTGTTGAGTGGTATTTAAGCTGTGCAGACACTGGTGATAGCAACATACACCAGGGCATCCAGTCTAGAGGCGCGTGTCTTCATAATGAAGGAGATTTCTGTAGGTGGCTAAAAGTTATCAGTGTTACAGTTGTGTTAAGATTGTAACAGATAGCGGTCTCTGTAGGAGAGAATTCTCTAATTTTGCTTGTAAAAGCTGTCAGCTTTGCTAGCAACCTTTGCTCACTCTTAATTTAGGACGAATTGAGTACCTTACTGTTGGTGGATGGTTTTACAAGTTCTGTTGCCCTCTGTTTGCTTGCGGCGCTTGCATAGCAGCAAAGAGAGATTCCTAGCTTCTGTTCACCCATCACACTTTAGGGCTAGCAAGAGGTCACTAGATAAAACTATGTGGAATATTTCTACCATTTTGCTGCTTTTTCTGTTTAGGAAAATAATATTTTAATGCTTTATGTTAAAGAAAAAAGAAAGTAGGTGCAAGGTTTGGTGGTTCAATGTTATACATTTTGGCTGTCAGGCTAGCTCTTTCCAGCATGTTCATTATTATAATGATTGTTCTCTGTACTGAGCGGTTTCATTCATTGTGGATGGTGGATTTCTCCTATGCCTGGGAATGGCCCTGTGGGCTCTGTGCATACTATGTATGCATCTGTATCACATGTCTGTAGAGAGAAATAAAAATGCATTTGTGTGCAACTGCTGGCTAGGTTTCCTTCTTGTCAGCTACGTGCAGCTGCGTGGACCATTGAAACACTCTTTACTAACTTAGCAACACCACAGTAATTGCAAGAGGAGACTTTTCAAACTAAAGGAGCTTGTGTTCGTGCCTATCCTAGGCACTGACATAGCCCCCATCACTGCAATAGATGAGACCTCACTGCCTGTAACATACTTATCTGCACGACAACCCTGTGAGGTAGGGCATTGCTATGATCCCCATTTGTTTCCAAGGCCCTTATTTTACTAACTGTCTTGCCCAAGGTCACACAGGCAGTCTGTGGTAGAGCAGAGAATTCAACTCCCCATTCTCAAGCCCCAGGTTTGACCCTTAACCACTGGCCTATCCTTCCTAGACCGTGCATAATTTCTGCAGGGATGAAAGCAAAGGTTAGACACCTTTAGCCCACTCAGCCTCCCTTAAGCTCTTTTGCCATCACACCACTGCCCCAGGAAGCATCGGCATCTGCATTGGAAAGTGGCTCCTGCCATTCTGGTCTCTCTTAAAATCCAGGGACCTGACTCTGATCAGTTAGGGCAGTGGATTTACACTGGCCTAAAACTGATGTAACAGAAGAGGGAAGCTCCTGGGCTCTCTTCCCTCCTGCTTTATACTGTTGAATGACTAAAGGACGTACATTTGGCAGGAAAAGATGGTTCCAGGCACACACCTGTTCATTTTCTCCATTGCCCACTGTGGTACTTAGACCTGATGTTCTGCAGTGAATCCAGAGTGACCCCTCCCAGCCAGGGTAACATCAATGCCAGGCAGTACCAAGCCCTCTCCTGGCAAGAAGCTGGGCCAGGTCACCTTGGATTACCCAGTGCTGCTGAGGCCCTTGCTTTAAATGAATGGTTCCAGTACAGACAAGTGCCACCAGCCAGAGGCCTTTGAAAAGGGCCCCTCGCCTGTGTCACAAAGATCCCGGGTACTGGCTAAAATTAAAAAACCAGTCACCTACATTTTTATTTTTTTATTTATGTTATGTTATTTTAAAAAATACTAGGAAGACCCAGAAGGGGGCAGGGCTCATTCCCCTCACATCACTGCCTGAGGGTCTGGCTGGGCCTCAGCAGAACTGGGCTCAGTTTCCAGATCTGCAGCAGACTCCGTGTGAGCTGCTTTCATCCTTTTGCAGCCATCCCAGTTACCAAATCATGAGACTGTCCGGGGTTTGCACAGACCCCCAGGGCAGCACCTTCTGACCCAGGCAATGGGAGTGGGTGTGATGTTGCTGGGAAGAGTAGAGTGTCCTGAGCAGGACTCTGTTCCTCACTGAGAAAGCACGGGACTCTGCCAGACCATTTGCTCCCGCAGGATTGTGATTGGTTTTTGTAACGATAGGGACTGGAGGGTTCCGTTCAATTCTCTTGGTAATTTGCAACACACTGTTTTGAACTGAAGTTGGCGTCTCTGATTCCTTGGCCATGGGGGCTTCATAAATAAATGCTGCACAGTTTATTACAGTGTGTACAGCACATAGCACAATGGGGCCTTATCTCAGCTGAAGCTTCTACCGTAACACTCGTAATAACACGTCTTCCAAGCAGTGATTAGGCCTCAGTTGCAGAGATGTTGCTGTACCAACGCAGGCGTAGTTTGACTTCTATATTTTGGGATGGGGGGGAGCTCCAGCAAGGCTAGAATGACCAAATGTTCCGTTTTTATAGGGACAGTCCCCATATTAGGGCCTTTTTCTTATATAGGGGCTTATTACCTCCCACCCTCTGTCCCAGTTTTTCACATTTGCTGTCTGGTTATCCTAAGCCAGGCCAACTGGGTTGCACATGGGGGAAAATTCCATGCCTGCCTGACGCTTGCGGTTTGGAGGAGCAATGCCCCCTTATACCCCTCCAAACTACGTCCATGTGTACAAACTACACCATCATGCGGCATTGTGGTAGTATTTATAACCCATAAATGCCCTTAAAGGAAAACATTTGACAATGTCTATGCTGTTAGTTTTGCAGACTGAGTATTTTAACCTTATGGCTCTAAAACACCTGCAAGGATTTTAAACGAGATTTCAAGAGAGCACGTCTCCTTTTCCACCACCTATTGTCTCTCATCCTATTCTCTTCCTCCAGGCTGCCAGCTGCACAGGAGAAGGTGCCCTGCGCTTCTAGACTGGGGCCTAGAGCTGGCCCGGTGGGATTTGAATTTGTTTACAAGGACTGAAACTGAGAGGCCTTGGAGACACATAGCAGGGAAACAGCTGCCTTGCAGAGCATGGACAGTAAACAGCATGATAGTGATTAGTCACTGTAGTCACCTGTGGACACTGTTTAATTTTAATGAGCAAATGTCATGGGGAGGAAGGGGGCAGTGGAAGCTGATTTTACGGAAGCTCCCCAGGCACCATTTATGGCATTACGGTCATATCCACGCCCGCTGCAGTGCCACACACAGGATAATTTGGTATTTCATAAAACACATACCGGGGGAAATTTTCCTGCATCAGCACAGTGGGGATCCTGTACAAATGCGTATGCACCCATTAAACTTTGAGAGCTCTAGGTTTGCTCTCCTCTGGGTTTTTCTGTGGCACCGATCCTGGCAGTGTCTGAGCAGGCAGATGGTTGTGGGCACAGGCCAGCTTACTGCGCAGCGCCTGCCAACACATGCACTCGCTCGGTGCACTGGAATGTGGAGCTCTGCTGGTGCATGCCTCACTCCTACGTTTGCTAGTGCAGCCCACAAGGTGCCTCAAATGATCTGGCACTGGGATGTTTTTTGGTTTCCATGCTTAATGTCTCCTTAAAGGGAATGCTCTCAGCGTAACAACACCACTTCTCACTTCTGTCTGCTCTGCTTTACTTAACCCTTCATCCGAGGCAAGACTTCTAGCTCCCAGAAATGATCGTGATTCGAAGGAGCCTGGTTTCCCAGGACCCGCTGTCCCCACAGCACTTAAGGGTGAATGGGAGAGGTTGGGCTCTCAGCACTTTTGAAAACGTGGCCCCATTATTTAGGCATTTACAAGCGATGCTGTGAAACTCTGGCCACATTCGTGTACAGTCAGCATCACACTTTTCTCCCATTACTCGTGCAGGTCTGTCGCACGGTGCCAGGAGAGAGGAATGCCATGAAAAGAGCAAGGAGGTGTATAGGCCGGTGGAGTACCTGGACATGCTGCTAGCTTGCATTTTGAAAGGGTTGCAACTTCATGTTGGCCCTTTAATCAGCCTGAACCCCAGCAGCTTCTGCAACAACATCCTGTTATGAAAGGAAAAAGTTCATTGCTGTGGCTTTGTGTTTGAAGAGAAGCTTTAGGCAGTGTCTACATTGCCACTTTCAGCGTGAAAATTTTAGTCATTCAAAGGAGTGGAAAAACACCCCCATCGACCGACAAAAGTTTTAGCGCGGTATAGATAGCGCCTCATTCGGGGTGGTTATTTTTTATCACAGGGAGAGCTCTCCCCTGGCGATAAAGCGTGACTACACTGCCCACGTCACAGTGGTGCCATGGCCGCACTGTAACGTGGGTGGTGTAGATATGCCCTTAGTTGTAATCTTAGCTGCCTGGGACGTGTGTGTGTATCTTAGGGTATGTCTATACTGGCAAGTTTCTGCGCAACAAGTTATACCACCTTTATTAAAGTGCTGGAATTAAACTGCTGTTGCATGTCCACGCTGTGCTCCTTGTGACAGTGGAGCGCATCCACATTAGCAGCTCTTGTAATGGCAAAGAGAGCAATGCATTGTGGTAGCTATCCCACCCTGCGACTGGCCATAGGGTGCTCTGGGAAGGGTTTGCAGTGCCTCATGGGGCAAGCAGTGTCACGTGATTCAGGTTTCCCAATCCCATTGTTCTGTGGAGGGAGGGGAGTGTGTGTTTTGGGGATAGAGAGTGTGTCAGCATGCTATTTTATTTGTTCATACAGCAACAGGAAGCAACCAGTCCTGAGGCAGGGAGAGCGGGAAACCACAACATCAGTGCCCGCCTCCCTCTCCAGCTCTCTGCACAGCAATCTCACACACACATCATACTTGTCCAGATAATCCTTTCCTGCCAGTTTCCTGAAAAGGGGGGCTGGTTAGTTTACTGCCAAATTGATCAACGCAGCCAGAAGCTGCTATTAGAGATCCGGGATGGACTGGTTTGTGAGACAGCCTGGCACTCTGGCCGTGGAGAGGCTACAGGGTGGGGGATACTTGGTACTTGTGAGGTTATTTCTTATTCATGAACTCAGCCAGGAGCCACTCGTGGAAGCAAAGCCATGTAGAAGAAATGGCCCCAGTGGCAGAGCGGGGCGGACCCTGCAGAAAGTGCTGTTTGAACAATCATGGTGATGATCTAGGAAGCACATCCCAATTCCTTCTCTGAGGCTCATCTACTCAGCAGAGCATCTGTGCAGCCTTCTGTATAGAGTCCTGTGGAGGTGAGGAATGCTAGGGAGCTGTGCTTTAGGTAAGGTGACTTGCACAGGGCAGGAGGGCTACGTGCAGTGCATGCTGTGATGTAATCTCGCGCTGCTTATATCTGCTGCTGCAAAGATCATTTCCCCAGCTTGTCACTTTTACCATGTCACTGGCTCCCCTTTTCCATTGCATCAAACACAACTTCTCCCTGCTCAGCCTAGCTCCATGCTGCCCATCATCTCTCATGTACTATCCAGCTGTTGATTCTCACCCATGCACCACGTGTGTGTGTGTGTGTGTGTGTGTCGGGGAGGGTGTGGGGGGCTGCCAAACCCCTTCCCAAGGCCTGAGGCCCCCTGACTCATCTACTGCCACTCATTGAATCTCTGGTTCTGCATCTGATCCCGGAGCCAGGGAAAAGGCATGAATGAAACGTGCAGTACCACTGCCCTTCACCAGGGGTTAATATCGATCTATCAATCACCTGACTTCTCTTCCTGATGGGTTAAATATCTTGTTTTTACTGGGTTTTAGCCACTTAGTGAGGAGTTGCTAGGCAGCTTAACAAGGGGGCGGGCCCAGTCTGATTTTTTCCATTGGTGTATTTTTGTGCTCTGAATCTGTGTGGGGGATGGGTGCGTTCACAGTGCACAGGGTTTCAGCTGGCATGTCTCAAGCTGTACCCTAGGGAAGACGCTCACCTTTCGCTATCTGGTTTTGAGGCAGGGGCTCAGGCACAAATCTGGATTGCAACTTTGAAGACCAGCTTTGTCTTTGGTTTGACATCTGACTGTTGCACTGAGGCGTCTTCTTGCACTGCTCCCGAAGAACACATTCTCAAAGCCACCCACCAAGAAAGCTGCAAGTACAACACTGGTCTTTGTAGTAGAGTTTGCAGCGTGCTTTGCACACTCTTTGAAGTATGCAAGCTTCCTGTGCGTGTGAGAAGTCAGTACGGACTTTTTAAAATAATTCGAATCCATGGTGCACACGTGAGCCCCTTTTGCAGGCTGTACGCAGTTTCAGAGCGTGAGATCCTGTCGAAGTGGGAAATCAGGCTTAGCAGACAAATCACTCAAAAGAATGTTTAGCAAACCTTCTCCAAACACCAGTTCTCTTCTGGGGTTAGCAGTGAAAGTCTGACCTCTGGAAATACAGGTCTTTATTCAGACCTTTGGAGGCTACTTCCCTTGTATTATTTATATTGCAGTACCCCCTAAAGCCCCACTGAGATCAGGAGCCCACTGTGCTAGCCACTGTACAAACACATACTAAGAGGCTTTCCCTTCCAAAGAGCTAGTCTAAGGGCATGTCTTCACTAGCAATGGTCAAGCGTCACCGTGGCAGTGCTTTAACATGGCTGTGTAGCCGTGGCACCAGCTCTGAGAGAGAGCTCTCCCAGCGCTGTAAAAAAGCCACCTCCAGGAGGGGAATAGCTCCCAGCGCTGGTGCACTGTCTACACTGGCACTTTACAGCGCTGAAACTTGCAGTGCTCACGTGTGTTTTTTTTCACACCCCAGAGTGAGAAAGTTGCAGCACTGTAAAGTGGCAGTGTAGACAAGGTTTAAATACAGAAAACTGAAAAATATAAGAGAACATGATCCAGTTGCTAGAGAGTGAGAGAGAGTATTATCATCCCCGCTTTACAGAAGACACAAAGAGATTAGGTGACTTGGGCAAGGTCACACACACTATCTGTGGCACAGCTGGGAATAGAGGAACCTAGATTCATGGATGCCAAGGCCAGGAGGGACCATTCTGAGCATCTAGTCTGACCTCTTGTGTAACAGGCCAGAGAACTTCCCGAAATAATTCCTCATGCTGATCTTTTAGAACAACATCCAATTTTGATTTAAAAATTGTCAGTGATGGAGAATCCACCATGACCCTCGATAAATTGTTCCAATGGCTAATTACGCTCATTGTTAACAATTTATACTGTTTTTATCCAACCTGACTTTGTCTAGCTTCAGCTTCCAGCCAGTGGCTCATGTTAGACCTTTCTCTGCTAGATCGACGAGCCCATAATTAAATATTTGTTCCCCATGCAGGTCCGTATAGACTGTAGTCAAGTTACCACTTAACCTCCTTTCTGTTAAGCGGAGTAGCTAGACTAAAGGAGCTTAATCACTACTAGGCTTGTTTTCTAATCCTTTCATCATTCTTGTGTCCCTTCTCTTAACCTTCTCCAATTTATCAACATCCTTGAATTGTGAGCACCACACCTGGACACACTATTCCAGCAGCAGTCACACCCGTGCCAGCTACAGGGGTAACTCCTCTGCCAGTTACCCCGCTCTAGTGGAGGAAGGCTGTGCTGACTGGGGAGGCAGCCACAGCTGGGGTCAAGCCCAATCAGGCCACACCTGGCCCTGTTACAAGGGCTCAGGGAGGAGCTGGGTCAGAGTCTCTCTCTAGCTGTGGAGAGAGAAGGACCTAGCTGCTAGGGAATAGGGCACCTGGAGCAGAGCAGCCCTGGGGAAGGACGAGAGGAGCTAGGAAGATCCAGCCTGGCAAGTCCCCTTGATAAAGGCCTGTGCGGGTACTGGGGCTGGGAGGTGCAGCCCGGGATTAGGCAGAGGAAGCTGGTCCAAACCTCCTTGCCAATGATGAGTGGCCATGGCAGACTGCCGTTTGCCCCAGTGAGCAGGGGCTAGATGACAACGGGCAGTCACTGCTGAGGCAAGGGGGGTTGAGAGGGTTGGGGGTTCCCCTGGGAGGGAAGACCCAGAGAATGGGGGTACTGCTGGGGCAGAACCCTGAGGTAATAGGCACCGGGGTCGGGAGAGACACGGGGGCCTAAGGCAGGCAAGAACCCAGCCAGCAGAGGGCGCTCCGAGTGCTGAAAGAGCTAATTCCTGAGACGACCAGCAGGAGGTGCCATACTGATGAATCTTTGCGCTGCTACACTCTGTGTATTGCATTATCTCTTCTGACCACAGTGTGGTACTAGGAGCTCATATTGCACTGATTATCCACCACCACTGCCAAATCTCTTTCTGAGTCACGGCTTTCCAGGGAGAGGCCCCCACTGTGTAAGTACAGCCTACGTTCTTTGTTCCTAGATGTATACATTCCCATTTAGCTCCCCACCATTCCCTTGCATTCCAACAGGCTGGCACCTCCCCAGTTAGACATACTGCAGAATAATCCCAGTGACACGTTTCCGCCCCAGCCAAGCTTCACTGACTGTGTGTTTCAGGTTGAGCGGGTGCCTGTGATCAGGAGGTGTCAGGAGGATATATGTAAGTCCCTGCACCCTTGTGCTCTCTGCTGTCCGTGTTTTGGCTCAGAACTGGCTGCTGTCCTCTGGGGATTACAAATTTGAGGCTGATTTATTCACAGCTGTTAAAACCTCTAGTGAAAGTTGCGGGTTTTATCACAATGAATCTATCCATTTTGAGTGCACTTTTCAGGCCATCACAAGAGGTAGGCTGATCCTTTCCAGGAACATAGAAGGAGCTGGAGTGTGCTGTCGTTCAGGCTCTGTTCTCCATTGTCAGACAGCACTCTCCAGTTCTTTACATAGGGTGACTAGATGTCTGGATTTTATAGGGACTGTCCTGATTTTTGGGTCTTTTTCTTATATAGGCTCCTATTACTCCCCATACCCTGTCCCGATTTTTCAC
Source organism: Dermatemys mawii (assembly GCA_007922305.1). Classification (NCBI taxonomy): domain Eukaryota; kingdom Metazoa; phylum Chordata; order Testudines; family Dermatemydidae; genus Dermatemys; species Dermatemys mawii. The sequence goes on along the minus strand of ML677380.1, from coordinate 3,998,037 downwards.
CCTTGCTGTCTGGTCACCCTATCTTCACATGTTCCTTGCTGTTTGCTGGCTAATTTAGCTGCTCACTAACTGGCCAGTCTGTTGAATCTTATCCACTCCTCTTCAGTTCCCAGAATGTAGCCATGTAACTTACTTCTTCCTCTGTGGTCTGTCAACCCTGCCCTGTCCAGTCAACTCTGAGGGGGTCTACAATGCCATTCCTGTGGCTGGAAGCCAGAGTAACTTAAAGCAGCCCTGAGACTGCTCTACTCTATGGCAGAGATCAGGTTAGTGCTCAGATGGAGTGCCATGGAGATGAACAGTGGCATGAAAGCTGGCATCATTTGCAGCTTGGTTGCCATGGAAGACAAACAGGAACCCACCCCATTATCCAGACACTGCTGCTCAGAGTCTGCCTATCCCACTTAACCTCAGCATGGGCTGCACTTTAACCTGACAGTCCTCTTGCCTTTCCAGGGGCCACTGATAATCGCTCTCCCCACCCCCTGGTAGAAAACAGTGAATCATAGAATCATAGAATATTGGGTTGGAAGAAACCTCAGGAGGTCATCTAGTCCAACCCCCCTGCTCAAAACAGGACCAATCGCCAACTTAGTGGTGGATTTCCTGTCTGAAAACCACCTAAATTAGTGATCAATGCTGGCCATAGGCAAAGGGGATTCTAGCTGTGAAACCCTCAGCAACAGGATCACATCAGCATGTGATGTGATCGCATGTCTGGCTGCCTAGCCCTGGCAGAACAGTGCAAGCTGAAATCTATCCAGGGACAGGGCTACATAAGCCTGGGTCGGATCTGTCTGTACAAGCATACCATAGCTGGCAGCTTTTATTTGTAGCCGTGTGGTGCCTATTCCCCCGGCTCACCCTGCACAGGTTCACTGCGCAGAAGGGAGGCAGTGATGGGTGGAAAGCTGAGGCAGCTACAGTACCAAGAAACAACCTTTATCGGTGCTCTGCCCGGAATTCATTCACATTTAATGACCCGTAATCCCCACCCACAGTTATTTGAAACCCCCCAGTTCTCATCCTGAAAATGAAACTGAAAAGGATGGAGACATTCATGACCCTCAACTTCCCCTTTAATATAAAGGGTGTTTTCACCGAAAGCTCAATTTATCCAGCCCACTGAGATTTGGACAGGCTGAAGGGGGTTCTGATCACTAAGGCTATGTCTACACTTGCAGAGTTTTTGCACGGCCAGGTTCAATGGTGATAGGGAACCGGTGAAAGAAAAGTGCTGGTTTCTGTACTCAGTCACTTCCACAGGCATCAGAGTGTGTTTACATTTGCAGCACTTCCATTCGCAGGAGAGCAGCACACTGAGGGCAGCTATCCCACTGAACAGCTCTCTCCATTTTGACAATAGGCCTTGTGGGAAGGGGAGGGATGATCAGAGCATCCTGGGTCCCTGCACAGCCGCCTCCTCTCCCCAAAAACGGATCAGCTCCAGGAACTCAGCATTGCTCCAAGCAGGGAATCCTTTGGTCGCTGAAGCAGCCATTGTCACCTGGCCAGATGATAAGTGAGCACTTGCCAAGAAAACAGGAAGGGGAGTTTCAAAGTTCCTGGGGGTTTTATGGGGGAGGGGTGGATGTCTGTTTACCTGGCATCAGGGCAGCAGAGGTGCTGGCCAGAGTGGTCACCTAGGCACTGTGGGATATCCTGCGGAGGCTAAGAGCTCTGTAAACAGGAAGAACATGTCTCCACTTGCACATCACTGCAAAAGTATCACCGGTAAGAGCTCTACGCATCTCATGGAGGGAGGTGGTTTCATTGGCAAGCGGAGATGGTCCCACGGTTTTTGCTCAAAAAAGGGGACTTTTTCTGCTTTAAATGGCAAGTTTAGACATGCCATGAGTAAGGCAGGACCCAAAATTCAGTCCCTGAACCATTGCTTTTCTCAGGGCTGTCAGTTACTTACTTTGTAATTTACCCAGCCAGATATTAAATAAACAGCAATGTTTGGACTTTAGAGTATGAAAAGAATCCATGGATTAACCTGACATTACCAGCTTGATGGGTTGTTAATCAGTGTTTAAAGAAACATACAGAGAAGTGTAAACCTCTCTGTGGCACTCTGAAATAGTAGCATTTTGGGCAAAAAGGGTTTTACCAAAGAATTCCTAGGTTCTTTCTTGCCAGCCTCCTACCCAGACCGCTAGCTCTGCTAAACTGTAGCTTGACTGGCAGGTTCTTTCAGTTGACAGAAATTCCCTTGCACCCTTGGATTCCATCACCTCCATAAGGTGCTTGTAGGGCAGGAGCTAGTAGAATCGGGGAGTGTAGGGTAAATCTGTGTTTATACCTAGCTAGAAGAGCAGAACTTCAGGCAGTCGAGGAGCTGCTTTATCTGCATTTTTGATTTAACCCAGCAGTAAATAAATGAAGGGGAGGTTTGTATTTTTGCAGCAGACGTGCAGGGCCAGTAAAGAACAATGCCTCTGGGCATATGATCTCAGACAGAAAAAAGGAGGGAGTTGGGGGGAGCAAGATTTAGCAATAGGCAACTTCCTCTGCACACGCCTGGCAGTTGATTTGGAGTGTGGAGGGGAGCTAAGTTGAGTACAAATGTCATGGCGAAGGTGTGGGTCAAAGCAGAGACAGGACTGGTAAAGCCTCAGTGTAACCGCACTTGTGATCAGTGACCCCAACTGCAGAGACCTCTGTGCACTGAGTGGGTGATATAAGGAATCAGCCAAGGCAATGGGAACGTGGAACTCCAGAGCTCTGTTCCCAGCTCTCCCACTGACTCGCTGAGTGACCTTGGGCAAATCACTTGGTCTCTCTGTGCCTCAGTTTTCCTCTCTATAAAATGAGGATCATGATGTTGAGTCACTTCCTGGGGGCACTGTAAGAATTAGTGAGTGAATATCTGTAGGATGACAGACACACAAAACCCCCTCAGAGTATCTGACCCTAAACAAGGGTGCCTTGTTTGAATGACTCCATCTGCCCCAGTTGTGGAAAACTAGGGAAAGTTCCCCTAACAAATGCTCACATGGCCCTTCTCACATGTCCAGTGTGACGAGCGCAGCAAAAAGGGAAATGAATCTCTCCGCAGCTATCGAAAACGACAAGGGAGCTGTTGTTGCTTGTAACCGTGGGTGGGAGGTCAGCGGCTCATGAGGGGCCAAGTCACATACCCCAATTCAGACTTTATGGGACTAGTACAAACTGATGAGCACTATTCACTTCTGCAGAACTAAGCCAATTTATACCGGCAGAGAATCTGACCTTATATCTACCCATTTATTGCACCAACTATATCAGAGCGGGGCTTGTGCAGTTGGTCTTTTCCTTCTCAGTGTAACTGAAATCACAGGCTACATTTGTCTTTTTCACCTTTTAACAATTTCAAATGCACTCTACAACACCATTCCTATTTTCTTTTCCTCATGTATAACGTAACATGAAAAAGGTACAAGCAGTTAACTTATTGTAGAACGATTTGCTTAGTAGCAGGTTGGTGGGTACAGTTTACCTTCGCACACTGTTGTTTCTTACTGCTTGTTCCAATTTTGCATTAGGCCCGTCTACATCTGAAAATTAGATGGACCTAACGTCTTCGCTCACATCTGTAAAAATGTTGTGCCCTGCATGACACAGTTAAGTTGATCTAACCTCCCACTATAGATGCCTCAAGGTCAATGGAATGATTCTACCATAGACCTAGATACCACCTCTCAGAGAGATGGGTTAATGACACTGATGCAAAACCCCACTCTCTCAATGTAGGACGCAGCTACACACTAGTGCGGTAGCTGTGCCGCTGTAATCATGGTAGTGTAGCCAGACCCTTAGTTTACATGTCACTAGCCACACTGACAACATGTGACAACGTTACATTGTGGGTAGAGCAGAGAACTATGAATCAGGACTACTGGGTTCTCTTCTTGGCACTGCCCCTTCCTGAGAGTCTCTTCCTGAGTGTCATTTCACCGCATTGTGTCTCTCATTTCCATCCCCTGTTTCCGAGACACAATGCGGTGAAATGACTTGTCCAAAAGTCACTCAGGAAGGGGCAGTGCCAAGAAGGAGAACAGCCTTCAGTAACTGACAGGGGTCTGCTTGGGAAAATTACATTTTGCAAAAGTGCTTTAAGAGCCTCAGAGAAAAGTACCATGTTATAAAACCAAGTCAGGAGGGCAATAACCAAGAGAAAGTGAACGCCTCCTAGGGATAATCTCTGCTGTCCACACAGACCTGCACTTTAAGGAATGGGGTCTATTCAAATTCAGATCCAGTGCTAAGCCCAAGAAAAATATTTCCATGATTTTCTGCTGTTTTTAAGGTGCAGCAGAAAGTTGTTAATGTGCAGCGAGATCTTTCGTTCCCCTGCAGTGTTCAAGGGGGAGTGAAATGTTATTTTTAAGGTCCGAATAAAAATTAATGAAAGCAGGAACAACCTGAGAGTGAAATGGACTAAAATCACTAAAAACGAGAGTGTTGCTGACTGCTTCTTGGGCGTGCTGACAAATACGCAATGAACCCACGAAGAGCTTAATACAATTCTGACTGAACTTTCCTTTAAGGCCACATCTATATGTACAACGCTGCAGCAGCAGCTGTACCAATGCGCTGCAGTGTGTCTGGTGAAGATGTCCTATGTTGATGTGATGCTGTGTATAAGAAAGGTGACCATTTATATCACTGTTATCACTGTCACTGAATTTGCATGGATCTTATACAGCTTGTATTGTTTAAGGTGTCAGTGGAAAAGTTCTGATTTGCTAAGTATGATGATCTGTTTATATGCATGTATCACTTCTAAGTTATGAATATTGGCTGTGAACTTGGATCTCATACGCCTGTTGTGTTCCTGGGGGACTCCCCCACTCCCTAGGATAGAATTTACATCAAAGCTAGTCAGCTATGTGTGGATGGCCTGTCAAGGACGCTCAGCTCTCACAATGGGCCATTGAAGAAACTTCTCTCCTCCAGAAAGTTCTTCCTGAGGATGCTTTAGACAGAGAGGGGCCAACGGCCACCCCTGGTGAGTCCACAAACTGTGTAAGGCCATGTGCTATGCTCATGTGACTCTGGATTCCAGCTTGGGTCAGGAACTTTCCACAAACAGGGGCTCTGGGTTTTGTTTGGGATAGTAAAATTCCAAGCACGGGACGGAGGCTATAAAAGACCCCTGAGTCATCTCCATTTTCTCTTCATTTCTCTGGACTGGATTTGGAACAAGGAAGCTCTGAACAAGGACTGATGACCCCCAATCTGTTTGGGTGATTCTAGAGATTCTTTTGCAGATCAGCAGTTTATTCCTCTGCTACACACCTGATAAAGGACTTTGCAATCACCTGTAGTTATATGGTTCCTTAACCATTTGTAACTATTTTTTTATTAATAAATCTTTAGATAGTTTACTAAGGATTTGCTGACAGTGTGATATTTGGGTAAGATCTGAGATTCGTAATGATCTGAGGGGTATTTGTCTGATCCTCTGGGATTAGTAAAACTTCACATATAATGAATTAGGTTTTTAACATATTAGACCTGTTTATCTGGCTGGGAGCCAAGGGCTGAAATGCCTAAGGGGGACTGTATTTGGCTTCTGGTTAACTGAGGGCTTGGTTACACTGGCACTTTATAGCGCTATAAAGCCCCCACGAGCGCTATAACCTCCTCCCCGTCCACACTGGCAAGGCATGTAGAGCGCTATAACTGCTGAGTTATAGCGCTATTGTTAATCCACCTCCGCATGGGGAATAAGGGCTGTAGCGCAGCTGCTGTAGTGCTACAGGAAGAATGTGGACACCCACTGCGCATTAATTGGCCTCCAGCCCGTCCCATAATTCCCGTTCGAGCCACTCTGGTCATCACTTGCAAACTCTTTTGTCCTGTCCTCAGGTGACCACACATCAGACCCGCCCTTTAAAGTTCCAGGGAAATTTGAAAATCCCCTTCCTGTTTGCTCCAGCCAAGCGTGGCGTGCTCTCAGCGAATCCTTGCAGGTGATCATTCTCATTGATCTGATTGATTGCGTGGCGTGGTCTCAGGGAATCGTTGCAGGTGATCATTCTGATTGATCATCATGACTCCACATGCCATGCCTCCTCGCAATAGGTGATCCCCAGCATGGAGCAATGGCGAGGTGCTGGACCTCATCAGCTGTTGGGGGGAAGAGGCTGTTCAGTCTCAGCTGCGGTCTAGCCGCAGGAATTTTGATACCTATGGGCAGATATCACGGGCCTTGGCAGAAAGAGGCCATGAGCGGGACACTCTGCAGTGCCGTGTTAAGGTAAAGGAGCTTAGGAATGTGTATCACAAAGCCCGCGAGGCAAACGGCCGCTCCGGGGCAGCCCCGGTGACTTGCAGATTTTATAAGGAGCTGCACGCAATACTTGGTGGTGATCCTACGGTCACTCCATCGACCACCACGGACACTTCCCAGCCCACCAGTGAAGGGGGGGGGGTGTGAGGAGGAGGACGAAGACCAGGAGGATGAAGAAGAGGAGGAGGATGAGGACAAGGCGGCAGCGACCGAGGGCACGGAGGAGTCCCTGGACGCATGCAGCCAGGAGCTCTTCTCAACCCAGGAGGGCAGCCAGCCACAGCGTCCGGCGGTTGCAGGGGCCAGCTCAGCAGTGGATTGCGGAGGTAAAGCTGC
>ML677380.1:3859452-3987026 GCA_007922305.1 Dermatemys mawii | reverse complement strand
GCTTCAGTGGCACATCTTCCACTGATTAAGGTCTGTGGAATCATCCCGGGAGATTCTTCTCAGGGGGAAAGTGGATCTCTAGATTTAGCAGATGTAGAACAAACACAATAAACAGTAATTATAGTCAGACATTTCAGATGGTATCCTTTGTCCCAGAGCAGCAGCACTGCACCCTCAGGATCTGTACACGGGGAAGGTTATAACCTTCTCTTTCGTAACCCCGATCCTGAGCAGTGGCTGAGGAACACACACGTACCTCACGAGGCGGGAGTGACAGTAAGCAACCATTGAACGGCTCTGTTCATGGGGCCATCAGGGTCTGGTCCCCAACATGAATTAGAACAGCCTTCAGGCTGCTCTAGTTTACATCAGCTGCCTATGGCCCCAAAGGCCGTCTCAGCACATGAGGATCAGCTGGGGTTGGGTAGCAGGTGTTATGACCCCTCCAAAATCCCACTACAGTGGCCTGCTCCTCCAGTGGCCAACTGGACTGCAGGCTGTAGTCCTTTATATGTGGCTACTAGGAGCCTGATTCTCCACTGCCTTTGTCATTATTCACACCCAGGCAGATGGATGCAGAGTGGGTGCAAAGCACAATTTCAACTGCAGCTGAGTAGAGGACGCTGATTTGGTAGCATTTTGTATGCACCCTTTGCACAGATGTAAATACAACACAAGGTGCAGGGCAGCAGAGAGTCCGGCTCCAGATGGTTCTGTTTACATGGCAACACTTGTTAAATGGAGTCATCGTAACAAACCCCTCTAGCTCCTGTGCCCTGTACCATAGATCAGCAAGGATTGGGGGTGCACATTGATTTTTGTATCTGTTCTGTTTAGTTCTCATGTAAATGTGTTTGTGATGCATGTAAATTTCCTTTAGGTGCCAGACTGATAGTAAAAGAAAAATGCATGTATACAAAGAACACCTGGTGTGGCTGCGCCCCGGGGGATTTCTGCCGGCACAGTGCAGACCTGGACTGTGAAATGTGTAGTTCCTTCACCATCTGCCTCCCTGGCTTTAAGGTGAAAAGAAATGGTAAGACAACATAACTTCTGTAATAACATAACTTCTGTAGCACGGCAGGATACGTCCTAAATATTTTCAAATTCCAGCTGCCTTATCTTCATTCAATGTCCTTTGTGCATTTAACCTCCTCACTGCTGCGTTCTGTTGCAGCTTTTATGCTATTACACAACTTGGCACCATTATTTTGAGTCTTACTGTTCCTTCGGGATGTTGGTCCTTGTAATGGCCCAGGTAGGTGGAGCAGCAGGAGGTGCGTTTTTCCCCATGTACCTGTGCTCTATGAATAAGGAAGGATTTAAGTAGGGGCAGGAATAAAATGCCAGTGCAGACCTATTCTCAAAGTGCTAACTCCTGAACGGACCTAGATGGTATGCGACATGGTGGTGTTGGTGATAGTGGGGAGATGCGGATGGATACATTTCTGAGATCAAAGCTCCTTTTGGCCACACATTCAAGAAAGCATCTAGTTATGTCATCGTCTTTTACAGGCACAGAATTCAGTGACAACGTATGTGAGGTTTGCCCTGATGGAACCTTCTCAGCAACCAGCATGTCACACACCTGTCAGCCATGGACCAAGTAGGTGACTCTTACTACATGTCATTTTCCCTTGCACCGACTTTACATGCTGCGTTCTCTCCTTTTGTACATTATTTTTGTACCTGAATTTTGCGGCTATATCAGAGCTAGTTAGAGATGCCCTTAAGTTCAGCAGCTGGGAAACATAACCCTAAATCAGAAGGGCTGTGAGCTGTGTGTTGGGGAAATCTTTGCCCCAGGAATCCCTTTCCATACCCTGGGCATTCTCTGTGAGGGCTGGACTAACCTCAGGGTTGTTTATACCCGTGATATGGGATGGCCAGTGGATTCCAGCTGCAGCCCCCTCTGCCAGATCCTCACTGCACAGAGCCCAGTGACATGGTGGAGAGACTGTGTGGAACCAGGCCCTGGGCCATACTAGGACTGGCCAGCATGCAGTGAACAGCCCCAGTTCACGGCCAGAGAGCCCCATGGCTGCACAGGAGTGGGCAGGGTTTGCCCCTCATAGAACACAGATTACAAATACATATGGCACATTTCAGAATTAAGAGTTGAAAATCGTCTTCTTCTTTGATTATCCACCAAGTCCTAAAGACTTTTCTGACTCCTGGGCATGGGCTGCTAGGGTCCAGTTCAGCCCCTGACACAGACTACATCAATTCTGAGGCCTACCGGTGCCCATGGCCCCCTACGGGCCACTAATAAGGTGCAGAAATGCCCTGGCCATGCCCCCTCCCTCGGCCAATCCATCTCTGGTCTGCCCCCCGTGCCGCTATGGCTCACCTACGCCAGATGAGGTCCTATTCCTGCTGCACAGCCCCTCTGTCTCACAACCAGTGCAAAGGGGCTGTAGAGCAGTGGTGAATCCGGCCCTTCGGCTCAGTTGGGGTTTGCTCTGCAATGGACGGTTGTCTGAGGAGAGCCCACGTCAGCGTGGGAACACCACTTCCTGTGCTGCTTGGGTACGTCAGTGACCCTGACATTAAAAACACAGAACCCTACGCTGAGGTGAGGGCAGGTAACAACTTATGAGGTCAGTACACTACAGTCAATTAGTCTTTGTTTTTTTCAGTGTAATCCTATGTTCTGTTAATTATTTGGGCCCTTATATCTTAATTCCAATGTGCAGGCACCTACCGCTCAAAGGCCCCAATCCTACAGTCTTGAAATGAGAGAAAGTTTGGCCTGTCCACAGACTGAAGGATCAGGCCCAGAATCTGGATGAGGTCTTATCATGTTTGATCCACTATATTAAGGGATCCACCTGGTGGATAACGGGTGCACCGAGACCGTGGGAAGGCTGTGGATACGCTGACATGTTTAATAACATGTCTTCCTTCATCTTAGGTGTGAAGAGGAAGGGGTGAGAGAACTAAAGGCTGGGACAGCCACTTCTGATGCAATTTGTGTAGAAAGAGCGCTTTCTGCCAGCACGGTGGCAGTGATATGTATCGTCGTATTCATACTTGTATTTGCAATAGCTGGAGCATTGTTCTTTTTCTGGTGGAGGACAAAATATCGTGAAACATGTAAGTAAGAATAGTATGGAACCCATGAAATCTGTAAAAGGGTCATCAAGGGGTCAGACTAGCAGAGTTCGTATTTGGCACATTGGTCTTTGTTTCACCCTGGAACATGCCAACCTGTAACTGGAACAGCCTCTTCAAACTGAGAATCCCTGTGAGAGTCTAAATTGATCTTCTTTAAAGGGTTGCCTTTAAACTCCGCTGGCCCTAAATTTGACCTACTTTATGGAGTGAACTGGCTGGTCCCAGGCCCAGGGTGCTGGGTCATCGTACCAGCTGCAGTGGACATGCCCCCTGCCCAGCTTGGGAGGATCCTCTCCCTCCTCAACTCATGCCCTAAACCGGCCTTTTTCCCAGGCCAGATTCCCCAGTGGCTAGAAATACCAGCTGTTCACATTCTTCAAGCAACCTGGATCAGTTCTCCCCTTTTAATGATCTTTCCCACTTGTTATCTGATCAGTGCTTACGAAGTTCCCTTTTCATTGCCTGGGTGAGCAGTGATGTTAATGGAACAGGAGTTTGGGCTCTACTCACAACCCGTTCTCGCTTCAGAAATAAGCATCTCAGTTTTGCCCCATCATTTACCGACCAAGAGAACAACATTCTCAGGTCCAAGAGAAAACGTTGTTTACTGGTTATAGCTGGGGACTGGGACTCAGGACTCCTGGATCATATTCTCAGCTCTGCCACTGCCCAGAGGTGTGAATTTTGGCAAATCGCTCAATTTCCCTCTGCCACAGCATAGCTGTTTGGCATAATGCCTCCCTTATAAGGATGTGTGGCTTGCTGTTTGCAAAACTCTTTGAGATCCTTAGAGGTTAGGTGCTGTATCAAGGCAAAGCATTGTTAGAGCCCCAAATCACATTGGATTAGCATTGTCACCTAACCACCATCCTCTCCCAGCGGGGTGATTCCCGAACATGTTTCTACGTGTACTGTAAAGCGCAGTTACAGCACAGTGGGGCCACGTTCTGTGGATGTGCACACACATGGCTCCACTGAATCCCAGAATGCTGTGCATGAATGTAAGGACGGGACTTGGCCCTGGGACATTAATACAGAAACATGTTAATACAAAATGCACTAGACTGTTTTCTGATGAGATTGCTTCTTTTTCTTTGCAGCTGCACAAGACATGGGGGTGAGTTGTTTGGTCTTTTATTTATTATGCACAAGGAACTGGAGGTGTGTGTGGGTGGGTGGGTGGGTGTGTGTGGGGGTGTGTGTGTGCGCGTGTGTGCTCTGACATCTCCACTGAACTCTGACATCCCCGCTGGCCAAGTGCGATTAGCACCAAGGAGACCTGGGTTCTATTCCCAACTCTGTCACTGAGTCCTTTAGGGGGTACCATAGTCTTGAATCAGTTGGAGCGAACCCCCTGCCCCTCACACTTACCCATACATACTCTGTGGCTGTACAAGGCCCTGAAGCAGCAGAACCAATTACCTGGGCTGTGCATAGACCATGATTTGCTCCAAGGTGTTTGTAAAGAGATCCCTTAGTGGAAGGTACCATAGGAGTGAAAAATATTATTCAGCATTAAATGTGCCCCAGGGTCAAGATCTGCAGTAAACTGACATCTAGAATACAAAAAATGTAATGAACTTAGTAACTAATGGCTTTATTGACTCTTAATTGTGCCCTGAGTGATAGCACACCATACAGCAAAAGAATCTTTAAAATCTGAAGTTAAAATGGACTTTTTTGTCCCTTTAAGCTCCCAGGCATGCAGCCTGGAGCCCAGCTGCTTAAATATGTATGAGACAGACAAGGTGGGTGAGGTGAGATCTTTCTTTTATTGGTGGAAGAGGTTGTGGTTTACCTCATCCAGTGCATCAGATGCCCCACCAGCTGTGTGGGTGATACCAGACAATCACGACACTCTTGAAGGAACTCACACTGGAAAAACGCTAAAAGACAAAAACACCCTGTTACGCAGGAGTGAACACTTTTCACAAAGCAGTCACTCCCTATCTGACTTCTCATTCCTCCTCCTCGGAAGGAAACCTGCACAACACCTTTCAGAGACGAGCTTCAATTCATAACTCTGCTAGACGCTAACCATCACGGTTTCAACAGTGACACTGGTTTTGTGTGTCATTACAACAATTTGTAACCTACTAACCGTGCTTTGTCCTAAGACTTGCAGAGGTGATAAATGCCCCCTTCATTATACGTGTTAACCTCTTATGCTTCACAAGCCATCCCACCTTGTATTTAGCTGTTCCCCTCTGGTTACCTTTCCCAGACCTGAAGGAGAGCTTTGGGAAGCTGGAAAGCTTGTCTCTTCCCTCAACAGAAGTTGGTTCAAGAAATGATATTACTTCACCCACCTTGTGTCTCTTTCAACATATTTGATTTGGATATGGACATCTCTGGAACAGTTGCCATTTTATACCGGAACTATTTATATCTTTACCTTGTAGCATTACGCACTTTCAGATGATGAGAAATTAGCTAATTACAGAGTCTAAGATCCATCCAGCAAATATTGGACACTATTTATAGGAAAAAATCATGCCAGACAGTATAACTTACACTTTTGTTCTAAGTGGGGAATGACATTAATAAATATTATAATACTTCATCATAATGAATGAGAAAACAAACTCTAAGAGAACTCTAGAAGGTGCTAAGAAAATGTACCAGCCATTTGATTGATAGTAACTGAATGTTCATCATCTCTTTGTTTTACTTTGTCATATTTTAAAGGATGAGCTAAATGAAGAGGTTGCAGAAAATTTGATACAAAAGAAAGGGACTGATACAACCCTTCCTGTTCAGGAAACTAGTAAAAACTAGCACATCCACCCTTCACAGCAATAAACAAACACAGGCAAGAGCAGATCCACTTTTTCAAAGTGGGAGAAGAGAGAGAGCCATTCGTCAGACCTGCAAGTGATAAAGGAGGAACATAGACAGGAGTCCCTACTACAGATCTAGAGAAATGGCCACCAGCACTGGTTTCTTCTGAAGGCTCAGGACTATTCTAGAAAAAGTTAAATGATCAAGGACAGAAAATCCATCAGTTTAGTGAATGGAAGCTTCTGAAAATCCTTCTTCACGGGATTCTAGTGATCATCATCAGTGTAACTTTAGTCTCTCTGGTTATCTCCTGTTATTCTGAAGCCTTCCTCATGAATACATTGGTAGGTGTAATGTCAGCAGACTCTGGGCTCTTGGTTTCATTCAGTAACCACACTTCAGCTTCTATTTGTTCATTCAAATGTTTTGAGAGTTACCACTCATAGGCTACAAATAATTAACCAGGCATCCAGGAATCTTTACTGGACCAGTTGCTCTTCCATATTGGACCAGGTGAGCACAAAGCATTTGTCAAAATGGATGTTGTACATAGCTTTAGTTTTATAACAGGGCAACAGAGATGTTGTATTGCTGTAATTAGCTCTTAATATACCTTTTCTATGGGTAATATAAAATCCTAGGTGAGAAGCATGGTTGGAAATAAAGCGAAACCCTTTTAATAGTGAAGACTGGAGGGTGGACTGCACCACCTTGCTACCCTTGATAGAGCAGCAGTCAGATGGCTGGACAATTTAGGTATCAATTTGTGATGCATATGAAAGAAGATAGTGAAGTCACATTCACCCCAGAGCAACTCTCCTGGGGGCAGAACAAGGGTTGTGAAGCTTCATTCATTAATATATTTAAGCACTGCAGTGCTTGGATGAGAGGCATTACAGCATGAATATTCTTCTGTGGCATGGTAGAAGTGGGTCTCATGGAGGGATTCGAAGGAGAGTGCTGTGGCCTTTTCAGTTAGTCTGGAGTGATGAACCAGGCACACAGGAGCCGTGGAAGAAAGAGCCAAGGTGCCTGTGGGAGAGGCAGATGAATGGGTGATGGAGGCTGCCATTGTGGGAGGTCTGGGGTTGCTGGGGCGATGCACTAAGATAGAGGAGAAGACAAATAGAGAGAGGCTGCATTATGAGGAGTCTTAGAGGTAGGGAAGAGATGTTTGTGTTCTATAGAGTGCAGAAGAATGAGGCTACATTAACAACGTGTTAACACTTGAGGGTTCAGCCAAGTGCTAGTTCATCATTTAGCAGCAAGGCATTCCCTGGGAAATATCCCACCGTCTTCTACCCTCTGACTCCACCCCCTCATCCAAGGTTCACAGTCATCATTACTATACAGTAATAAATTGTTATTTACATTAATTCTTATGGGGAAATTGGATTTGCTTAACTCAGGGGTGGGAAACCTTTTAGCCTGAAGGCCATATCTCGGTATGGAAATTGTATGGCGGGCATGAATGCTTATGAAATTGGGAGTTCAGTTGCGGGAGGGCATGAGAGCTCTGGCTGAGGGTGCGGGCTCTGGGGTGGGGCTGGAGATGAGGGGTTGGGAGTGTAGGAGGGTGCTCCAGGCTGGGACCGAGGCGTTCGGAGAGCAGGAGGGGGATCAGGGCTGGGGCAGGGAGTTGGGGCATGGGAGAGGGCGAAGGGGGCAGTTCCCGAGCAGCGCTTACCTCAAGCAGCTCCCAGAAACAGTGGCATGTGCCCCCTCTGGCTCTTACACAGAGGCGTAGCCAGATGGATCTATGCACTGCCCTGTCTGCAGACGCGGCCCCTGCAGCTTCCATTGGCTACCATTCCCAGACAGTAGGAGCTGCGGGGGCAGTGCTTGGGGTGGGGGCAGCGTGCAGAGCCCCCTGGCTGCTCTTACGCATAGGAGCTGGAGGGGGGACGTGCTGCTGCTTCCGGGAGCTGTCTGGAATGCGGCAAGAGCCTGACCCTGCTCCCCAGCTGGAGTGATGGAGTGGGGAAGCCTCAGACCCCACTTCCCAGTGGAAGCTTGATGGCTGGATTAAAACGTCTGGAGGGCTGGATGTGGCCCCCGGGTCATAGTCTGCCCACCTCTGACTTAACATCATTTCGCTTAAAGTAGCATTTTTCAGGAACAAACTACAACGTTAAGCGAGGAGTTACTATATTGTGATGGGGGGCAGTGAGGAAGGTCTGATCTGGAACGGAGCTTCCTCAATGTTGGGAGGCGGTTCGAGCTGAGGTTTTGGTTCTGACTCATCTCTAATTAATATTCGTTAATCTTTGCCCTGGTTTGTGATTGTTTGCAAAGCACTGTCAGATCCTCGGATGAAAGGCACTAGAGGAACGTAAACTATTGTTAATAATATGTTTATTGCGTTACTCACTGCGGCCTAGTGGTGAGAGCTCAGGCTTGGCAGCAGGACACCAGGGTTCCTGTCTGGTCTGTGATGCACATGTACCCTTGCTGTGTGACCTGGGAAACCACAGAAATCTGCCCTGAGCGTAGGAGGAGGTGACGATATTGTAACAGGCTTCCCCCCTCCCCATTAGTTGGGTGTGGGTGATTTTGGTTTGAGGGAGAGGCTGGAGGAATGGGGTTCAAACGTGCTCATGGGGGGTGAGGCTGCCTGACCAGTTCTAGGGGTACCATAGTAGGGGCTCTGCATGCAAGTTGGGTGGATGTTTAGACAATGTGGTCTTGCTTCATTCCTTTGGCTACCCCGATGTTACCGGTATTAACCATCCCTGCCTCACAGCCGGAGGGGAAGTTTGGCTAATGTCCATGACGCAGTGTAAGATCCTCAGATGAGAGAAAGGAGCTAAGAATGACTGTACTGCTATTCAGCACTGCCCTTCTGAGCAGCAGTTTGTCGCTAGTCACTAGTGCCGCTCTAGTGATCTCCACAGAGGGAGAAATACCTCTTCGAATCAGAAGTTATTTGGTGGTTAAAGCCAGGAAGCATAGTTTACAGGAAGGAATTTCCTGAGCTTTGTCTACCTCTCCCTACCAGCCTGCACACAAATTTCTGGCAGGCGCAGACGGATTAAACTTCTAACCAAGCGCTGAATGATCTGCACGGTAAAGTCAAGCGCCCACTGAATATTAAGAACCACTCTGTGTGTTGCTATTTCTGTACCCCAGGCATTGCACAGAGCCCTTCATGCAACCTTACGGTGTCTTTGCATCATCTCACCCTTGCTCTGGACAGGTTCGCTTCTGGCTCTTCTTACATACACCCTTCCATGCAGCTGCTTTGCAAACTTTCCACCTCTTAGCTCTTGTACCCCCTAATTTCAGTCCCCTGTGGATTTTGCACCAATCCTTCTACAACTACCTTCTGCATGATTTAGCCACGACACCCTTGTTTCCTTTCTCCAGAGGTGCTGTATAGAGCCCCGTAGCCAGCGCATTCTGGATCCTCACCAAGCGCCTGCATCCCTCTGAGGCCAGGACAAGAAGCAATGGGTTTAAATTGCAGCAAGGTGGGTTTTGGTTGGACATTAAGAAACACGTCCTGTCAGGGTGGTTAAGCTCTGGAATAAATTGTCCAGGGTGGTGGTGGAATCTCCATCATTGGGGATTTCCAAGAGCAGGTTGGACAAACACCTGTCAGGGATGGTCTAGATAATCCATAGTCCTGCCTTGAGCACAGGGGACTGGACTAGATGGCCTCTCCCTGGTCCCTTCCAGTCCTATGCTTCCCCCATGGGACATGGCACAGCTCAGCCTCTGTGCATCCTCTGCACTTGTTCCTCCTCCATTCCCTTACTCCAGCCACCCCAGCCATGCATTGCACAACCCACAGGGCGCTTTTCCCCCTGCAAACGCTACTAGCACCACTAACCTTTGCACCCGCTGTCCCCAGCCCCGCCCGTACCGCCCCCTGGAGGAGCCTCGTCCCCTGATTGGCTGGTCGCTCCTGCATAGAGATAAGAAGGGCGTGGCTCAGTCCGGTAAGTTGACGAATGCGCCCGGCCCAGCAGCTGATCCACGCCGGGCGCTATAAGGAGACCGGCCGGACGCGGGGGCGTTACGGACGCTGCTGATCATGGCCGCGGTGGATCTCGCTAAAGTAGGAGCCAATAGGCTGAAGCATGCAGTGAGCGGGCAGGTGAGCGGGGCCGCCCCAGGGCTGGGGGGTCGGGGGGCCGGCCCCGGGCTGGGGAGGGGAGGGGTCGGAGGGGGAGAGCAGGGCGTACGCGCCTGTCCTTGCGCTGGGTGCTCGGCTGTGGGGCGAGGGGGGTCCCTGGGAAGCGCCCTCGATCCCCGGATATGGGCCCTGAGCTAGCACTGCTGGGGGGTGAGGGAGTCCCTGGGTTTGCTCCCGCCGGTCTCCTTCCCGCTGCCACCCGTCCCTTGTCCTCCCCGCGTCTGAAACGTGATCGAACCCCCCTTTGAAGCAGGGGGGCGGGGCGGGGCGGGAGAGACCCAGAGAAAAGTGAAAATGGTTCGGAATCACTTATGAAAATGCTGCTTGTTTCTGGAGACTCTCGATCGCCCGGGACACCTCAGATCCCTGCTCCATGCTGGGCCCTTGTGGCTGGTGGGTTTTTTGTTTGTTTGCACGGGCCACAACCATCCTAATTCTCCACCGGCTCCACCTTGCTTTGGCCTGCTTTAAAACTGGGCTGATGAGCAGCAAAGCCTCAGTTTAGCAGGGTGACGTCGGTCACGTGTCCCTAATAAACCTCGGCAGGTTCTGTTCAATGCTCCGTTTGATGGAGGTGTGTGGTTCTTGTTTTGATTCGTGGAGTAATAATAATAATCTCCTCCTATCCCAGGGGGAAGGGACACCAGTCGGTGTAATAACAACACTTCCTGTCTGAAAGAGAGAGAGCCTTGTCTTGTCCTAGTAGTGAACATCCCCCAAACCTGTGTTTAGTCTTTGAGAGACACTGAGGAGGTTTCTCATCTGCTGCTGGCCAGATTTTCCAAAGAGCTCTGCTCTCATTTAGCCCCACAAACATAGACCCTGTTATCTGCAATGCCCAGTTCCCTCTGAGAACTCCCTGTTAATTTGGCCGCATTGCTGAGTATACTTGATCATGGGGGCCCTTCTCTGCACAGGCCTTGTCATGGTTTCCTGTGCGTAGTCCATTTCCTTAGTGGGGGCCTTTCACACCGTGTTTCTCTGCTCCGCTTCTCTCTAAAACCAGAGAACGTGGTTATAAACCACAGAGTGGGGACAGAGTTAACGATCCCTCTAATACTGTACCTGGAAACTCCTCTTAACCCTTCAAACAAACTGCCTGCCGCGCTTG
Source organism: Dermatemys mawii (assembly GCA_007922305.1). NCBI lineage: Eukaryota > Metazoa > Chordata > Testudines > Dermatemydidae > Dermatemys > Dermatemys mawii. The sequence continues at coordinate 3,975,879 of ML677380.1, read as the reverse complement.
CCAATGGGCAATGGCCCTTGAATTTGATGAGGTTGCTATAGCCTGTAAGTTCTACAACAAGCGTTAAGATGCTTTCATGGTGCTGGCCCCGTGGCTACTGGTAATGCCTCTCCGTAGGTGGTGGAGCTGCGGGCCCTGTGGAGGGACCAGCCCTGTGTGGTCCTCTTCCTGCGGCGGTTTGGCTGCCAGGTTTGCCGCTGGATTGCCAAGGAGACCAGCAAACTGAAAGAGCTGCTGGACAGTCACAACGTCGGCCTGATCGGTGTCGGGCCGGAGAGGGTCGGCCTGCAGGAGTTCATCGATGGGAACTACTTCAAAGGAGGTAGGACTAGGGCAGGTGTGGGCAAACTATGGCCTGTGGGCCACATCCAGCCCCCCAGGCCCTCCCATGCGGCCCGGGAGGCTGCCCCTAGCGTTCCCCCCCCCCCCCCCCGCCCCCCACGGCGCGGGCACCGCGGGGGGCCGGGGGCGCATTCCCCCCCCCCCCCTCCGCCCCAGCCATGCCACGCGGGCAGCTCTGGGGGCCGGGAGTGCATGCTTCCCCCGGCTCCTAGAGCTGCTCCGCAGGGGCAGCGATCTGGGGGCTGGGGCTGTGCGCTTGCCCCTCCCCTGGAGCTGCGCCATATGGGGAGCTCTCCGGGGGCTGGGGCTGCGCGCTTGCCCCTCCCTGGGAGCGCTCCGGGGGCTAGGGCTGTGCATTCTGCCCCTCCCCCGGAGCTGTCCTGCGCGGGCAGAGCTCTGGGAGTGGGGGCTGCATGCTTCCCCCGCCCCCCAGCAACTATGGTAAGAGGAGGAATGAGGGGGATTTTAGGGTGGTGGTTGGGGGTGGGGTGCTTTGGTGGGGGGCAGTCAGGGAGCAGGTTGGGTGGGGTTCTGGGAAGGTGGATAGGGGTTGGAGCGGTCAGGGGCCAGGGAACAGGGGAATTGGGTAGGGGGTGGGGTCCTGGGGGGTGGTTAACGGTCTGTGGAAGGGGCAGTCAAGGGGACAAGGTGTTGAGGGGGCAGTTGGATGGGTCAGGGATTCTCAGGGGGCAGTCGGGGTGGAAGGTGGCTGGATTGGGGAGGCAGGGCCTTGCCTACCTGGCCCCCTCTAATTTCACAAACCTGATATGGCCCTTGGGCCAAAAAGTTTGCCCACTCCTGGACTAGGGGATGAGACCCTCACCATCGTGTCTCATCTGGGGAAGTGCCCCATCCAGCTCCGAAAGCCAGGTACGAGGGCCTTGATTTATCCTTGGGCTCGTGTACAGACTCTGAGTTCAAGGCCAGAAGGGATGATCAAATCACCCATCGTTTCCTCCTGTGGGTGGGTTATAGTGCACCGGCAGATCTGGCCCCCTCTTGACAATCTGCAGAACCTGATTTTCTGCCTGAGCCCCACCACACTGAGTGCTCCTCTTGCCCCCTCTGTCCATACCCCGAAATGTGCCTGCCTCCATGCCAAGCCTTTGGGTCAGTCTCCTGAGTAACATTCATGCAGCCCCCTTCTTCAGTAAAAAACTCTGCCATGGATCCTCTAGATACCACAGGGCTATGTGCTTGGCAGCACATGCATTGGTGAAGTGTCTGGAGTGCCTGCAGGGAAGCTCTTTTGTGGATTAATGGGGGCTGGGGGTGCGTCAGCTAGGTACATCAGCTAGGTTTGAGGCTGTATCTTGCTGAATGATAAAGCTATTTTGTGAGCTTGTTCTAGAGACTCGTCATGTTTTCACTACGAGCTGCTTGGCTGGCTGCTGCTGAGGTTTTTTCCAGACTGGTATAGAGCTCATACTGCTGAGACAGCACATCTGCCCTGGCTGTGTTAATGTCAGTCACCTTTTTGCCCTCCCCAGAACTCTATCTCGATGAGACGAAGCAGTGCTACCGTGACCTGGGTTTCAAAAGGTGAGTGGCTCCCAGTGACTTATTGTCCCCAGTCTGAGAGAACCTCACCCCTCAATCATGGCCGTTTGAAGGGACGGAGCTAAAATGGCCGGGGCCCAGTCTAGCAGCGGGCAGCATCCCCTCCTCTGGCTGAAGAGCCCGCTTTGCCCCACTGTAGTTCTAATGGGCTCTGACTCCTCTGGGGAAGGACTGTCAAGTGGCGAACAGCAAGACTCCCTCAGGACAAACCCACCTGGGGCTCCAGCTCTTGCCTGTTGCTTCGTTCCCTGGTGACCATTCACGTTGAAGTGACTGTTCTTGGTTTGAGACCTAGGCAAACAGACAAGGCTTGGATCAAAACTAAAACATGGGCAAATCGGCGAGATCCCGAGCTCAGTGGCTGCTGGCTAACTAGTGCCAGTATGCTGGAGCTCACTAGCCACAGGGATCAGTGGTGGTGCATAGGGGGTTCATTACAATGAGTCAAATTCAGCTTTCTCCTTTTCCTCCGCTGTGTGCGGCCTCCTCACCCACAGTGGTGGGGCTTGGACTGTGACCCCCTCTGTGCCCCCCCCCCCCCCCGCCACCCTGTGGGGTCATGTAGTAACTTTGTTGTTTTGAAGGGGGTTGCAGTACAATGAAGTCTGAGAACCTGACACTAATGTCACAATGTTCAGTAGCAAGTTGCATGTAATGAGTGCTGATCTCTCTGCGAGCTTAATTACAGGGATCAAAGCCTCAGCTGGTGTAAAGTGGTGTAGCTCCATTGACTAAGCTGAACTGGAGCAACAGAGGATGTGGCCCCTCAACCTTTCAGATGGCCAACGTGTCCTTTTTTTTTCCCCCCCAGGTACAATGCCTTGAGTATAGTCCCTGCTGCTCTGGGGAAACCAGTTTGCGAAGTTATCACGAAGGTGAGATCCTAGAGAGTAGAAAATGCACCCTCTAAAGCTGTGGTTCTCAGCTGGGGTATGTATACCCATGCGGGTACTCGGAGGTCTTCCAAAGGGTCCATCAACTCATCTAGATACTGGCCTAGTAGTAAAACAGGCTACATAAAAAGCACTAGCAAAGTCAGTACCAACTCAAATGTCACATGATTTGTTTGTACTGCTCTATAGACTATATGCTAAAATGTAAATACAATATTTATACTCCAATTGATATATTTATAACTAGACAGAGTCCACAATTGGTCAGCAATAGCATGGCTATGACACTTGTATTTGTCTGACTTCATAAGCGAGTAGTTTAAGTGGGGAGTGAAACTTGGGTGTACATCAGACAAATCAGACTCCTGCAAGGGGTATGTAGTCTGGAAAGGTTGAACACCACTGCTTTAAAGGCCTGACCAGACTTGTGCTGAGCACTTGACTGACTTCAGTGAGTGCAGCTGGGACCTTCTGTCTCACTGGCCTGTGTGGGTTTTTAGGCCTTGAGCATCCTCAAGAGAAGGCCTTTGTATCACACTTGCAATGGACTTGGGCTTTATTTTTTCCTCAGGCAAATGCGGATGGCATCCAAGGCAACTTCAGTGGTGACCTCTTGCAGAGTGGAGGAACAATAATAGTCAGTCAAGGTAGGTAAATGTGAATCCATCTGTCAAAACTACCAGGTAACTGGCCATAGCTGGTGAAGGACGCACCTTTCTAGATAACCTGCTTGGAGCAATTTGTCTGGTCAAAGAGCCTGGCGAAGGCTTTAAAAGTCATTGCATAGAAATCCTGCCTTGAGCCAAGGCAACTAGGTTGAGGGTGGGGAGGATTTGCTGCTAACGAGCAGGGTGGGGTGGTGGGGAAACCTGACAAAGGAAAAACTGCTAGGCAAGCATCTGAGCTCTGTTAGATGTATCAGTTAGTCACAAATGGATGCCAACCTTGCTCATGCTCTACTATTTAATGGGGTCTTTCATGATATTAGACCAGCTAAGTCACTTTGATACTTTCTCAGACCATGGAAAAAGTGTCTTTAGTTGTTCCTACTGCCTACAAACAAAGATCAACCCTTGAACAGGCACTGCTTGGCAGGTCCATGGCCTACATAGCAACTTATGCATTTGATTTCAGCTGTACTTGGAAGTCTGCCATTAACGAGAGTGTACAAGGGCTGGGCTCTGCCTGGGAGGGAAAATCTCTTCTGGCTGAAACTTGGTACCTCACAAATAGTGGAATTAATGCAGAGCCCCGCAATGGGAGCTGTCCATGTGGTCCATGGTGTCTGTAGCTGAATATACTTAAGACTTTTTTGAGATCTGACCCACACAACAGTTTTCTCTAACGCTGCGTTCTCCAGTTTGTAGAAGTTGGGTCCAGCTCTTACCAGCAGGTGGCAGTATGGTAGAAAGCGTCGTCTAAACACTTCTTAAAACAAAATTAATTTTTTTAAAAAAAACTCCCTAGTTAAAATGCCACCCCTTGTACAGTAAACAGAGAAACTTTGTTGGTAACATCATGTTTAGATGCTGGGGTGTAAAGCAATAGGAAATCCAGAGTGCACCTTTCCCAGTTGAATGTACAGCATGTCTCTGAGTATAGTACATGCTGCTTCCTCTCTAATATAGCGCTCTACAGAGTGCTAGCTTGGGTCTCAAGTCCCACTAGTATGTCAGGCTGCTCTCTATTCCATGGCAGATCATATTCTGAATGACTTCTCCAAGGGGAGCTGGCAAACACTTGATGATGAACACCGCCTGTGCTTACTGTTTGCCAACTCAGTAGGTGACGCTAGTTTTTGTAATTGTTGAGAACATCAGTGTTCTTACCAGCTTTAGGAACAGCCCCAGACTACCCTAGAACTGCTGCATCTGGAATTCACATGAGAGCATGGGTCAGTACAGTTTGCTGGTGGACAAAAGGCTTGTAGACCCTAGCGCTTCACTTCGTATAACTTAAGTGGCTGAAGGGTACTCCCCTGAGTGATGTAAGTTACACCAACCGAAGTGCTGGTATAGCCAGTGCTCTGACCTTCTCCCATTGGTGTAACTACCACTGCTCAGGGAGGTGGAGTGAGTCATTTGATGGGAGAACTCTCCCCGTCAGCCTAGAGCTTCTGCTGCTGTAGTGAGTCTAATGTAGACCCAGCCCTGAGATTGCAAAGACTTGAATGAGGCATGGAGGGCAACCTGATTGCTCATCTCTAATGTGTTTTGCAGTCTGTGGTTCACTGTCTCATTGGGGTGCATGTGTGCTGTTCTTGTTTTGATGTGGGTGGGGCTGGTTGTCAATCAGTGATCCCTTATTAAAAGAGGCATACATTCTCTGCCTTGCTGACCAATGCTTGTCATTTGTAATGACCTTAAATACATCCTGTCCTTGTTCAGGTGGAGAGAAGTTGCTTCTGCACTTTATACAGGATTCACCTGGTGACTATGTTCCCTTGGAAACAATCCTCAAAAGCCTTGGGATCTCAGCAAGTGTTAAAGAGGGCGTGAAACCTCAGGTAAGAGCTGTTTGCTCTTCTGATGGAAACTGAGCCACCATTTTAAAAATGAAGGAGCCAGCTCACTCCAAACATCAGCTCCTTTTCCAAAGAAACTCCCTCGTGCTGCTCCAAGGTGTTTACTTTTTACCTATTTTTTTTATAGCTAACTTTAATAAAACACAACCTATAGTGACTTGTAGTGGGTCAGCATTCTAACCTTTACTCACACAATTCTTACACAAACAGCAAGGAGAAAACAGTGGTAACTACGCCAGTTTTCCCTTTGTGTGTGGAAAGTCCTCTAGCAGCAACCTGACAGGAATCTCACTGTCCTTGCCACACCTCTGCTAAAGAGGATTAGCAAATCACTGAGCAGCTCTTAAGGCTAATGGGCTTGGGGAACAGAGCAGTGTCCTGCATTTTGCCTGTTCCTAAACTCTCCCCAGGGTTTCTGTAGCATTAGCTCAAATAGCCCCTTGCAGCCGAGATCTGTAGGTGCCATTAACTCTTGATGAGCATCCAAGACTTCCAAAGAAATCAGTCTCTCCCGCGTGTGGGTAGAACAGTTAGCGACTCTGTGGGTAGAAGAGGAAGGGACCAATCCACTTTAGTGCCTTCCCCCTGAGACTCTTCAGTAGAGAGGACTGACAGCTTAGTCACCCAATGGCTTCCAACAGATTTGTCTCATGAAGGATAATGGTGGCAGCTCTAGTGCTTTCAATTACCAAAGGAAGGGGCTCTTAGACTGGCAGAGCCAGGAGTACGCCTAAAAGAGGTGGTGGCTTGACTAGGGATTTCAAAGGAAGGGCAGACGACTGGCTGGGCTTAAATACTTGGCTGTGCTGGCACAGAGTCAAACTCAGTGGAATCTTTCCATCTGCAAGTGGGAGGCTTGATAAACATGTATGAAAAATCAAGTCGTAACATCCTTGTGCTGTGGTGACTTGGCACAAATGCCTGACTGGCACGTGTTAATTATCACTCTGGCCCTTGCCCCTAATGGCACCTTTCATTAAGTTCCACCGTAACTAAACTGTCAACCATGCAGCTGCCCCCAGACCTGTGCTGTTACTTGGGACAGCAGTTCGGGGCCCCAGGGCAGAACAGTCAATGGGATGCCATTGGTGCCTAGTGAGCTGCCAGTTGCACCGCTGGGCGTGCTCTTCTGGTACGGTGAGGACTTCTACATGCCTGCCCACTGCCTTTGGGACCATGCTGTACATGTCTAGGAGCACAGGTGACTTCAGGATTTCCTGGGGGTGCTCAACCCCCTGCTCTGTCCTATGCCCCTACCCCCAGTGCCCCACACCTCTCCCCACCCCCCGTTCTGTCCCCTTCCCCAAGGGTCCCACATGTACAACTGGTGCTTCCCCAAGAGGGAGCAACACTATTTAACAGGCAGGTGATGTCTTCCTGCCCACCCCTCCCATGCCCAGCAGGACCCCAGGTGCGGAGCAGGAGGGAGTTTTAACACTGGCCCCTCCTGGTCGCTGCTCTTCAGCCCTGCCCAGCAACTGCCTGAGAGAGCCTGGCTGGGGAGGAGGCGGCTTCTGCTCCCTCCTCGGATCGGCAGAGCAGCAGCTTGGAAGGAGCTGGTCCTGCCCTTCCACACCTGGCATCTGGGCCATGCATTGCCCAGGGCCACCCATGCCCTGCCTCTTCTCACTCCTCCCCCACCTTCCCCAAACAGCTGATGGCGGCAGGTGTGGGGGCCTGCTGGTGGGTTCTCAGCAGCCACTCAGCACCAATGCCTGGGAGCCCTGCAGCCCACCCAGGTGATGTAAAAGGCCCGGGGCTACTGCAGCAGTGGCCAGAGGCCCTGTGTCCCTTTAAATCACCCAGGCTCCTTGGCAATTGCCCTCTCTTGCCCCCTCTCCTCTGTCCTCCCCCTACCCCCAATCAGCAGACATGCTATTACTGAACACTTCCCCCTGTTTTCTCGGGATACATGCACTCTAGTCTTTAGGCTGATTTTTGCCAATCAACTACGGGTCTAATAGAGACCCAGCCTGTAAAACGTGGGTTCATCACTTCCTTGGTCAGAGCTCTAATGTCCTTCCTTCCACTAGTTCTTGTGAACTTGTAGCCCTCTGGGATGCTCTTGCAAACGAGGTAAAGTGTGTAAACCACTTCTCTGTATTCTTGGAGAAACAGGCCAAGCCTAGTCTCAACAGGACTGATCCTGAAGTGTAGAATAACAAATCCTAGACCAATAGCATTGCTGCAGTTGTCAAACACTTACCTCTTGCTCAGTTCGATAGCACACTAGATGTGCTGGGCTTGGCAGACGAGTCCCTGTCTCCCATGGATTTAGCACCCATAAGCTGAGAGAATTCTTCCAGGAAGTGGACAAATGGGAAGCCAAAGGCAATCATTGCTGCATATGGAAGCGCACGGCTCCAGGGTCTTTGTCGAGGGGGAAGGAAAGAGACCCAAGGAGAGAGCTCAGGAAGGGTGGATTAGGGTTTTTGACGTGGTGGAGGAAGTATGGCTTTTGAGACTTGAGGTGTGGCAGTCAGGTTCAGAAGTGGATTCCAGGCACGGGCGCCCTTATGGAGGTGATGAGCTGAAGCTGGGATATAACCTAGTGGTTTAGAGAGGCCAGAAGAGAAAAGGGACAAGGGTAGAGAAGTAAAAGAAGCAAAATAGTCTTTTGTGTAGGACTTCCTGCATGTCTCCTCTACCCCACCTGCCCTTGGGCTTGAGGGAGCAACTTTGCTAACCCAGTCACTGTCTCTCTACAGTGCGATGAAGAGGCCTGTACCAGATGATGGAGAGGAGCCGGGAATTCTTTAAGCAAGAAAGAAGCCAGTGTAGTGATCTTCTCCATTCTACCACTTGGTAGCTGCTGTAACCTCACTCCACTGTATCTATAGTCCATTTTGAATAATGGCCAAATCACTGATGTGTGAGTAAAGGCCCCAAAGTGAAGTGCTGTGTCAGATTGTCTTGGACAAACATAACAAAGCTTTCCTATTGTTCAACACTGTAACCAATAACAGCTAGTAGGGTGGCTTTCCCATTGGATCATTTTGATCAGGTGACCTATGGGTGTGAACAAGAGTATCACCTGCAGACTTTGAGACAAGGAGAGCCTTTCTTACTTCATGGGCTGTGCTAATAGTCTGTAACTTCCCCTATTAGCTTTCTTCCCAGGTTCGAAGTCCTTTCCACTCACATTCCCTGTCCTACTGTGCAGTAATACTACTTTAACAAGTGTTGATGGTGCCTTAACTTTATCCATCTGTATTAACACTTCACTGTTGAAGACATTAAAACAGAAGTGTTACTGATGATTGTGGACAGGGTGCCTGAACACACTCGTAAAGCTGGGCCCCTGTCTGCTTGGGCAGATGGCATCTTGAATCTGCTTCTCAGCTGAAGATGGCGGGTGGAATACCTACCCTGAGGTGCACCAGGAGGTGGAGACCTGCTGCTGCATGCATAGCATGGTCTTTCGTCTAATAAAAGAGCTAAGACTTCGTTCTCTTCCCCTCTGAGGCTGTGCACACAAGGGGCTGGTGTCTGAGTAGGCTTTTCACTGAGCTTAGGTTGAAACTATAGTAAACTGGACTTGAGATTTTTTTCCTCCAGGGTGCAGAGAAATTGACTTTATATGTAAATATTTAACAGGCATCACATGCCCCTCAAAAGACTCTCCTAGGAAAATCTAGCAGCCCAATCTACATTCGATCTCCCTACCTATCCCTCGTAGTCTTGCTATGATGAAACTTTAACACTAGCCCTGAATAATCCTTATGTCCCAGGAAAACTCCAGAACATGAGCTATTCTGGTCATCAAATCCAGGCTCTGGGAGCAAAGAAGGCCAGATCCCAGAGAAAGCATTGCTACCTTCCTCCTCCTAATGCCAGCAGGCATTAGGTGAAGTGCTTGGAGCAAGGGCAGCCATTGGGTCAACTAGGTGCATTTAAAGAGCCATATTCTAACCATAGACACACCCAGCAGAAGGCATCTGATGCTGGAGTTTAACCTTCAACTGTCCTCACTATTTTCTGTTGTGTGAACTTATTGCAATAGGTTTCCTGGTCTGGAAAATGTGAGTAAGTGGAGATGGGCAATAGTCACTTGATGTGTCAGGTTTATTATTCTACCTGCAACCATACACAACTGATTAAATAAGCTGATGTGTCAGTGCTTTACACTCCTCTGTAATTAGTCATTTAATTAAAAACAGTGTAGAAATAGGAAGCACTTGGAGACCAGCTTGACTATTATACACATTAATGATGCACGTTTAAATAGGATGTGAGTTAATTTCCTGTGATCCCAGAAAAACACACACAGCATCTCACCTGCCAAAACATGAGGGGGATCCTTTATTTCTACTGTGCCATAGGAGTGCATAGCACTTTGCAAAGACATTCCCAACCCTGAAGTGGTTATAACTTCTGAACGAGGACCAATTGCAAATCTTGCCTTGTCATTGATTCCAAGGCCAGAAGGGACCATTGTAATCCTCTAGTCCTGACCTCCTCAATAACACGGCCCATGGGTTTCCCCCAAATAATTCCTAGAGCAGAGCTTTTTAGAAACATCCCCCTCTTGTCAGAATACAAATATCTCAAATCTTTCCCTGCATCATCCGTGCAATTCTGGTTAATTTATCAGCAGAGCAAAAAGCACTCGGTTTGGAAGGTGGTAGAAGCCTAAGTTTTAAAGAAGCAGTGAAGAGTGTGTGTTTGTTTTTGTTTTGTTTTTTTTTTAAATGGTGAATGAAGATACTTTGCAAGCTGACAATGCAGTGCTGAGTCTTGTGTTTTGGTGCCATAGTGTAGAGGAAGAGCTTTCTAATGGGGGGAAGAGAAATGGTCTGAATACTTGGCCTAGAACTTCATAAAATGGGAGAATAAGAGATTAGGTTAATTTTTAAACTGTAGCTGTGGAAGCATGTTATACGGTTCCAATTGTATATCGAGTCACAAAGTGCTGATGAGAAATGGAATCTAATTTCATATACATCCGGCATAAGGACTGCATGTTAACCGAGTGCTTAATCTTGGTGCTTAATTGTAATAAGTGTGAAGGGGCTAGCCTTCCTGTTTTCTTCCACTGAAACCACCTTTATGGTGTTTAATCATCTGCTTTATTTTAATTGAACAATCTAACTGCCAAGAAAAAATGAGATCCAGGTTCCTGATGTTAAGGGTAATTGAAACTTGCCCAATAACACTCATTTTTATCCTGGTGGGTGCATCCTTCAATGTAGCTTCACCACACTCAGTGTTTTATCATCTAAGTTAATTGAACAAGCCCTACCTCACTGTGGAAGTGACCAAGTGCCTTCAGCTAGTAGCTGACCAGAAGCTAATGTGTCGTTACACTTCAGTCAAACCCAGAGGTGCCCCAAATGCCTTCTCCCTGAAAACTACCCAGAAGAGGCCTCAGCAGAGAGGTGGCCTGATTCTGCACCTGTCATTTCTGTAAGTAGACTTTTTAGGTCACTGACTCAGTGATGATTTTGTTTTCTGCATCCTACAGCAGGATATGGGAGAAGCAAATTTCCTTTCCAGAAAAGCTAGCAAAGCTTACTAGACTCATCTGTCTGGTTTTATGCCTCTAGACTCGGGGCCCAGATTTTCAAAGGTCCATAGGCTTTAAAGGGCAGAGCCTCAAATATACTTAGGCTCCTAACTTGTGTTGATTTTTCACTGGAAGTTAGGCACAAAAATGCCTTTTGAAAATCTGGCTTCTATCCTACCAACCTCATTAATGGCTTGAATCTGGTGATAGATTTTCATTTCTTAGTTGCCCATTTAGTTCTAAACATTCCAGCTAGCATTATACTGTATTGGGTGCTAAGGTAGATGTGTATATAAACACCAAAACCAGGAGCTGCAGGAGTTTAAGTAGCATTTTCACGTATGCGCTCACTATGGCTGCCTGATCAAGCATTTCTAATGTATATGGTTTGAGATCCAATATGCAATACAGCGAAGTATGAAAATAGCCATGCTTAGTGAATACCAGCATATTACTAAGGGCTTACTTCTGTCCTTGTGTATACCTCCTGCAATACTAGTGTGCGTAGACACAGTCCTAGATGGTACTGAGCAACATCACCTTAGTTTGAGGCTCAGGCACTAACTAATGGCGCAAGGCGCTTGCATACATAAGGGAAGGAAACGGCCGATGTTACTAGAAAGGGTTTCTCTCTTCCATACATGACTCCTCTGGACTTTTGTGGTACATAGGAGAGATCAGAGCGTGAGAAAGCACAAGGTCTCTGAGTTGGGTGTGGGGTGGCAGGAAGGGCGGATAGGTTAGTTATTAAATAAACTCTTCTAATCTAGAAATTCAAAATAAATGAATGAGGGGTTCTCTGCTGTAATAGATGCTCTCAATAATGTGTAGATGAACTTCATTTTGCCAGAAGAAGGTAATGTATTCCATGTACATGCAAATATTATCCAGACTTCATTTGCTAAGACCATACTATTACTGTCAAATAGTAAAATATCTCAGTGACAACTAGCTACTTATCTGTCATGGTATGTATAAAGCTGCTACTGTTAATTAGTGCTGACTTAATGAAGTGAATTCAGCATGCACCAGTTTCTTTTGTTTTTAACTCAATGACTTTAAAGTTGAAGATTCTTCTAAGATTTTTTTTAAAGGAATAATGGGATTAGTGTACTTTGCTAATTAAAGGTGCTTGCTAGATGAACACTCAAACACAAAATAGATCTCTTACCACAACATTACTGACACTGGATATAAGTTGCATTCCAAAAAATAAAATTAATTTTCTTTGTGCATTAAATAGATACTAAGTGAATTAATAACTTGGTTTGACATCTGTTAAGATAAGCATTACCAAATGTTATTAGATTTTGAAGAATAAGTAGGGTTGGTACATATACCAAAAATTAACATTTTCAGTGAAGAATGTTTCAGTCTAATATAAAGGATTGACCTTTTCAAGAGTAGTTATTCTGAAATGTTAGTATTCATGGAAGAAAGCAATCCAGACCTATTTCTACAGATAAATGCCTGACCAATTTGCTGCAGTACCATTTTTATTTATATAAAAATTAACAAGACTTGTGCATTTTTAAAGTGGAATGACACCCAATCTTTAAAAGCAGACTATAGCAAAATAAAAAGGCCCAGGATTAAAAATAGATAATTGTTTCCCTGTTTTGATGTTTACATTAAGCAACAAGCATTTGCCACTAAAAATAGTCTAAATATTTATCCTTAATGGAAGAATAAGCATCCTCTTAAATAGACTTCTGAAGGGAGGAAGAGACCCAGGTAATTCTGAACTTGGCAATGCCAGAGAATCTCCCCTTTTAAAAGTTCTCTACATCTCATTGGGTTGAGATCACGCTAAACTTTTCCCAGTAGAGCAAAACAAGAAGTGCAAAAACAGTGGTTCAGCTTTGCTTTAACTTAGCAGCCAGTAGGCATTTTAACATACAGCTCACCTTGTAAAATATCAAGACAAAATTACAGTCTCTCACAAGAAAGCAGTCGAGGTGCGAGCAGACAGTGTTACGTGGACAGCACATAAGTTTAACTAGCTCTACCCTTGGCTTTGGGAGAAGTGCACTAGAAACTGAATCAGAATATTGAAAAATAATTAACTGAGGGGAAAAAGACAGGCTTACTCAATCTCAAAAGGATCAGTCAGTTGTAAGACATACTAAAGAGAATATTCCTTGCTGAAAAATAGAGCTGCTTTTATTTTTTAAAGAGCTAGTCTTTGTAACCCTGATGTGGTATCTTAACAGTCAGGATGTCATTTGAAACAGTCATTTTTCTCCTGAAGCGTACAGTCGCTTTCAATCCAGCCCGGTCAGACAACATTGAAGAGATGCCTGTGTACATTCCAGCTGAACCACAAAAGCCTGACAGCTGTCGCTTCTTTAATTCTGACTACAGTAGCTGCACCATTAACCTTGCCTGTCACTGCACAGGAAAACATCAGGCACGTCACTGGCTAGAACTGTTCAGCAGCTAGCCACACGAGTTCAGTTTTTAGATTGTGCAGTCGAAGCATTATCATCTTCTGCATCATTGTTCGGTTTGGCTACCACACTCTGCATTTCTCTACAGGGTGCATGGCTGTGCCCTTCTTACAGTGGAAGGCTTCAGAGAAAGCTTCAAAGTTTTGCAAGGATCCCATCACCCTAGACAACACAGGGGAGAAAAAGAAGGGGGTTTATTTGTACTTGGGGAGCATGCAGAGGACTTGGTGCAGGAAAGAACACAAGTACATCCTTGAGAGAATCACGGCTGGAGGGCTCAGTCAGGTCCTCATTGAGCTGGGAACACACAATAAGAGATGGTCTCTACCCCAGATGGCCTCTACAGTCTAAGGCTATGATTCTGCAGTCAGCTGTGTGCTGGCAGGCTTTGGATCCCGCACGGAGCCCATGGGTCTGTGGGTGGGTGGATTGTTGCAGGATCTAGGTACAAGACAAGATGCAACATCCTCAATGGCACAACTAGTGCTGAGACTAAAGGGAGCCCAGCCACTGAAACAAACTCCATGAAGGAAAAGGATGGCCCTCAGATGCCTGCAAAGAGCAGCCAGCCAATGTCTAGCACCGCCTCTGGGTACACTCTAGACACAGGTCCTGCTGCGGTAACAAGGACGCCATGGGTAGACATTTGTGCCTATCTGCATTCACAATGAAATCAAAGTAGCTCACAGCAGCACTGCGACTCTATTTGTAAGTTACTCTTCCATACTTTCCTTACTTACAGGATTTTTCCTCAAGTATACACATCTATAACCCTACACCACACCCCCCGTTATACAGACAAGAATGAGTTTGTTTGTTTTAAACCCAGTTTGAATGCAATCCAGTGAAATGGAATTATTTTTTTACATGGCGAGTCAGACTTTAAAAACAATGTCTGGGGACTCGTTGAAGAAGCAATAGCAGGAGTTTTGCAGGCTGGTTTATTGCTGCATTGCCTAACCCATGGCAGGTTTCTTTGTGCTCCTCCATGGCAGGTTCTGGGTGGGATGCAGATAAGCAGCGAACGGCTTGTCAGTGGGGCCAAGTTCTCTGGGCTCGAATAAGGGAGTGTTTCTCTTTTCAGGTGTGTCTAAGGTGGTGGAATTCTGGCAGAAATTTGCCTGGATGGGGTTAATCCAGTTCGATGGGGTTGAATCATTAGCAAGCAGTTGCTAGCTCCATAAAATAGCTTAAGCATGCTCTCTCCTGATAAATTGCAGTAAGGGGACGAAATCAGCTATACAGTATTAGCCCAAGTCCTTACGACTCACCTGTATTTCAAAGGGCTGTGAACATCTGTCTTTATAGACTGGCTGGCGTATTCAGGTCTGTAGGAACCACACCATACCTGCACAAGGAAGAGGATTAACAACTCATGGGTCAATAGCACGGTAACTTAGCAGGCCAAACTATGGAAGCGAGTGCAACTCCATTGCAGCTACTAAAATCCTGCCCTCATTGACGTGAACAGCGTTTTGCCATTGACTTCGATGAAGCCAGAATTTCACCCAAGATGTCAATCCCTTGCAAGGCCCCAGAGATGTTAGCACTCTGGATTGTCCTCTAGAAACCACTTGTCCTAGGGAGTCAGTTGTCTCCAAAACCCCATCTTCACTATGCCATGGCCCCCCGAGTGTCAATCATGCTCTTTGCGAAGGTGTTGAGAACAGTTTTGCACTACCTGTGCTAATAGTTAAGCCATCTCAGCGATGGGTCAGAGGACCCTTTGCTGACAAGCCATGTCCATAGGAAGGCGTTTCCTCAGGTTGGCAAGGCTGAGGAGCATTCGGACACATTCTTTGTCCATAAGCTTCAGCACGTTATAATCCAGTTTATATTTTCATGCAACTCTTGGCAAAAGCCAATGGGTTCCTACCTGGGCAAAGTTCAGAAAGAAAAGTTGTTTGTGAGTCAGGTTGAGTCCTGGTAACTTTGGCTCCTTCCCTTCGTGTTCCAACCATTTTAAATAGGCCTATAAATGATCACAAGTTCATTGAGCAAGAGGCTTTCCCATTCAGACATGCTGGCTATTCTGAATGTCACTGTTCAGATAAGGTAAATCCAGCCTAAAAATGCATTAATCTGCTATCTTTTACCTTGGACACTTTAGTAACTGTTTTTATTAGAAAGCAGCAATTTGTATCTATTCTCATAAAGAGCCTTCCACCCTAAAGGGCATTGTAAACTTTACATTTATATATAAACCCATTGAGATCACTTTTTGCACATCAGCAGCCACCTCTGGGCCAAAACAGTTTTTGGAGTGTTCCTGCACATTATCTGTCGAGGAAACAAGAAAAACCTGATGATTACCAGTTCTGTTCATTCTGTCTGGGGCACCTGGCATTGGCCACTGTCAGAAGACAGGATACTGGGCTAGACGGACCTTTGGTCTGACCCAGTCTGGCTGCTCATATGTTCTTGAAAAATAACTCCAAATGGAACTGCAGGTGGGATTTTAGATCAGCCATATGTAATTACTTAGCTTTGAATTTGGCCAGCCCACTTGGGTTAACATCTCTAACCTTAACAAGACTTATCTTTAATTATCATGAACTCTGTTGCAAGTCTCGAGGAAGGTGGTAAAGTCCGGTGCAGCACTCCGCTGGACCAGGGATTCACTACACGTTCCACAGCAAACAGGAACGGCAGCGTAGGATAAATGCTACTGTTCTGAAAAGCCCTGACAAAAATTCATCAGACAATGTAGATGTAGCTCAAAGCAATCAACTTAGCCTGCATGCACTTGGTTGTGGTTTGAAATACAAGCATAGCAGCAGATTGCCCGAGACTTTTTCCTATGACCATGGAAGGAAAAGGAAAGCAGATAGTTAAATTTCCTCCTCACTTTTGTGATAACGGTCTCTCTCTCTCTTCAGGTAACTACTCATAAAATAGCAGATAATAACCCTGAACAAAGTTAAATCCATTACCTGTTACTGTTGCATGCTAATTGGCCAATTTTCTTTTTTTAGGTCCATTGACATAATGAAGACAATTTAATGTGTCTCATGCCAGTTAAATCTGAACATTTTATTACCATATCCTCTCACTCACATGGATATTCCCAAACAAAAGGCTTTAAAGGTACTGTGAACGGTGGAAATACAAGTTTCACAGCACAGAATCTCAAAAGATTGAACTGTAGGGTCCATTAACTACCACCATGCCACTCTGTTTCCTAGATTTCCAGTGTGTTCTACAGCAAAGTTAATGTTTAATTTTAAAGCCTATTGGATATTCAGAATATTTATCTTTTTGAAAACTCAAGGAATTCGGAGGCATGGTTCCATAAACATCCTTAACTCTGACCCCATATCTCCACCCACCATCCCTTTAATAGGGATACAGGTAGATCATAGTCACCAAAACTTCAGAACTGATTCATGTCAGTAACTACATTCCACAATCCCACACGTGGAAGGAGCATTCATACTGGTGAATACAGTACTCATATCTGCAGCCATTGTGTGTAGTAGCAGGAGGGGCACAGATGTAGCTGGTCTCTCTTATGTCTGGAGTGGCACATCTCTTGGTGTTGTAGGACAGAGTGAGACATACAGCGGGCTAGCTGGTGTGTATAAAGAAGGTGGACAGGCGAGGCTGAATTGCCCCACTGTTAGTGGGATGAGAATTCCCTGGAATGTCAAATGTACCTTCTGCTCTGAAACTAACTTGCAGGACTGAGAACATTTCTCTTGGAAAGGGGCAGGCTGCCGTTGATCTATATAATATATGGAGTGCCATTTTCATTCTGCTCCAGAGGAGCATGCAAAATAAATAGCAACAAGATGGAGGAAACTTCTGTGTGTCACAGTTATAAAACTTCCAAGGGAGGTAACAGGTGGTCAGGGGTTGGATTCCACTGTGAATTTGGGGGCAGAGATTGTTCACAGATATGATCCGTATTTCTCTTGGCGGCAATGCAATATTTCTATCAATGCTTTGATGTCGCACCTATCACACCTGACATGTTGCTTTAGTTTCAGGAGGAAAAGTGCAAGAAAAGTAAGCTGGATAGGGGTATGGGGGGGAGAAAAAGGTTGTGCTTTAAAAATCATCATCATCAAATCACGTTGCTAAGCAACGAAAGCTTTGTTGCCATGTGACAGAAACAATTTGACAAGCCGATTAAAGTTGAAGCAAGAATTTCAGTCCGATGGGCTTGGGCAAGAGGCAGGTTCTTTCACCTTTTTCTCTGCCTATTTATTACCACACTGCTTGTTCACCTGAGCTGTTTACACCGCACCCACCTCAGTGGGGCCCTGGTCTGTGGTTCGGGTCTAGGCACTACAGATAATAATGATGGCTGCGGTCACTCTTGATTTTGTGATTAGACCCACATTAGGGGGTCCTTGCTTAGATTCAATGCGGGGCATTGGTCATTTGCATAGTGTTATGCAATGGCAGCCACTGAATTCCCTATGGCACAGGGCACTTTGCCTGGGTAGGATATTAAACTTCACCTCTCAGTCCCAGGCGTGAGGCCTGTAACTCCCAACACAGCCTCACGAAAATAAACACATTTGGCTCAGACCAATTTCTGGCTTTCATGCAAGAACTGACTCGCAGTATTTTAAGGTGCTACCTTGTAAGCCTGTCGGACTCCTCCATTATCTGCAATATTCTCTCCCAGCGTGCTTATTCCACTGACCTGTAACACAGCAATTGTTTGCTTACCATGTGTAGTGGCCACCACTCCAAAAGCGTTTCACACGTTGAAATAGAAACACTCTGCTTCCCGCTGATGTGTGGCCACCCCTGGGGTGGAAGCAATACTGTGCCATGACAGAGGAGAACGAGATTGAAAGGGAATAATACCTAATGTCATAGAAGCAACAGGGTAGAGTGTACAGCTGACTAGAAAAATAACAGCAAACAGGCTGTTGTGGGGTATATTCTCCATCAGCCAGGGCGGGGCAGGGAGAAGCCCTTTTGTGTATAAGGGGTAGGGGAGTAAGAGCTTGACAGGGTCTTGCAGCAGAAGCAGCTATGAAGCTAATTAATTAGGGTCCTATTGCCGCCTTTACACCCCATTGCCCTGCTAGGCTAGCTTAGTACGCCAGATTAGGAAGCACATTCTCTATAATATTTCTAGGGCACCCCTCACCAGCCTTCTGTGCTTACAGAGCATAGCAATGCACCACTTAGCATCTCCAGCCCTGAGGTTTTCTTTTCCATACTGGTATAAATAGGGCTTAGGTATCTGCTTTTAAAGGCATGCACCTGGCATGGGCTGGGGGGGGGGGAGGGGGCAGGGTCAGGTGGAAGGGGAAGTGTGATGATTGAGCAGAACAGCAGCTTTTTTTCTTTTGCTGTTTTCTGCCTTTTCATGAGTTTGAGGGTTAACAGATGCTGGCTGTAAAGGGGAAACCCTCCTTTTAAAGCAAAACTGTGTACTTGACTTTGGCTTGTTTGGCTGCTCTGCAAAGCATTGTGGGGGATGGAGGGTTATAAAAAAGTCAGCCCAAAGGCACCTGAGGCAATGTAAGATGGGGGTGTGGTTAAGGAAGGCTTCTAAGGTTGGGTTTTGACTTTATGTTTATAGGGACCTAGAACTTCTCTTTTTCTCTCTGCTCATTCACTATTCCTAGTTTTGGTGATAAAACATATCTTAGACCTGAATGCCTTCAGAGATATCTTCTGAACAGATTTTGAGAAGATGAAAAAATATTTTACCTCTTCCTCTGTTCTACCACTCTTGTTAAACTTGCCTGGTCCTTCTTAAATCCCCTCTGATCAAATTATAACCGAAGAAACAAACCTAATGAACTCCTACAGCTAGGGAAGTAGGAATCAAGCTTTTCTTGTTATCAAGAAGGAATTTGTGTCTTTTCTCTGTTTCCCTAATTCTCTGGGCTGGTTTAGATCTGGTAGCTTTGGAAGAAAATAGGAAATAAAGTTTAGACTGGGGTGGCTTTACCTCTGGAGACCTAGCTTCAAACCCTGGATAGTAGCATTTGGATCAAGTGCTTGAGACTCTATTGCTATCAAACCAGTTGCTTTCCCACATGCTACATTGGGTAGGATGCCTTTATTAATTAATCTCCATCCTGTGAAATGTACTCACATTCTGCCCTCCAGCCAGGTCCCATGTGTAGTTTCCATATTGATAAACCATGCAGCGGGACTGGTCTTTGAAATGCATAGCTGAGAAATTGCTCCACCAATCAAACATATTTCCATCTTTGTCAAAATTTCTTCCTGTTCATGAAAGCAAAGAACAGAGGAGAGACTGTTTCAGGGTGCAATGACCTGAGTGTCCAGAGATCCTGACTGACTGCCAGCTTTCAATATTGGCACGTAGTTCCTGCAGGTACACTGTTTAGTCTAACCAGAGTAACCTCTAAACAGGTTTCCTTTCCCTAATACCCTTGTTTCCTGCCTGCCTCCTTTCTATGTGTGTGTATCTTACAAACCCACTTGTATCTTCTCTATCTTGAGCATCAGCTCTTAGGGCTAGAGACTGTCTCTTCCTATGAGAATGCACCATACCTAGCACAATATGGCCATGATCCTGATTACAGATCTTGATTGTCTGTGATACAAATAATATTCCTAATTAGCCACTGAATCCTTGCAACCCCGCTGCAAATACAGAAAGTGCTCTCTGTAATTCTCAGATGAGAAACCTGAGGGTCAAAGTGACTTTGCCAAAGCCACAGAGGGAGCAAACCAAGACCAAGATTCTGGTGTCTCTGTTGCCCAGAGTATACCTCTTGCTCAGTATGGAGCTGTATTCAGAGAGCTACAGCAAGTGTTTTATGTTTAAATTATATAGGGCCCAGAGAGGTAAAAGTCACATTCAATAAAGCCTCTGTGAAAAGAATTATTAATTCTTTTTTTAAAAAAGTTTCAGAATTGATTCTCAATGTCCAAAACCATTTAGGCCCCTGTCAATGATAATGACAAAAATCAATTATTTTTTAACAGATGGGTTTAAAACTAGAGACCCAAGGGGTCAGGACTCTGTGTCATTGTGCTGCCACCAGAATGCGTTTCACAGATTTCATTTTACTTTGAAAGGCAGCACACAAGCTAGTACTGACAGTATTTCTGATACTTTGCAGTTGTAAAAGTAACAGGTTTTCTGGTGTATTGTCATTAATTTAATTCATTTCTTTACCCTCATTTTCCCTGATTGGCTCAAGGATCATTCACCCCAAATCACACATCTGTAGTATGTCATTAGAGCATGTGTGCACACGTGAATGTGTGTTTCAGTCACAGCAGTCAGACTATTACCACCCACATCCAGTTTTCTGCTGTGTGATAAATGCAATTATAAAAGGAATATTTTGCTTAATTTTTTAGCCTCTTCTCACCATTGTCATCAAAACCATGAGTAACTTCGTGTCCAATTACCATCCCAATCCCTCCAAAGTTTAGTGCCTGTGGCTGGTGCTTGCTGAAGAAGGGAGGCTGTAGGATTCCAGCAGGAAACACTGCAAAACAAGAGAGGTTCAGATAATTTCATCTGTGTGTGCTCTGTAGATGGCTCAGCGTTTGGTAGCAGATCAAGCAGAAAATGTTTCCCCTGTTTATGCCACTTGCTTTGGGCATCTTATAACACACTGATGATGATCATGTGAACTGAGCTCTGCCTCTCTGACTGTGCCAGGAATAGTTCTTAAATGAGAAATGTAGTAAATCTGTGACTATAAAATCTCCCATTTGAGAACCCAGCATAATTCCAGCTCGGCTTGTTTAGACTTGTATATCTTGTACATTAAAGTGCAGTTATAATTAGAAAAGAGACTTAGAATTACACAGTAGAATCACCTTATCTATTCCCTTTTAGGGAATCAAGCAAAGAACCGTCTCAGTTACAAGCTGAAAGATAATTCCCTCCCATGCCCCCAAGCTGACAAGCTTAGCCCGAGCCTGGGAGCTGAAGATCAACCTGACTTTGTCTGCTCCTAATGTCATCACGAGAGAGTCAAGAGTCTGAACTAGAACAAGTCACAAAAAGAAACCTATTTTCACACAAACACTTCTAAACTGATTTCATTCTGAAATGTTCAGAACAGATCCATTTGCAGTAGTTGTCGGTTTTCGCAGGTGTGTTTTTTTGGAAAATTTAACGAGGGCAGGTTTTGGGTGAACATAACAAAAATTGCAGTAACATCTTCAATAAAATGTAGAGAAAATATTGAAAAAGTCAGATTTTTTTTCATGAAATACCAAACATTTCTACAATTCCAACAAGTGTTTGAAAAAAAAAAGTTATTTGAAAAATGGCTATTTAATATAGACAGCAATACTTCATTAGAAAAAAATTGGCTTTAATCAGAAAAGATCTGAAAAATCCTTCAAATGACGCAGGAGGCAGAATGGACCCTCCCTCTGACTCCCTCGCCCACAGTTGTATTAAATTTTATGGGGCTGGGACAGAGGTAGTTAAAATTTTGACTCAGACACACCAAGCACCCTGGGTTACTGGCTCACCTGTACATTTTTTCCTCTTTGCTGTCCTGATGAATTATGTTCAGTTTGTATCACAGAGCCATTTTATGGGGGAGCTAATGGATATTTTATTGCTTTATTTTTGTTAACAGAAAGGTTAACTACCATATGCAGCCTCCAAATAACACTGAGGCTTAATGTTTAAAGCATACTCCATAGGAATTACTACTGTGTATCAACTGTACTTTAGATGACAGCCTTGGAAAAAATAGCCCTAGCCTCCTTCACAAGATACACCGAAGCCTAATATATCGGCAGTGGGGTTTATTCTTCCTTCTAAGCATTGAAGTGGAGACACACGTGCCCTTCCAGAAGGAATGAATGTTGCAAATGGGTCATTCTAATAAGATGCCTTCTAATGAGCAGAAAAACTGAAAGCACATAGTAAAAATTTGTGTAGGGAGATGCAAAGTGCTTTGTCTGTAAAGAAGGATCATTGTGTACCCAGACTGTTCACTAGGAGAAGAAAGGCAACCAGTTCCCAATAAGATAGGAGCAGAAATTTTAACACTGTGTGAAAAATCAAACCAGTAGATAAATTTGCTCTGGACCCTAGATGCAATGAGCCTGGGTTTTGTTGGCCAGTGAGTATGTGGAAGGGGGAGCAAGAGTATTTGTAGGAGGAGTTCGGACTGCTTAGTGTCCCATGTGGGCCCAATCCAATGAAGGATGTTTTAGTCACAGCTTTTACAGACCTGGAACCTCTCAGGAATCTGATGTCCTATTAGCTGAGGCAAATTTCTTCAATCTCGTGTGTGTCTCATAAAAATAATTTCAGTGCCCCCTGCGCAAACAGCAAAGCCAGGAGCATCGTTTAAGTTTCCCAGGCATGCGGAGACATTAAACAGCCTCAGATACATGGTGAGAGCTCACAACTCCCTGAAGTTGGCATTCACTTGGTGGCTGTTCCTTTCTAGGTTTTCCAATACAATGTAGGAATGTAGACAACTCTGCCAAGTTTAAGTGAGTTGAAAATTCATCAGCAAAACAAAGGCTCGAGCAGAACAGCCAATCCATCTTGCACCAGGAGTGCTACGAAATATTCAGTATGGGCTGCATATGGGCAACTGCATGGCCCCTTGAGGTGCAGTGCTATTCACACACACAAATTATTCTTAGAGTCCACTGATCAGTCAAAATGGTTTGAAACCTACCTATCTGATTTCGGTTGGGGGAATAGAATGCGTTGACCACTGCAGCACCAATGATCCAACTAGAAAGAATAATATGTAAAGATACAGTCATTTTTATAAGCATTCTCTTTATTGAGTTAATCTTCAGAAAACATTAATTGCATATAAAATAGGAGGGGTAGAGGAGAAGAAAGCAACTGGAAATGGATCAGCAAGGACGCTCAAACTGGAAAATGATAAAGCTCTTACATTTGTATGATACCGTTCAGCCTAAAGAATCCCAGGTCAAAGCCAAGTGTCATTTTGCTCACTATTGCTAAGCAGCCATCTCTGGGGTGGAATGTGATAGCTGTTTAACAGTTCATAATACTGCAATTTAATAACATCTACATAAAAATGCAGAGGGGAAGTTTGGGGCAACAGAAAGCATTTACCCACACTGAAAACGGGTGCAAAGTTTATCTATTGAAAATGTTTGATTAGAACAGTCAGAGAGTAAATCATTACAAATGTAGAGCCAGACGTGGACTACCATTTTTACTGTGAAACCAATTTTTCATGAACAGTGAGTACTAATTTTGAGACTTAATTCCTGTTTGAAGTATATGATTTTGGAATAGTTCCCAGTCCCTCCTCAGTCTATAATGAATGGCTACATCACAATATGGGTTCATAGCATTTCCCAGAGAGACCTCACTGCGTCATGAAATGAACAGGTGACTAGCCAAGAGACTTGTAATAACAAACCTTCCCTTTTGCTCTAAAAAGGGCCGTGAACACAGGCATTCCATCTGACTGAAATAAGTAGTTGATACAATGCTGGATAAGATATTAGTTACGAAATCTTCTTCAATTTGGGTCTTTAAACAATGGACTGTTAACTGTCTAAAGTGATAAGTGGTTTTATGTCTTACTGGGAAAATCTTCCAAGCCTGCAAAGGGACTTTGCTGGAAGTCTACAAATCATACAGGAAAAATGAAATACATAACTCCAAACTCTACCAAATTACCACAAAAGAAGGTCTGAACCAAAGCTCCTTAAGGCAGTGAAAAAAAGCTCCTTTTATGTCCAATGGGCTTTCAATCAAATGATGTGACTTTTACATTGTTACTACAGCCCAATTCCCAAAATACCAACCTGTGAGTGACAGATACTGTAACCAACACAGGTTTTAGTTGGTATATTCTGCATATTAGATGAAAACGAAATGTCTGCAGTGGAAGGGACTGACTCAGGACACTTATTCCACATCTTAATCTGAACCAAATAGCTTTTGGCTACACTATTCTAACTCAAAGTCCTTAATATCCTTGTTTATGAAAAGATCACGATTTTAGGCTCCAGCCTGCTTTCTTGCAAGTTCACGGCCAAATTCCCACTGACTTCAACAGAAGCAAGATCCCAGACCAACCCTTTGTTAACAGCATATTTTGTGTTATATAAACAGAGGTGTCGATCAAATGCCTTTTGGAGTTTGCGTCTGCCTTGCCTTTGTCCCGGGAACATCCCCTTGCTGCACAGGGGCCTACTAGCACGCAACCAACCGTGCTTTCGTGTTGGCTTTCTTGCTGCTGCCAGCAAAACCACTCCTGTTGAAAGCTAATGTTATGGGACGATGCTCCTTGCCGAACAGCAGCTTGCCTTCCCAAGTGTAATGGCTTTGGAGCTACCTGTAATACTTTATGAATGCTGTATATTCTCGGTGTGTCTAGTAGTTGTGAGGGGGTTTACTCTATGCATGTATTGAATTAATTCAATAGCAGGATGGTCAGGAAATGCACACCCAAAACAGGGGCCAGGGGGGACCAACTATGCTCTTCTCAGCAAATACTTGAGAAACAATGCCTGGGCCATTCACTTTGATGCTCTGGGTCTGCCCCACTGTGACTCCCACCAGACTGGTTTTGGGCAGCAGGTGCAAACATGGGAGCTGACAGAACAAGGACTGTGGGCTGGATTCCTAGACAGGCCCTCAAGGACAGGGCGGGAGAGCTGAGGTGAACCCAAACTCCAGAGGCTGCGGGACCAAGGGGGAAGCTAGACTTACCAGCATCCCCAAGAAGAGGATGGTTAGACTCTAGCTACATGGGTTTGGGTCTTTTATTGTTTTAAAATCCTTTTCTCTTAGGTTATGCTTTGTTCTGATTGTCAACTAAACAATGCTCCTGTTTTAAGAAAGGTTGTTTTGGGTCCCTGTATTCATTGATGGTTCTAAGCTCCCAAAGGGAAGAATTGTAGGTACATGAACCCAGTGGTCTTGCAGGGGAAGGACAATCAATACACTGGGATGTTCAAGCTCAGGACTCAGACCAAGCATGGCGGGGATTGTCAGACTCCACCTCAGAGGTAAAGGCCTGAGGCCTGACACCTGAGGGGGTGGACTCAGAGAGGCCAGAGAAGGGGTTAAAGGTGCAGCTATCCCTGTAGCCGCGACACTGGCATCATGAAAATTACATTTTCATCCTATTACATTCACAGTTCTAATAGTCGGGGTGAAATTGCTGATATTTAATTGCTTCATCCCCCATAGCAATAAATTATCTTAATTAGAGATGGGCCTGAGCTTAAGAGTTCAATTCTAGATCCAGAGCTAAACATCTACAAAGCCAGATGTGCTGGGAACTGGATTTGAAAGGCTATTTTTAAGCCATGTATTTTATCTCCTTTCAGTTACTAGTTTTCCAAGGTACAAGCTGGCCCCTCCTCATTGCTCCCCTGCCAGGAAGATCAGTGACAGCATTTGTGATAAGTTGCTCCATGGTAATATAATAGGGGGTAAAGTGGTTCTGTGAAGGATTAAACTGAGATTCCCATGTAGCCACTGTTACATACATTATCACTAGAGGCAGACAAAGAGCTATTTGTTCAATTTCCTCAGCTGCCCCATTCTTAGACAGCCACAAACAAAAGTACCTTTAATGATCTGAAATGAGCAGAGAAGGGCAATGCCACCACTGTAGCGCCAGGGTGGTCTCTAACCATTATTCCAGGGTTTAGGGTGCTTATATAGCCAGACAATCGGGACACTCACGTATCTTGGTCAACTCTCTCTCGAAGTTTTTTCAAGCTCTTCTGGGCTCCAACCCTCAGGTTTTCCAAGCTGTTTTCAAAATACTTGTGCTCACTGAAGTTTAACTGAAGAAAAACAAATCCCAGCATATTAGCAAGTGTCTTTTAATGGAGAACTTCCTTTAACCACCGCCTATAGGATGTTGCTACGAAATATTTGCCCTGTAGTTATGCATCATCTAGAAACAGATGGCCAGCTCTTTCTTAAATAGGGAGCTGTTTGGGGGCAAAGACTATGTCATTGACTGTGTTATGCAGAATGGGGCCTTGGTCCTAATCAGGGCATCTGAGGGCGACAGTAACACAGGCATTTAATATTGTAAATAGCAATACAATATGTTTATGCTTTTGTATTAACCCTGTTCAGGTACACGCTGCATACTTACATTTGCATATTCCTGATCCAATTTTTCATTCTGATCTTCCAAAATATAGTCTGGGTAGCCAATTTGTTCTTTAATTGCCATTGCCTACAAGAGATGAAAGCCCACAATGGTCACACAATAGTCAACAAAACCCAACACCACCACCAACAAAAAACAACTGGATCGCTGCAGACAATGGAACAAATTCACTGCTGGTGTTGGTCCACTAGTTTCAGTGGAGTTACACCCAGGGTGA
This sequence comes from Dermatemys mawii, assembly GCA_007922305.1. Lineage (NCBI taxonomy): Eukaryota > Metazoa > Chordata > Testudines > Dermatemydidae > Dermatemys > Dermatemys mawii. The sequence continues at coordinate 3,949,314 of ML677380.1, read as the reverse complement.
ATTCAGCCTTGTCAATATTCATATGATGAGCCAACAAAGAGTGTATTTGATGTAAATATTGAGAATGTGTGCAAGGGTTGTTCATGGGTGATGGGCTTGGATAGATGCATTTGGTGCACTTATCTAGGGCTTCCTGAATTCAGAGGAAAGTGACTTCAGTGAGGACTGGCATGGGGTTCAGTGATCATTTTAAAGTTGGCTCTATGGGACACATTCTGTCCCCATTTGTGGCCTGGATCCAAGTTCCACTGAAGGGCCCTAAAAACTTGATTCAACACCTAGGGACGATTCCCATTGACTTTAACAGCAGTTGGCTCCAATTCAAGGAACACCAGGGAAGTCAATAGTCCAACAAGATATGAAATTAACACAGGGCTCCTTCTGCTTTCTCATTCCATATGAACACGTGGCTGCATTATTTAAACATATTGTCAGCTTATGCTACATCTGACTCCCGCAGAGAAAGACCTGGACACGGGGATCCCTGCAATGAAAATCCTCAAATGCCCCATTGCTGAAGACGCATTCAGCCTTCTGCAATGAGATATAGAATGACCCAAACACTTTCTGAAAGGAGGCAGGCAATATTACTTTTAATAGGCAAAGGTTTCCATTTAGGAAACATCTGAATATCTTCATATTGTGGAATAATGCACTGGCCTGATGGACTAGCTAGCATCAAAAAGGATGCTCTTCATTTGATTCGTACACAAGAAGAATTTAAGGAAACTTGGCCTAATCTGTTGGAAGTTTATTACTAATATATTTCTTTTTAATTGGTTTGGCTCTTTTAGGTAACTTGTAGTTTGTTTGGGTTTCTTTGACTTACCACTTTTAGTGATACATTACATTAGATTCTGTTCTAGTTTGTTTGGAAATAAAAAAAGTGTTGGAAAGCTAAATAAATAAAGGATCAAAGGCAATATCATGGAAAATATTATGGATAACTGTGAAAGTGGATTTTTATTTCTCTCTCTCTCCCTTTTTGAAGGGATGGAAAATAAGTCTTGCAAAATCTGACACATTCTTCTGATATTCCCTCACAGGAAATTGAGATTTCTTGTTATTTCTGACCTTCTCACGAGCTTTCTCTTTTGATGTTTCATCCATCCACTGTAATTCATCGAGTGTCTCAATGAACACTTCCCGGATTTTGTCTATTAAGTCTCGGACCTAAAATAGAGACAAGTAAGAAATTCACCATTGATATGCTAGTTTTTAATTCTCAACCACTTCTAGAGAGATAGCAGGCTCCTAATGAAGAATAATCTCAAATGCTTTGTGATAGTACATGGTGCTCCACATTTAAATATATATCATAAATGAATTCCCTGTGTCTGCTACTTGCTGGCTGATTAGCACAGATTAGCACAGTCTTGGTTATGTGTGTCTCCTGACTTGGCTGAACAGGAGGAGCTGAAAGAGAGAGGTATCGTGCTCAGCAGCTAAGAATGCTGGGATACCACTGGGAGGCAAAGCAGGTAGAAAGTCACAAATTATATAGCTTGACGCATCTGAGCAGTCTGGCCTAGTGGATAATGCAATTAACACTGGCACGCTGAGGTCTGTTCTCAGCTTTGCTGCTGGTCTGCGGGGGGATCATCTTCAATATTTTCCAACACAACAAAGAGAGGATCTGGGGCCTGCTGGTATTCGGTCAGAAAGTGGCTTACTATCTGCACAAGGTGAAATCCCTCTCAGGAGAGAGAGACCATAATCCTCTGCCTTAAGAACAATGAAACTCCCACCCTGTCTGTCTCCCCCTGAGTTTTGTGTTAAAGCTCTGTGTGATGTACATATTTAACAGATATAGGTCACAGGTTTGGGGTGGGAGTAGAGGTGGGGAATGAGGGGATCCATGGGAATTGTGGGCTTATGATAGCAGGAAAGGTAAACTACATACCATCCTCTTGCTCTCACCAGCAAATGTCTCCCTGACATACAGAGCTCCCACTGCGTTCTCCATGTTGTTGTTGACGTAACTCACACATTCCCGCCAGCGGGCCTCTTCTAGTGTTGTCCCATAAAGTGCCTGGCAGAGAAATGCAGAGGGATCAGTTCTGACTCTCAGGCTCTCATCCGTTCAGCTTCTGTTCCCTCACACTTTATCTTTATTTCTTTGGAAGCTCTGGTCTTCCTTCCATTGCTCCGCTGTGCACCGGATACTATTAGGAGGTGGTATGGGTACAGTTCAGTTTCTGTTCCGCCACTCTGCCATTTCATGGCTTATCTGTCTCTCCATTTATCTGTCTGCCTAAGGCATTTCTGTAGTGCCCCTCACCTTGGTGGCTAAGCATGATACCCCTGTTCCTAATGCGCTGGCTTTACCAGTAGTTCTCAACCAGGGATCCAGAACCACGAGCAGTTTTTAGGGTCTTGGCCAAGGAAGGGTTGGCATTAAACTTGCTGGGGACCAGGGCAGAAAAGTCAACGTCCCGCCATGTGGGGCTGAAACTTGGAGCTGAAGCCAAAACCTATGCAACTTAGCTTCACAGCACCCTTTTGGCATGGGGCCCAGGCAGTTGCCCTGCTTGCTATCCCCTAATCTCAGGCCCGGCTTTCATTTGCAGAAACACCAGTAGTAGTGGCACAGGTGGGTTGTGGAGTTTTTATAGCATGTTGGTGGGGCCTCAGAAAGAAAAAGTTTGAGAACTTCTGGGCTTCACAATCTATAGGAGGTGAAGGCATCTCAGGGCGGATTCCTGCCCTCCTGCGATGATGGTTCAAACAAATGGTCTGTTGGAAGAGTTGTCACTAGTGATGGGCTACTGTAAAGTGGCTTGGAGAATATGCCTCCAAGAAAGGTCTACCTGGAAGCTCTGAGCCTATGGAGTTCAGATTGACCCAGAGTTTCCCTTGGTATTTTGAATGTCCATAAAAGGCTCATTTCAGTTTCCATCTTGAGTCTAATGCTAAAGTTGGTGTTTAGTTTATCTGATCTGGTTCTCTTATTCCTAGTGACATGATGGGATTTGTATGTTGGCCCATCCCCACATGTAGGTCCAAAGAGATGCAGGACCCATTTCCCCGTGGGGCTGAAATAAATGGAAACATCTTAGTAGCTGATTCAGCTTTGCTTTGCATTTCTCATGTCTGGGTGTCCAGCAGCAACCTTAACTCAAGAAAGAACAGACCTAGATGACGACAACACTAGGGATGGGCCTGCCCCTGATGTTAACATCTCCAGACTCTGGCGATGTTTGGATCTGCGTTCAAACTTTACCCACTGAGCCAACCTTTCACTCAAAGCAGAGGTCAGAATGTTGATTTGGTTAAAGTCCATTGTGCAGATCTGGACTGGCTGCCCTTTGTCTAGGATCCTGCTGTCCTGATGCTGATGGGTTCAAGGCCACTAATGCAGAATGATGTCACAGCTGATTGGACTCTTTGGGAGGGGAGGAGGTTACCTTTCGGTAGTTGGCCCGGGCATCCTTGAAACGCTGACTCAAGCTGCTGACCCTGTCAATGACCAGTCGCCAGACTAGGTAGTTCTGGATGGTGCTGTGGGCAGAAAGCAAAGCAGAGTTCAATGTCATGCATTGGGCCACTCTACTGCAGATAATCAAAGGGCAAACTTTAGTCTGAAGAAGAGGACAGGGTTAATTTCTTGCCACACCTATGGGGACCATGTGGTCTGCTTTTATTTAGCACAGCTGATTAACTGCAGAAGCATCCAGAGTAAACAACACGCACAAAGGAACCAGACCATCAGTATCAATCCACACACCCCCATTGCCTGATGCTCTTTGGGGATTAAGTTTCTAATTTCCACCTATTTCTCCTTTTAGAATATAATATGAGCTAAACCATGCCCCCTCATTTCTTTCTATGACACTAGTCAATTAGAGGCTGAGACCCTCCCACACTTCAATGAATGTTGCCTTCCACCACCCTTGTAAGGTTGTTATCCCTAATTTATAGAATGGAGTACCCAGAAATGTGACATAATTTCCTGACATAATCACCAGGGAGTTACGGCATAGCCAGGAAGAAAACCCTCCTTATTCCCACTTTGGCCCATTTGAGCACCAGATGGCGCCCCATCTCGTCTACCTTTGCCCCAGCTCTTTCCCAGGACCCTTACCTTGCTGAGTAGTTGGAGAGAAACGCTTTGAGCTCCTGCAGGTAGGGCGCACCGTACACAACCACCTCCTCATCCAGGTGGATCTGAACGTTTACTGAAGACATGATGCCTTGGATGAAGAGAGTCCAGTTAAACTCCTGTAAGGGCAGAGAGAGGCAGACACACCGATTCCAAGCTTTTCTTTATACCTATTACAATGGACTCCTGCCTCCTCTCACTGTGTATCTGGGACTGGACACTCTGGAGCTAACAGCAGAGCATGTTCAATAGAGACGACTCCTGCCTATAGAACTGTCTCCTTACTTGCCCATCAGCACTAAGGGTCCTGCTGTAACTTGTGTTGTAATATTTGTAAATAGTACCTAGTTGCATTGGCTGTAGAAGACAGAAAGTCTCTTAGGTATTGGTGGAACCAAAAGCAAGAGCCTGTTATATTTTATTGCCTTTTTAAAAGATTTTTTAATATGCATCTGATCCCTTTGCTTCTTTACGCTAAGCTAGCCTTAAGCTTCTTTAAGCTAAGCTAGCCTTGCTAGAGCTGGGAGCTTTCCTCCCACTCCTAGTACAAAATATGCTTCTCCATTCAGTCTCCTGGGCTGCAGAATAAGAAAATTCGGACTGTGATGTTGCCCTGTCTCCAAGATAATTCAGTCACAGATGAAGCGTTGTTGGTGCCATTGAACATTGTAACTGGCTAGGAAAGAGAGAAACAGCACAAAGTGCAAGACAGGCATGAGGAAAAGCTGCAAAACTTAATGTCATGCAAGAGGCCTTTATTGTTGGTGAGTCAGAGACTGACAAGGAAGCAACACCAGTTTAAAAAAAAATCTGTGGCACCAACCAGCTGGGATGAGGCTGGAAAATTGAAGACCAGTCTAAAACGGAGACCAGTGCTATCAAAGCGGTACTGAGGGCAGCCCATCATGATGGAAGCAGGCCACTGCTATCCACCCAACAGAGAGTTCTGTGGAGGTGAGGCCATCCCAATTTCCAGAAAGAGGCCAAAGGCAAGACCTGCAACTGTTGTTTTCAGGGTGGGAGTGAAGAGCACTACAAGTCTGGATGGATGTTGTCTCAGCAGGAGGCCCTCGAGGGGAAACTACATCCCCGTCACTCCATAGGGCCTTGAGCGACCGACCAGTGTCAAAGGTCCCACAGAGAGACAGTCATCAAAAATAAACAGGGAAATGAGAGAGCCAGGGGACTAGCAGACGTAGACATCTTAGAGACTGGTACACTTGAACAGCGGAATAGTAACTGTGAGTATAACTGTAGTATTGAAAGCAGAGTAGGTAGTTGTTCACTGACACCAAAGCCAGTTAAACTAACAGTGGGGAAAAAAGTGTGGTTTGTGTGCTTTGAAAGGGGTTAACGTAGCAGCTTTGTGGGACACAGGAATGCACAGTGCCACACCAGTGGGTGAAGGCAAATCTTCTTTTTTTGAAGGACAGAATCCGCATTTTGAAGCATGTTACACGCAAACCTTTCCTACCTTTGGCTAGACAAAGTCTTTGGTTGGAATTTTTTTGTTTTGACAGAGATTGAATTTGCCACCAGAGGGAGCCCATAAAGCTTGTGATTATGATATCTTTGAATGCCATGAAGAAAACAAACTGTAAATACATGCAACACCCAATATACATCAATATCCTACTTTATTTATCCTTTCAGACCCACTTTGGCTTGCACAACAGCTGGGAAACAACTAGACTTCATTTACTTTCTCTTTTGCTACTGCAGCAAAACAAGAAGACCAGTCCTCTTGGTTATATTGTCCCACACAGTTCCCAATTAAAATGGGGATTTAAGGTTTTTTACACGGTGGTAAAGTCTCTCATTTTAGTCCCATCCTGTCCCCGTCTGTAAAAAATGTATATCACAGATGGGAGGAGACCCTGCTCTTAGTGAAAATTCTAACCTAAAATTTGATAGTGTTTTGGATTCCCATCAAATTCTTAAACAGTGATGGTGAAAGTATAGACATTATTTTCCCCTTTAACTTGGCTAGAATTCCTACTGTGCTATTAATAGATGCAAAATATCTGTGCTAAAACCTATTTAAAATAATATTAAATCCATGGAAGGATGGATATTTAGTTAAGGGCTTCTCACTACTTTTGTCGTGTCAAGTCAAAATGCAGAAAGGATTAGTTATTGTTTGGTTGAGGGCTTGTGAGCTGTATACATCCTTTTACACAAAGTGGAGAAGTCACTCACAGTAATTTGATCTCTTTGCTCCACTGAAAGTTTAAACATGGCTGGGAGAAAGGAAACTCAAACTCATTCTTGGGACAACTTGTGGCCACAATTGCTTGTGGCATTTGCAGACTTCTACAATGATTTTGACGGAGATACTTCCATGCAAAAAGAGATGAATGAATCATTAAAAGTTTTACTAAATGATTATTCTAGCTCTGAACAAACCATGTTTTACACCTGTTTCTTCTGTGCATTGAACTAAAGAACTTTAAACCACTCTTTTTGGACTGGAGTACACGTATTTATGATCCTGCATGGTTCAGAGATTTACATTCTGGCAAATGCTTCAATTGTGGCTTTGTTTAAAAGATAAATGCGTTAAAAATCTGTTAGCTTTACATTAAGAGGAGGCATACGACTTTGAATCCCTTTTGTTTTGCAGGTATAAAGAGTCTGCAAAGCTGTTTTCCATTGACTGGACAGTGGGATGAGCTGTAAGCCATAGAGTTCTTATCAAAACACTTACATTCAGTGCAAACTTTTCCTGGAGCTCTCTGAGGGTCATTTTGTTGTACAATAAGGTCACGTCGTGCCTTTCTTCGGCTGGAGCAGTAGCCTGTGGACATTGACATATTATCTTCAGAACTGACTGACAAGAATTTCAACAGCTGGAATCACACAATGCAGAGGCATGCTCTCCAGCACACACACACACACACAAACACACACACACTTATTTGCTCCTTAAAATATATTCAGTGTTTTTAATAAAAGAAAACTCAGAGAGTCTCACACTGGGTTTTCTGCATTTCAGTACATCAGTTACCGTCCCAGTTGATAGCTCCGGATAGTGAATTCAAGACCATTATGCTATGTCAGTAATGAGGGCCAAGAAATTCCCTCCATTTCTCTTCAGAACCTGAATGGAAAACTGCAGCAGTAAGATGAAACTTGCAATGCGAAAATCCCAGCACTGGCAAACTGAAGTCTGTGGGTTCTTGTCTGTTCTCAGTTTTTAAAACAGCAAATACACGGGTAAAGTCGGGATATTTATAAATATGGGAAAATTTACACTCCATGCAGTGCTGTTTTGGGGGCAGATTACTGTGTTTGATCTAACTGCGGTTGGAATTCCTGGGAAATACAACCAGTCTACGTCACTGCTGAACTTTATGTCCACCTCTGTCTTGTACCTAAAATGCGTTTATTAGTCTACTTGTCTAGGCATTTGTTTGCTGACTCAGCAGACTAGAATAACTAACTGATCTTAGATAAACATAAGAAATTAACTTCAGCTGCACACAAAAATTGCAAGCACTTTAGTCAAATTGTGTATGACCTGGATATTTACTCTATAGAGAATCTGTGTTATATCCCCAATTTTTTGTGTCCTATTCAACATGGCAAAACAGAGATCCTAACATAAAAAAGAACATGAAAAATAAAGATGTATTTTTTATAATTGTAAACCATTTTTTAATACTCAGCAAATTCAGATTGTTCACATTTTTGAATTCTTTCATTGTTTGTGTACGTTTGGAAAGTTATGCCATGTATAAATGCTAATAATTTAAAGCTTAATTGAACTGCAGCATTTGGGTGTGTGTGTGTATATATATATATATATATATATATATATAAAATATAATTTCTTTGATTATTTTGGCACTATGGCTTTCAACTGCTAGAATGTTTACTAATGGTTAGACACATTATTCCACATCCCGTGATACTGAAAAGAAGTCATTCGACCTAGGTAAAAATGCGTTCTTGCAGAAAATTATTCGGCCATTAGAAGTCTCTAGATTCAATACAGAGATCCACACAGGCTGTGGTCCCCATTAAACAACATAGACAGAGTTGGAACTTAAACTATGTGGAAGTTTGTCAGTAGTGATAGGTATTTTGCAGCGTTTTAAAAGTACTGAAAGAGCCCTAGATCTGGCCAGGGGAGAATTCTCCCTTGTGCAGGTTTTATAAAAGATGGTTTATGTTGCTTTGCAAGGTCCCCGCTGCAAGTCCCAGCATAGGGGGCATGGCCGGGCGCAGAAGGAAACATGGCCATCTTCAACACCACTAGGACCCTTCTGGATCATGCTATTGAATAATTCATGGCTGCTGCTTCAATTTAGCTCATAATCCTGGACTAATAAAAGAGCTGTAAAACCACCTTTGCCTTGCCTCCCTGTGAGTGTGAGTTTTATGTTATGCCTTATAGAGGTGCAGCACAAAAATCTTACCACTCCTGTTCAAGAGGAGCTGTGATTCCATATATCACAACAACCTTTCACTTTTTCTCAGTTCACCTATCAATCTCCCATACTCACATTTGCAATCTCAGTTTCAAGCTTCAGAACCTTTGCCATTTCCTCTTGGACAAAACTGTCATCTTTTGCCATATGCTTGTCTTCTCTGATCATTTTGGCAATGGTGATCATAAACTGCAGGTAGGCTTCCCGCACCTAGACACATACAAAAGGAAATTATCTACATTTTCTCCACTTATCAAGGCAATCTTACGCAGCAATTCAGGTTTATAATAGCATTAGTAGAGATTTTCTGTGGGGGGTCTTGTGGGAGAGTTCTAGGGAAATCAGCAAATGCACCGAGAATGAACCATAGGACTAAATAAAAATGCAAAAAGATGTCATTGATCTTCGCCTAGAGATGGGCTTGGACCAAGCCCCTGGATCTTAACAACCCTGAATGTTGGCAAAATTTGGTTCCTAAGCCAAGCTTTGCAGCTCAGACTCTGCCCTTGTCATTCAGTGCAAATTTTTCTCGTCCACTTAGCTTGTCTCTTTCCGATGGTTGTTAACATACAGTAGCACGGAGACGCCTCTTCCAAGAATGGGAACCCCTTCACACTCCCCGCCCCTTCAAATGTTTGCTAACATGCAAATGAAACCTGCAGTGGGGGAGCTCACTTCCTGCAGACAATTTTAAAACACCCTTGTGCCACTTCCAGTACAATTTTGTTTCTCTTTTAGAGCAAATCCAGCCCTATGAATTACTTGATTTGTTTTGCAGGTTTCCCTGTATCTTTAAGAAGTTCTGCAGGCGATTGCCTTCAACACATGCTCGATGGAGCCTGTGAATGTCAGAAGACTTTGGCCACAGTCTATAATGACTAGCTCGAGTGCATTGCGCTAGCTCACATGCTGAATTCCATGGGCAGAACGATATGGGACATGGGACATAGCAATCACAATTTAAGGTGGCTGAGGGGAGGATGTGGGCAGACCTGCTGCCATCAAAATCTCACAGCTATGTAGTTTGGATGAAGAAAGCCTTAGAATTATATCTCACTACAGGTGTGATCCAAACCACATTGAAGTCAATGGAAAGACACGCAGAGATATCAACAGGCTTTGGCTCAGTCCCCTACTCCTGTAATATGCAACTGAGTCTGAAATGTTTGATCATTGTCTACATGATTCCCCCTCCATTCACATTAGGAAATTTAATTTAATTCTTGGCTGCAGATCTACTCAGTTAGCATGAAATAATTAAGAAAATAAAAAGAGCTTCAAAAGTATTTTCAGGCCTGAAATTGACAAATTATCTCTATCCATCTACATTTGCAGTGGCTCGGCCAGGCATTTCCAAAGAAAAGCAAGAAGGAGAAAGTGAACAGATTTGATGTGTGCAGTGGAAGAAAGTGAAACAGGTTCAAAATAGTGTCTCCAAACCTTCATGTGGTTTTTGGAATGTTCAGAAAAAAAATAAGGATCACCCACCACATACAGGGCCAGATTCTCATCCACTGAGGATCCGGTCCATTCATCTTCCTTCTATTGGTCCTGATTTCATGAATGGAATTGTCTGCCTTGGGGGATATCAGAAACCTTCTACAGTTGGGGTTGATCAGAATGAATTTGGGGATTTGTATGAAATCCCCATACTGTAGAAATATGGGAATAAAAGAATTACCACATTGGCTCAGACTTGCAGTCCCTCTAGTCCAGTGTCCTCTGTCTGACAGTGGCAGGTACCAGATGTTTTTAGAGGAAAGTGCAAGAAACCCTGCAGTAGGCAGATGCGGGATAATCTGCCCTACATGAAGGTCTCATTCCTATCCCTAAAACTCTGAAACATGAGGTCTTATTTCCTTTCCAGTCATCTTTTTGTTAGCATTAACTATCACAACTCTGGATAGTCTTGTTATTCATTTAAATGTCCAATTCATCTTCGTGTCTTGCTAAATTTTTGGCCTCAGTTACGCGTGATGGCAATGAGTTCCACAGTCTAACCGTGATTGTTGGAGAACATGAAGATTCAGCTACTTGTGGTTTGTAAAAGCAGTGTTCACCTGCACATGATTAGTGAAAGGCAGTTTGTAGTAGAGAAGATCAGGAATACTCACTCTTTGATAATTGCCATCATTAAAGTAGTAGTCTCTGGACGGCATTCCCAAGCTAGGCTGGTCGATCTGAAGGAAATCAAATACATATCCCTAGTGAGTGATGAGCAGTGAGACTGGTTGTCAAAAGAGGTCATTCAAGAGCAACATGAAAAGATGCACAGACCACTGGAAGGACCATAGCACATTGTTACATGTCTAACCCATTCAAGTAGCAAGCTTAGCCTATTATTTCTTGGAGGTGGAAGTGAGATGAAAGCCAGAACTACTACCTCCAATCGTCAGAGGTCCAAGAATGGGACCCTGCCGGTAAGTCACAATACTCTATAACGGCCCAGGGGGGTGTAAATCAATATAGGATCTGCCTCAAGATGTATCTGATACTGTTTGGGGTACCATGAGTAGATTTGTAGGGTTTTTTTTTAATATGCACATTTCCCCAATGTTCTGAAGGCCCACCAGTACAAATCAGTGCTTATGGAAAGCATGCTGAAATGCGATGCAAGTAGTGACCCATTGTGAATCTGGAGTATTGGGACTTTTGGAGCTGTAATTCCCTATTATTTTTCTTACATAAATGATATGTCTGCTGGAATCCCGGTCATCGTTCCATACAAACATATCAATGAAGACTCGTTTGTTAAATCTGGAGTTCAGTGTGGAGAGTTTTTCTTCCATGCTCCAATTTGACTCTGGCGGAATAAAAGGCAAAAATATGCATTATTTATTGATGTGCATCAAGAGAAATTAAGTTTCATACATTGTAAGCCTATTGCTTAAGTAATTTAAAATCAGACTGGACAGAGCACTTGAGAATACTTTGTAGGGAACAATCCTGCACTGGCTGGGAATGGACGAAAACAGTGATCCCAGAGGGACTTCACTGTCTGTAACTGATTATTCATCATTCTTTTTATTAGTGTAAGTGCTGGACAGTTCTACCTTCTCCAGAGCACACATCCAAAGGATGACCCAATCCTTGCTCCAAGCTGAATATTGAGATACACAGACAAACCAGTTCAGACACCCGAGCCACTGTTATCCCTATGTTAGTGTCTGGCCTGGGTTTTGCTGGCTAGAAGTGAGACGGTCGTGCTAAGCTGGGGGTTAATGCTGGTGGGCTTTGTGGAGAGAGATGAGTTTTAGGGAAGGACAAGAAAGAAGAGGGTGTTCACCTTGCACCTCCTGGATGGGAGGGTTTTGCAGGAGCAGGGGCAAGAAGAAATAAAAGGAACGGACATTTCTTCATTGACAGTTTGGAGATTAGGAGCAGGATTTTCAAAAGCTACCAGCATTGGTCTAATTCTGCTTTCAGGGAAGCCAGTCACTGATGTAATCCATTGACTCCAATGGGAGCAGAGTTTGGCTAATGCTGAGTGCTTTTTAAACTCCTGCACTGGGGTGCTTAATCCATACCTCACACCAGGCGCTACTTATCTACCTGCCCAGGCATTTTTAACATGCCCATCACTGTGGTATCCAAACAGACCTGTTCTTTTTCATGTTTCTGATGACAGAGCTTTGTTTAATAAAAGGAAGGTTCACATCTATCTGTCTATAGCATTTGTGTCAAAAATGCAAATATGTATATGCAATTACACACCTATCCTACAAATCAACATATTGTTGCCTAGGTAGCCTGTGCTAGTTCAAGACCTAATTATGATAGTTTCATATGAAAATATAGAAGCACAATTTTTGCATGGGTGTGTGCACCTTGGAAACTTGCATCTAAAAGTTGTAAAAACGATGGGGTTTTTACTTTCAAATTTTGTGCCTGTCTTAAGGTTTTAAAATTGTGCACATTTTATCATTTAAAAAATTATTATCTGCCCTTTTCCTGGATTATTTATTGCAAAAACATTTATCTGTGTCTATAAAACAGGGTTCTGAAATCTTTGATTGCAGGCATTAAATCCAGGCCTTCCAGTTTATGCCTCTCAGAACTTCGTTAAGGAAAGCCTCAGTGAAGAGGTGATACAATGACATCAGGCTCTTTAGGAAGATAAATTTCCCTAATCTGACAATGTAGAGCTCCCTGAGCACACACTTTTACCTTTGGTGATATTCCAATCTGCCGAAGCCACTGGCCAATCTCCAACCATAGCTAAAACCTCTAACAGGGGCAATGAGTCTCGCTGCTCTATGAAGCCTGAGGAGGAAGAAGAGGAAATAAATGTAAAGTCCTTTTTTGATTTACTAGAAATGAATTAAAATGGAGGAAAATTTAGACTAAACTAAGCAGCTGAAACTCTTTCAATCGGGGTGGCAGATTCTAAAAGTCCCCTGTGAACCTGGATGGTATTACACGTCCTGGCGTCATCTTTCAAATCCCCCGGGGCTGTAATCCTATCCTAACAAGAACCATTTAAACATAAAAGGTTCACTTCGCAGGGTGAAAGAGTTAGTGATTTGGAGAGTGTTTTGTGACTCATTCTGGGGTTCAAACAAACCCCAATCCTCTGATATTTTGTTTGGTGGATTTTGACTTGTGAAACTGATGAATTCCATGCAAAGCTAATAGTTTAACTGTGACACGTAGGAGACGGAAGGGTGGGTGTCTGAAACCTCATCCTGGTCTCTTGGGCCCCTGATTTATTACAGAAGCTGCACTGCTTCTGTCCTCACCTTTGCAGAACATTATCATGCACAGGCAGAGAACAGTAAAAGAGAACTGGATAAATTCATGGAGGTTAAGTCCATTAATGGCTATTAGCCAGGATGGGTGAGGAATGGTGTCCCTAGCCTCTGTTTGTCAGAGGGTAAAGATGGATGGTAGGAGAGAGGTAACTTGATCATTATCTGTTCTGTTCACTCACTCCAGAGCACCTGGCATTGGCCACTGTTGGTAAACAGGATACTGGGCTAGGTGGACCTTTGGTCTGACCCAGTACGGCCTTTCTTATGTCCTCATGTTCTAACATACAAAGATGGAGACTGAGGCTAATGTTTCTCAAATCAGAAGTTTTTATCCAAGCATAAGAGTTTTTCAGAATTACACAGGCCTGATGACCAAGAAATTAACAGGGAGTGGATTTTCTACTCTGTGTCCTTTATAACATTACAGTATTGAGCCTGGTCCCTGAGCAAGACCTGTCAGCACTCCCACAATATAAATATTAACTACTAATAACCATAGTATCACTATCATAAACTAGCGCTTTTGGCTGTTACTGCATCATTTTTCTAAGTGGTGTAATATGCACACACACATACACACAGTTGTTTCTAACATATTGCGTATGTCCTGTAAATCCATACACATATAATCTTCAAATTCTCTCCATCAAAGAAGTTATCTGCCAATGAAGATAGACTAGACTTCTCTGGTAAAATGTAGTAATTGAGGAGCTTATATTTCATTGACCTACAAAGATACGTAGGCCTCTAAATGCCAACTTTCTTTATGAACATGTGCCTGAGGTGCTTTAGAAATCATTGCTCTGTGCCTTAATCACATTTTGTTATGCTTGTAAGTGACTTCAAAAGAAAAGCAAGTTTCATTTAAAAAACCACATGGAGTTGCTAAGTGACAAGAGTTTAGTCACCCATCGCATCATTTACAAAACTCAAATAATTTAAAGCAAGCAAATAATAATAATTAAAAACATTCTAAATCTTGCTCTGTCCACATGTAACTCAAAACAGGATTTTGCTGGATTTTCTTCAGATGTTTCAGAAACATTCTCCTTTGCCTTCAGAACTCCAAGAAGTTACTCACTACTTTGATGACTAGAACAAAATCCTCATCATATAATGCTACTTCTGGGCATTTAAGTTCCATCATTTTTGGAGCTTGGGAGTTCTGTAGCATTTTACCAACAGTTGGTTTTGTAGATGACTCTTGGGGGACATGCTCCTTGGAGCTGCCATTCCTGAAAATACCAAGGACCTGACCCAACTCCTGCTGAAGCCAACAGAAAGACTTCCATTGATTTCAGTGTGGGACTTGTATTGGGTCCCAGGAGAACATGGGATAAGACTAACAGCTGGATGTTTGCGTTCAGAAAGGCAGGCTCTTCATACAGAGGTGGAAAAATATAGACTAACTTTTTTTTTTTTTTCTGATACAGACTAACTCAGCTACCACTCTGAAACATATACAGGTGGGTAACCTATTACCTAACATGCCATATCCCAGAATGCTCACTCTAAAGCTTTCTATGTGTGCTCAAATCATCTACCTGCAGAAAGGCAGGTTTTTCAGGGGAGACCCCGAGAAAGAGAGAGAGACACGTTGGTTGGAAGGTTCTTCCAAAGGAGTGGGTTTGTTACTTTCACAAATATAACAGCAGCAGAACTGAGGAGACTTACTCTCATTCATGCAGGAAGTGTAAAGTATTTTAGCTTTCCGAAAGGCCTCTCGATCACCCTGCTCCGGAGCCTCCAGCAAACCTAGAGGGATGAAACCACTGCAGTGAGACCTCAGGTAGCCTCTTTTTCAGCATCTGAATCAGTGGTAGTGCAGGAATGCCAGCAACAATCTGCACCCATTGGCTCCATTGACCATGAAATCAGAGTGCTCTGTACTGGAACTATTGTATAGGTTCCACGCACACACACACACACACACCCCTTCTCACACACCTTCTCTCTCTCTCTCACACACACACACACACACACACACCCCTTCTCCCACTCCCACGGAAGTCAATGTCACAACTCCAATTGATTTCAGTGGGATCAGGGCCATCCTTACAGTGTTTGTGTGTTGAGGGGAGGGAAGGGAAAGGCCTGGACAAGAGATGGAGTGTTGCAGGTACTAGGGCGTTCATTACTTAACATGTCACTGTGCCACATGCTGATTCTTTTTTTTTTTTAATATGCAGTTGCCAGCTGTTAATACCAATGACAAAAACACAACTGTGGTGGTGTTGTGCATGGTGTGGTAGCCTTTGGCAATGGCTGGTTTTATCCTGCCCACCACTGTGGGGGAAAAAATCACATAGGTCAACTTTATTTTTAACAAAATCAGTGGTGGTGAGAAATCTCCACGTCCCTACCTCTGCACCCATCCCCCACTTGGATCTGGTGCTGAATGAGGCCTAGTCTACACTAGATACGTTTTGCTGGTATAGCTATTCAGACAAACCCTCCTAGACACAGGATTGGCTGTGAGATTTTTGGAGCAGGGACCATCTTTGTGTTCTCCGTTTGTACAGCACTAAGCACAATGGATCAGGTCCAAGACTAGGGCTCTTAGGTGCTACGTAATAAAACTATTATTACTACTAATATTCTGGCAAAGGAGTGCTTCGGCTGGCATAGCTTATACCAGTTCCCCAAAAATGAGAGAAGCTATCCTACCAAAAGAATTTTTTTGCCATATAAGTGTGTCTACAAAAGAGCTTTGGCTGGTATAAAAATGTAAGAAATCCCACCCCTAACTGACATCACTATACTGGCAAAAATTGTAAAGTCTAGACCTGGCCTGAGACGCGTGGCTTTGTTCAAGACTCCAGATCAGATCCTATGGTGTAGGAATCAGTGTCGCTCCATTGACATGAATGGAGCTATGTTGATTTATAAATGAGGCCTTAGCTTTTGTTGAGGAAGCCATGACTGGGAATGATTTCCAGACCCTCTTTCATGGTTTTACAGACCATGTGGGCGACACTATTTTTGGGGGTACGAGAGTGAACACATTGGTTTAATGCAGATTTAATTGTGTTGGCTCCCACTTACGGGGCTGGGGGGCAGATATATCTTTAGTTCAAAGTTCTGATGCTCAGGCTCGCTGTTTGGCATTCGTGCTGTACCCTTGTCCCAGTCCTACCTTTCAGGATGATCTCCAGTTCATCTCTCAGGATGTCAAAAATGCTGTATCTCGAACTGGTCTCTGGGATGACGTGCCGGTTGAGCCAGCCCCCACAAGCGTACTGATAGAAGTCCGTGCAAGGCTCAGTCGTTGGATCCATGTTCTGAAGTATCCTCGCAGCTACGTATCACAGAAACCAGACACCTGAGTTGCATAGGATGTCCAAGCAGCACCTAATGCTCTGAGCTTATTCAGGGAGGGGTGACTGTTCGGTGCCCTCCCTGAGCAAGGACACAGAGTATGTTTCCCGAGAAGGTGCTCCGCATCTTCATACTACTCATCTGGGGTAAGATTCATGCTGGTGCAGTGAGACTGCAAAAAGCCCTAAGCACCATGTCCAGTCCTTTCAAACTTTAAAGTGTAGGACTTTAAACCAGCCATCTGCAGAGGGCAGACTTCCACCCAACGCTTTGAGTGGCTGCCAGCGGCAGTCCCCCATGGTGACAGTGCCACATAAAGGCATGACAAATATGGCACGTTCTGATGGAGAGTCAGAGGGGAAATCAGACCTACAAGCAGAATGTTTGGTGGGGCAGGGAGGGGCTGCTGTGCTTTTTATTTGTTACTTGTAGTCACTCAGCCTGCAGCCTCCTGATCAAGTTCACTGACCCCCCAAACAGTAATTTTCCCCTGCACTAAGGAGTGCCAGATGTCTCCCTATTAGTGCCACCTGCAGATAATAATACTAATACCATAACAATACTATGTAGCTATTACATAATGCTTTTCATCCATAGATCTCAAAGCACATCATAAAAGAAGCATCATTATTTTACAGATGGGGAAACTGAGGCATGGAGCCCTTGAATGCTGATATGTGCAGCCAGCTGTAGGAAAAATGATTCTTCAGTCCATGCAGCAGATCTGGTCTCTTATTAACAATTGCATAGTCTGCCCTGATTCCACATACCAAAACACCATTTAATTAACTGAGAGTGGGGATTCCAGGAGAGGAATTTTGCCATTTATGTTGTTTTCTTCGATAGTTTGAATGAGTCCAAATGAGAATGAACAAGTAGTTGCTTACCTGGCTGGTCAATGCTAGGTAACATGCAGCAGAATTGCTCAGTTTCAGACAAAGGGTGGGATTTCCAAAAGCCCCTTACTTAACAGCTCAAGTCTCATTGTGCCTAAGTGACTTAGGTGCAAAAGTCCCATGGAAGTCAATGGGACTTGTGTTCCAAAATCACTTGGGTGCTTTTGAAAATCCCACCCAAGATTCAAACCGGCAATGCTAGTATTATTAATGCAGCCAAATGGGAACTTTCATTCCTTTCCTCTCCTGAGCGTCATTTCAATCATCTTTTCCTTTCCGTTTACAGGACGGTCTATTGCTGGGCTTAGGTGGGAGGTGGGGGCAGTACGTACATCTGACATGACACCTCTGCAGACAGCATACGGATGAAGAATTATTACCTGCTGTAACACATCCAGGAGTCGTGCATGTGCTGCCTGAATTGGTGCCACACTGCGTATCTGCGGGGGAGAATAAAACCACATGGTGCCATTATTCATTTATGTAAGGAACAGCAGAGCACCGCTGACACTCAATAGCTGCTCGACTTCAATCCAAGCTCACCTGTAATGACCTGTGTTCTTTTTTAAAGTAAGTGAATTCTAGTGCCAGGAAAGATGCCAGGATGCCAGACCTTTGTTTATCAGAAGAATAGGTGCAGTGAGGGCAGTTACAATGAAAGTGTCACTCAGTACACCTCAGCTCATTTGAAAGGGCTGAGAGACTAGTTCAATTCCCAGGCTAACTCACTCCGGAGTCTCCACGAGACAGAATCTTTTATGATAAAACAGACAATAGCTATTGAAAGTTGGATGCCACCTTCTGTGCCTCCTATGAAGCTGCTCATGGGACAAAGCACCTTGCTGCACTTTTTCCTATTCGGGGTTGCGGCTCAAAACCATTGTGAACCCTGGAATCTAGCGATGGTATTTTCTCCTGGTGAAAACTTCTCTCAGAATGACTGTGGCTTTGAAAGCCAAGTAGAAGAAGGTGCTTCTAATGTGCTATAAGCAGGACTCTTTATAAGCTCCTTTTTTCTATTCTGCTGTTCGCTCTCTTTTGGTGAAACTTACCCCAATGCAGACCTGGCCCCGTAGCACCAGACCTGGCACCACTTAGGTCCTGAGTAAGCCCTCAAAGTTAGGCATAAAAGTGGCTTTAGTAGAGCATAGTCCTTGCGCTTGGTCAGTCAGTTAATTTCTTTGTATCTCAGTTTCCCTATCTGTAAAATGGGCATCACCACACTTATTTGATAGGGATGCTGTGACACTTTTTTCATTAGTGTTTAATTGCTCTGAGAACTTCTGATAAAGGAAGGTGCTATGTTAGGGAAGGAGAGTCTTGTCATTAGTTGTAAATTTTATCAACAGGAATAGGCTCAGGCCACAATGCTGGGATCTAGATACAGAATCCTACCCAAGTTTGGGATTGTTTGGTATTTTCGAGGGTTTGTTCTGCTCCGCAAATCCCCCAGGATTGTGCAGGAATGTTTGGATGTGGTCTATATATATGTCTATATATATTATAATTGCAGGCCTATGCTTTTCCCTGGCATAATTTCAGTCTCATTTGTGCTTGGCTGCTTTCTGTTAGGCAAAGGATCACTGAGGCCCTCACTGGGGAAAAAAGCAACAAAAAAATCATTTTCCAAACGGATTAAACTTGGTTCTCCTGTGTCTAGTGCTGAGATATTGGGCAAACCGATTCAGCTGAATACAAGTGTTTGACAAGAGCAGATACTGTTAAAGTCATTCAGGTAGACGTAGAACAGTGGGGAGGAAAAGAGTGCTTTGAAGTTCATCAGTGGAAGCAACATCAACAGCACCCCCTGTGATAGGGAATGTAGCGTTCAGGGCTAAACCAAGTGGGAGTGTGTGTCGAAATCTGTGTTAGAAAAACTGCACACATTATGGCCTAGTAATTAGACAGGGGACTGGGAACATGGACTGGAGGCGATTAAAGTATTTGTGACAACATACAAAACTACCCCAAATTCGAGGTTTCTGCACATTGTACAAACTTGAAAATAGGCCCATTTTTGTGAAAAATGATCCTAAACTGCATAACTTTTTGAGCTAACCCCTCTTCCCCCACCTTTTAATGTAGACAAGCAGTTTAGGTATCAAAGACATGAACATTCATGTAGGTGCAACTATTGGCATACTGAAATCGCAGATAAAGGGGGAACAGGCAGAGGAGAAGAAGAGGAAAAAGCACAATAGTCACACCCCAGAAATGTGTGTATTTTTCACTGTGCTAGTCAGTATCACAGGGACCCCACTTGTGTTGGGCCTGTTTCTTCACTGCCTGAGATGATTTTGCACCACTGCAGAGGGAGAGCACAGTGGGTGTACAACTGTACAACATGGCCAATCCGAGAAGTGGCATTTTACACATGCTTTGCACCAATATAAATGGTGATACAGTACAGCCTCCTGCTGTGGGATGTGTAGGATGTCCACTGAATTCTGTGGGAGTCACGTGTATCGCAGGGAGAATCAGGTCCCTAGTTCTAGTCCTGGTTTCATCTTTGACTATAGGAGAAATTCACCCCTGTGCAGAAGGAGAGCAGAATGTCTATACACTCTCTGAGCTCCTCCATGCAGGGTTTAAGTGGTGCCTAAACCTAGAATCAGTTGTCTGCTTGGGGTGAAAGAATTTCACATTGTACAATGTACAGGGCATATTTCAGTTTCCCCTTCTGCAGAACATAGGTAACTTCAGACCTACTTCATAGGGGCTTGTGAGACTTAATTGCTGTTCATAACCTGTTCTATGACCCCCGAGAAAAAGGTGCTTTGAGAGAGCAAAGTGTTGCCATTAGACACAATACGTAGCTATGCTTTGTCAGTTGAGTTCTTCAATAGCACTCACTGCAAGTGAGCTATAAAATGTCTGATAAACACATTGCATTAGCAGGCGTTTTCTCTCTTCTGTTTGGGCTTGTTTAAAATGATACCATCTGAAGACCGTATTTTGACCAGGCAACCCCTCTGGGAGGGATAAAACACCAAGTAATTATAATCACATTTGAGACAATCAAAGAACTATGTATAACATAAATAACAGAGGGTGGGGGGGAAATTTGATGGAAATCTGGCACAAGTCAGATATTTCTCAGCTTTCAGCTCATGATCAGGGACGTTTCTGTAATAAAAACATAAGAGTGGCTACACTGGGTTACATCAATGGTCCATCAAGCCCACTGTCCTGTCCTCCGACGGTGGCTGGTGCCAGATATGCCACTTGCTTAATTGCTCCTCAGACGTTTCGATTTGTGTGCACATGGTACTCCTTGCTCAGGAAAGAGGCCCCTGACTTTGATCTCCCCGTGAACACACAGTTACCTGCAGTGAGCTAACGAAAGCTAACACCAAACAGCAGAGGAAGCCCAAACTGGGAATTATAATTGGGAAAGAATGCAAACGGGATTAAAGCACAGAAGACATTCTTTTTCTGGCTGCTATAAATAAACTGCGGTAGGGAAAACATGGACAAAAAAATTCTCAGGTACCAGGAGAATCAGACATTTGATTTTTACATCTCCAGCATCGGGGTGTGGATGGATTATTAGAGTGAGAGCCACCTTCAGACTGATATTCTCTTCGTACATTGTCAGGTAAAATATGTTTGACAAGGACAGAGCAGTCTCATCACTCAGTGTTTTCTCCTTCAGTTACAGTCAATATAAAATCAGGACTGCTGGAAATAGGATGGTATCGCCTAAAAATCTTCTTCATTTTCTTAACTGGGACCCACGATGAAAGACAAAAGTTTTGTGATTTTTGCTTCTCCACTTCATTTCTAACAGGTCCATCCAGTGAACCTGCTACTTCTCATTAGAAATTTTCCAGTGGAACATTTAACTGTCTGAAAATGCTGATTTGTTGGAAGCAAAACCTTTTGTGGAAAAGTATCAATTTCAATGAAATTTTGTTTGGAAAGAAACACTGGAAAAGAAGCATTTTGGTGTAGTGGAAATATTCCATTCTGAACTTTTTGGAATGGAATGTTTCAATTTGCTGGTGTGAAATGACTTTTTGTTTTAATTATTTAAATTTGATTGTATAATGTATGAAATTTAGAAAAAAGTCAACATCGGAAGGGAACATTTTGATTTTATCAAAACAAAATGTTTCGATGGACCCAAAATGAAACTTTCTGAGGAATTTTATCTTGTGGGGAAATTTGAAATGTTTTGTTTTCATTCAGCTTCAGCTTCCACTGTGTTAGGTGCTGTTGAAGCCCTTAACCACAAGCTCATCCTTCCTCCCTCATTCATAGCTGTGCGCATCCTTGAAGCGACCTGGGCGTCAGTGAGTTTGAGAGAGACACAGACACAAACATTTTTTATCCACCCATTCCAGACATGCACAGTTACTGGTGCAACACACGCTGCAAAATGACTAGGATCAAAGCAAAGAAACAGTTCAGTCTCTCTTATGACCTTGGCTTTGGTTGGAAACCCCCACTGCATTCAAGGAAAGCTTTGAGGTTCGAGAGCAGTTTATGGCCCTTGCGCTACTCCAAAGCTGCTGTGATTCATACTTTTCTAGCTGTCCAAATGGGTGGGACTGGCTTGTTGGCACCGGGATTTGAGTCGTAAAATTCTGCAGTTATCTAATGCAGACTTCTTTTAAATGGAGGGCGCTAACCCTTTCGTCTCATTCCATTTCAGTAGTGCCCAAATGTGCTAACCTGTGTGTACCAGCACCACGTACCCACAGCCCCTCTGTCTGCTGCATCTCTCAGTCTCTTCTCACCGACTCGCGGACAGAGCAGCACGTATTATAAAATGCCTTCATTGGGCTAATAGTTATAACTCGCCATCCTGAAAGGAAATAAACCTCTTCAGAAACGTCTCTGGCATGTTAAAGTGTTTTAACACTTATCGGCCCCGTCTCAGGTCAGGGCTCCATTGAGCCAGCTGCTGAACAAACACATAGTAAGAGGCAGTCCCTGCCGCAAAGGGCTTAGAATCTAAATAAACAAGGCAGATGGGAGAATGAAATAATTACCAGACCTTTTTCTTTTAAACAGCTAGTGATCTGATGCACCCAGAGATTATTTAGTGACTGGCCCATGGCCATATAAGAGGCCTGGGCAGGGCTAGGGCTTGAACACAGATCTCTCCAGTCTTACTCCAGTGATTTACACAGGTCCCTTCCTCTCACTGGAGAATGGATGGGTTCATTGTTAGGAAAGCTGACAAGAACTAAATATACCTCATCATCAGCTGGTGTAAGTTGATTTCCTGGGCGCTTCAATTAAATGTGAACAAATAATACTGTAGTGGGATAGAAAATAATCGTCTCCAAGCATCTGAAGGGTGTAGATCTGAATCAGGGCAACCATGGAGCTAAATGACCACAGCTGAAAATGTGTAGCTTGAGCCTCTCTCTTTTTAGATCAGTCCACAGTTTTCAAAGCCACTAATGGATCAAGCCCCAGCTACATCAAAGAGTGAATTTCAATCTCTAAACCACTGAGATGACTGTGCGTTTCTGGGACAAGGCAGATCACAAAGCACAAGGCGAAGTATCTGAAAGCTAAGGACTAAGCGTTCTCGTTTGAGGGGATCTAGCTATGGAACATGCTTCTAGCTGAGATCAGATGACTCCAGAGTCTGACCATCCTTAGAAAATGCTCCCAAGCCTTCCTCTTCAAAATGCCTTTCCAGCCAAAGAATGACAGTCACAATATTGACAGCCTTTTTGACCACTCAATCCCAACCAAACAACCAAAAAATAGTAATAACTGTTTTTTAAAACAGTCAAAACACTACCACTCTCCTGGACTGGCACTTCTCCTTTTTGGGGGTCTAAATTCAAAGACCCCATACTATCCGTTAGGACTTTGCTGTTGCATCTGATTTCACATAGAAGGAGCTCCCATGCGAGGGTGACGGGCAGTAGCATAGAACCCTAAGGGCTTGGCCACACTTGCAGATGTAGAGCGCTTTGGGTTAAGCCAGCCTGCGGAGAGCGCGCTAGGGAAAGCGCCACAGCCTGTCAACACTGACAGCTGCAAGCGCACTGGCATGGCCACATTTGCAGCACTTGCAGCAGCACTGGGAGCGGTGCATTATGGGTAGCTATCCCAGAGTTCAAGTGGCTGCAACGAGCTTTTCAAATGTGGGGAGTGGGTGGAGTGTGACAGGGAGTGAGAGCGTGGATGTTGGGGGAGAGATAGTGGTTTTTTGGGGTGCTGAGAGTGTGTCAGCACACTCTCTTGTAAGTTCAGATCCTCCTCTTCCCCCACCTCTCTCTCACTCAGACAAAGCAAACATTTACTGTTTGCTTTCTCTTGGATCAGATAAGCAACCGTCTTTCCGAAATGGAGTTTTGAAAGGGCACGTCCGCATTCTTACAACCGAATCACAACAATGAGAAGGGAGGCCACTTGACTTATGGAGATCATGGGATGTTTCCGGAGCTCAATCAGAGCGCAGTAAAGCAACTCCTCATCCACACTGGCGTTGCGGTGTTCCAACAGGGGCACATCAGACATTAATCCTCTTACCAAGGTGGAGTACCAGGAGTGCTCCAGCCAGGGAGTCAGAGCACTGTACGTGCCTTGCCAGTGTAGATGGGGAGTAAGGTACAGCGCTTGATGTAACCTACAAATGTAGCCAGCCCAAAAGACTGGTCACCATATTTTCTTCCCTCATTTCTCATGGACCAGATTGCACCAAATGGCACTTATCATCAAAGCATTTTTCCCGACTATGGCCTGAAAATGACTTAGATACTTGCTGATGGAGGTTTAGTTCCAGCCTTTGAGCTAACTCCAAAGCACCAGAAAATCGACCCTGTGATGAAAGCGTAATTGAGCTGGGTGAAGGAGAGAGGCCAGGTCTGTTTTGAAACCTCTGTAGCATATGTGGAGTTCTAAAGTTTTGTCACCGAAAATGGCCTGTGAAGGGTTCTCAGCTTACTTCCAAAGTGGTGCTTTTGTTTCCCCTTCAATTATCTCAATTATGCCTCTGTATAATTCCTGGCAAAAACAAGCAGAGTTGATGCTTTATGTGATATGACCAAGGCCACCTGCTCTTCCCCCACAATATGCTCAATGGGGCTTTCCAGACTAATCCGACTAATGCTTTGCACAACGCTTTGCCATTGCTCTTTTCCTGAACCTCACATGAGTTTGCTTGAAAACAACACCACTAGTGGGAAATGTACCCTCTGAATCTACACTGCAAAGCCGTGTGTACTACATTTTCCAGCCTTGCTTTGCCAGTAAAAAAAAATCCTATTCTATCATAATAGATAGATCTTCCCGTTGGTGTAATTTGAGGAAAGGGATGTGACACTTGTGTGAATGGTAGGCACCACTTAATGAAAACTGCTAAATACAAACACCTGATATATACTGGTAGGCTCCTAATGCACAACCCGATGTGACTTACTGGTGTAATAGGGCAGGGATAACTCATGGGTTAATACATTAACCGTAAAGCTCCAAAGCCAAAACAAAACAAATGTCTAGCTAGATTTAGATGGCTGCACTTTGAAATGTCCAAGTATAAAAATCACAATGGGGTGAATAATGCATGAGCCAATGTTTATGACACTAATGTTAAGGCTAGTGCATTGCAATGGGGAAAAAACGGATTATTAGTATGTGTGAATAGGGCTGAGTGCATAAGTTAATGTTTGGTTTCATGGGTTTTTGTTTTTTCTCATTGAGACAAAAATCAAAAAACATTTCATTTGGGTTGAACAAAACATTGTTTTGAATAGGCATTTAAATGTTTCCAATCAACATTTCTGAAACAGTTCAACACTTCTAAAATTTTTTCCAGCTGAAACGATTTGACCTGAATGTGCGAATCATTTCAGTGCCCTGAAAAATGCATTTTTCGGTCAAATTTACTATTCACTGAACAAAGGCCACTTTGCTCCGGCCGTGACTCCCTTAGCCCCACTGGTGAGCAGTCAGTCAGTGCCTGAGTAGCTATGGGGTAGCTCCATCCAAAAGCCAGCTTGAGTGACAATATTTCAACAGAGCAACACTGGTTTACACCAACTGAGGATCTGGCCCAAAGGGAGAAAGGGAAGTTCAATGTCATTGGTGTAAAAGCTATTATAGGTTCTGCTGTTTATCAGAGACATGTCAAGGTTCAGTGGGATCCTGATCCAAAGGCCAATGGAGTCAGTGAAAAGAATCCCATTGTCTTAGGTGAGCTTCAGAGCAGGCCCTGGCCTGGGATTCACACTTACCATAGTGTAACCAACTATAGCAACTTATAAATGGGTCCCTACACTTCTTGAGCACAACTGTGTCAGTGCAGCACACTGATTCTGCTGAATCATAGACTTTAAGGTCAGAAGGGACCATTATGATCATCTAGTCTCACCACCTGCCCAACACAGGCCACAATCTTACCCACAGATCCCTAAACGCCCCTAGGGTGACCATACAGCAAGTGTGAAAAATCGGGATGGGGGTGGAGGGGTAATAGGAGCCTACATAAGAAAAAGACCCAAAAATCGGGACTGTCCCTATAAAATTGGGACATCTGGTCGCCCTAAACGTCCCCCCTCAAGGACTGAATTTACAGCGCTGCATTTAACAGGCCAATGCTCAAACCTCTGAGCTATTTCTCCCCGTGCGGAGCAGTGGGTTGTTTGAAATGCTTCCTACTTCATTCCCTCTTTGAACTTTCTTTTCTGAAGATGAGAACCCGGGAATTGACACAGTCATATGTTCAAAGCATACAGGAGTGTCGTGTCTTGCGCGAGGGTTCCGTTCTGCGATTACTGCGTAAAGCGGAAACCGCGTATAGCCAGAACCCATTGACTTCAATGGGAGGTGAAATTGCGCCCCCTGCAGGAAATTTAAATTTTTTTTCTCCTTTCTTTTTTTGTTTTTGCGGACAGCGTAAAGCGGAAATTGCGTAAGTTGAATCAGTGTAAGACGCGACATGCCTGTACTCTGGCCTTGTGCTGTGGCTTTTTTGTTTTTGATTTTTTTCTTTTGCCTGAGTGTTCTCCCTCCAGCACTGCCCCTTTCCTCAAGGACTACAGACAGCTGAGGATGGCACCTATTAAAGCAATTAGATCCGCAGTTGTCGTTTGGCAGGCACCAGTGACACTCACCATGAGCATCTTATCTGAATTTGTTTCCCACACAGTTCTCATCTGCAGAAATAGTGTCAACACTGCAGATTGGCTGTCTAGGTCTTAAAGTTGAGCTGTTTAGTTCTAGCACATAATTTATCCGCTGAAGTTAGTTTCTTTTCTACTGAGATTATCTGTACTGGATGGATGTTGATTTCCTCAATTTGTACACACCACTCAATTTATTATTATTATGATTTGCAATTTTTGCTTCTCTATTTGCAAATATTTAAAATCTATGGCTTGATTGTAGGCTGCTCTAAGCAACTGTTGGATATTCTATACACATGCTGCATTGGTCAGCTGTGATTGGTCAAACAAGTCCCACTGGGATTATTTCTGGAACCTTACTGGATGACTTTGCAAGCACTTATGGAACAAATACCCATGCGTACAAATCTAAAATTTATTTCCCACAGATACTTGTGCCTATGTTTTGGAAATTATCTCTCCATGGCAAATTCAGGTGGATAAAACTTGGGCCCATGGATGTTTGCAGTTCACCTATCTGCAGACAGTGCTGGATCATTCTGTTTTAAATGAGAGGTAAGAGGTACAACTTACCAAGCTTTGGCAAGTGAATATCACTTAAGAAGAAAACACAAGCTATCTCTGGGCATGGCTGATGGAAATGAATTTATAAATTCAAGCAAGAAGTAGCAGATGCTGAATATTCATCCACCTTCTGTCATTCTAGACCTGCCCCTCCTCTCATTTGGATTGGTTTTACATCCATGTAACTCCGCTTCCTCCACATTCACTCTAGTATGAAAGGTGAAGAGCATGGCTTGCTCTCATGATTTCATCGTAGAGCTTGTGATAGTGTTTTTTGTTAAAGTCCCAGCACCTGGAGGCATGTGATTGCCTGAGAAGCTCAGGTTTCATTAAAAACAAAATTAAGTTTCTAAGCTTTACGGGGTAGGACTGTCCTTTTGTTCTGTTTGTACAGCACCTAGCACAACAGGGTGCTGGTGTGTGGCTATGGCTTCTAGTTGCTACTGCACTGAACGAATAAATTAAACAATAATAAGAACCTTAACCCTTAGGGCTGTGGAGAAAATCTTGCACATATTACCTGCGAGAACCCTAAAGGCTCTGAAACCAGAAAGCAATTTTTTTCAAACAGTTGGTGTTGGCAATAGTGGGCGAATTTCATTTCAGTAGCATTCATCAGTGTTTTTTTAAAGGTTGATTAGGGCTTGACATACTCTGTTATGGTAGGGTCAGTGCTAAGGTGCTTTTGGGACCGATGTCTGTGTGATGCAAGGCTGGCATTTGTGGGGTTGTGCTAATAACTCTCATGCGATTTGGGAAATATCCCTGAAGCTGAGACTTTGGGAAGGTAATGAAGGTGGGGAATCATGTAAAGGACTCTGGCATATTCAGATCAAAAGTACATCCCTTCACCTTTGTCTTCCTCCCTGACTTTGTCTTTGTCTTTCCTCTGCTTTTGGACTGATTTACAGCCGGCATTGGTGACGTGAAAGGCTTCTTTAGAGGTCAAAAATCCCTCCGATCTCTTATGAAAAGATTCGTCAATGCTGGTCCAAAACAGTGTTGTCACACGGCTGTGTAAGCTGCAATGTTTTGCAACATGACTATGGAACAATGAGGAAAGAGGACCTACGAGCCTATTAATTTTCAGCTGGCTAAATAGCATTTTCTGTAAGAAGCATTTCCAGGGAAGTGTCATTTTGATGAAGGCTGTATTTGGCTGTAGCTGCGAAGCTGTGTACCCACCCAGCTTTTAATTCGAAATCCAGGACCCCGTTCCTATTTCCAGCACTCATGTGTAATTAAAAGAAAATAAATAAACACAAAGCAAAAGTTCTCACTCCCATCACGAACATTCCATCCAAGGGGCATTTCCCTGTTGCTGGAGCCCAGCTATGAGCAAAGCCTGATTCCCTCTTGTTAACATAGATTCTAGGAGAGATTTACCAACCCCAGACTCTGCTCTGCATTTGGTGAAAGCCTTTCCAGTGACCTTTGGGAGGGGGCCTAAGATTTTCCAGCTGCAAGCTGTCCAGGTTATCGCTCTCAGCTGAGTTTTTAATTCATTTGAAACTGGAACAGAGGAGTCCCAAAGGCAAAGCAAACTGCCAAGCAGATCTGGCAAACCCTTTGTGAAGCCAAGCATCCGAATTCTGCTCCAGCTCAGAATTTAAAGACACTGGAATGTCAGTTCTCAGTAGCGCACGAAGCCTGCTGGGATATTTTCCCCTCACATCTCTAGGGGTAACACTTTAAATATGAGAAACTTTCTGATGAGTGTCAAACGCTTGCTCAGAGGTTTTGTCCAGAATTGTAACAAATGCTGATAACATTCATTTGTTAGTGGCAGAAGACTACAAGCCACAACAAAGGGAGCCTTTTACATGAATTGCTATTTGGAAACTGGCAGGGTTGGAGTACGTATGAGTGCCTTAGAAAGCAATTCGCTGCAGGTAGGGAAGGCAGATACAATATATGGAGAAGAAACCCTGCCTTGCTTTAGTGTTGACATTAGAATTCATTTATTTCATTCTCAAGTATCTCAACAAAGCTCTGAAATCAAGAGGTATTCAGGGAAGTGACAAACAGGATGCAGGTGCTGCTACAAATCCTGCCTGCATTGCTTAAAGGAACACTTAAGAAAAATTGTTTTGCAATGGAGGTGCCAGTGAAAAACATGTTGTTATGGGGACATTTTCCATTTAATACATTAGGCAACATGCACCCTGGCAAACTGTTCACATGAAAGTCACTGAACTGCCATCTCACCTACATCTCAAACGGCCTGTGTGCCCTTATTTATGTTACCTCTCTTTGCTAGCATTTTTCACAGCAGCTTTTACACTGAAATAAACAACGCCCCAGGTGGCTCTGAGAGGTAGCTGTTGCTTTCAAACTTCTGCCTAAAAGGAATTCAGACTCTCAGGCTTCTACAAATACACAAAAATACCAAGTGTTAGAATTTACGCACACTCGTTCTCCAGAAACACACACATGGAGTGGGCTGCATACACATTTTGCCCAGCAAATACTGTGACACATTTTGTTTTGATCCCTGTCAAATCAAATTTGCTAGATTTGGATTCTATCCGAATGATCGAAGCCACTTGCAGTGCATACTGAAGATAAACATCTCTGCTAATGAACCCACAGCAAGGCACAGAGAATGAAAACAAAGTCTCCCAGACTGAGGTGTTTGCACCTTCTCTCCCATTTTTCGATTGAGTGCTGCAGAAAAGATCCTTATGGCTGTGTTAATGAAGAAGGGGCTGTGAGAAGGGAGAGAGCGGCAGGTTTCTTACCTCTACCGTTGGCATAGAGGATCACCAGGGCGACCACCGCACAGGTCATGAGCAGCAGCAGGACGGACAGACCGATGGTCACAAAGCTCCAGGATTTCTTCCCAGATTTTGTCGATTTTTCCACAATATCCATTTGACTTTCTGATTTCCCCATTATTGTAACTCTGAAACAGGAGGGGTGAAGGGGGATCAGAAATGAATAGCACCAGGCAACTTACCAGGCTGGCGAAATCCATCACTGCTCAGGCAAGAGGGGTTACAGAACATCACCACAGGGAAGGGCAGGGAGGGGAATCAGACACTTAATGATTACATGTACTTATCCATTTGGTTGTCCACAGATTTCCCAACTTCATTCTCCATCTCCAGTGCCTACAGAACGGACTGCGCTCAGTGCGTGCTGGTGGGGGTTTCCCTTCACAGCCCCAGTTCTCCTGATGTCCTAAGAAGCCCTCCCTGGGAGGTGTAAGAAGAGTCTCATGATCAATTTGGTCAACTCCCTTGCCCCCAAAGGGGAAGGCGAGTGAGCGACTCGCCCCTCCACCCCTTTGCCCAGTGTCTTGCGGCTCCTGGGATCTTCTCAAAGAACTTTTCCCCAAGGGAGTCAAGTGGCGCTGCTAAAAGAAGCTGAATCCAAAAGAGATGCCTCCAGGTGTCAGTGCCTTTGCTGTGCTGGCTTTTCCCCTCACAGAGCAGACAGCTTTGGAATTCAAAACCACCCCAGAATATGAGCCAGCCTGCTGGGGTGTGAGGGCTTCCAACCTTGGGCTCCTCAGGCTTCCCAGATCCATTCCCAAACTTCTGAGCTCAGCCGTGCGCTGCTCCGAGCTTCCAGCAAATGCTCCTGAGCAGCAAGGAGAGGAGGGGTTGTGCTGCAGAGAAAGATTGAAGGCTGTGCACTGAGCAGTGCGTGCAAGCAGCCAGAGATAGTGTCTGCTGCAGCCTCTGCTAAGTTTCTTCTTGCTTTCTAGGGATCCGCTTGCCTTTTCCTCTGCAGCTAGGTTTATTTAACTGCTGTTGTGGTGGGCTATGGGTTGGAAAACAAAGCGATATTTTGTGAAGAGAAGCAAGCTCCTCTGAGACCATACTGCCCTGGGTGTGCAAAGAGCTTCTGGCTCTGATATGCAGTCAAATGCTTTGGCTTGAAAACACATTCATTTACATACTGAAGCATAGGTGCTGGGACTAGGGATGCTGTGTGGGGTGGGAGGGGAAGGGACAGCTGCTGCACCCCCCCCCCCCGGACTTGAAGTGGTTTCCATTGTATCCAGGGTTTACAGTTTGGTTCAATGGCTCTCAGCAGCCCCACACTGTACAGATTGTTCCAGCTCCCCTGTACGGAAGTGCAGAGAATTCCTCATTCATGCTGCCTTTGGAAGGATTGGAGGGGAGGGGGCGGTGGAAGGAAGAAGGAGGGCTAAGTTGAGTTTTTAAAATTGGCGACCATTTTGGGGGGTGGCGGGCAGTGGTGTTTTCTGATTTGATTCGGAAGGCAAGAATGCGCTGTGGATGGTTGTCACGGTTAATAAGATGCTAATCTTGATATTGTTGCCCCATTTGGCCCTAGTGGTTAGCCAATATTCGGGGTCTTGCTGATATGTTTCCGTTTAAAGGAGAAATTGAGACTGGAGGCGGCTATTTCTTTGCTGCCATCCTCTTTCTTTACAAAGGCTGCACAAAGTCCTGTTTTGCTGAACACAGCAGGGGAATCAAACTGGGGGCAGTTACCTTGATCAGAATTTCCAGCCTCTTTTCCCAGCTAGCACTCTATCCCAAAAAGCATTCTCTTTGCCTTCTCTCAGGCCAGGGTCAGCCCCTAAGTGCTTCTCTGGGTGTCCTTGGCTTTCCGCTGTCTTCTCTGATTGCTTCTGTGGTGTTTCTTAGCTGCTTCCCCGACTCTCTTTTTCAGACAGACAGACACACAACTTCACCAATCAATACCCAGCCCCCTGTGTTTCTGTTCAGCCCCCACTGAAATCCCCCCACCCACAGAGCTCAGCTTCTGACTGTCCATGCATGTGCCATGTGTTTTGGGAGATGTGGCTCCTATTATTTCAGCTTTCTAAGTTCAAAAGGAGCTGAACTGCTTCTTACATGTATTGTGAACCAGCTGCTTCAGCAAGGCCTCACTCAACCCCCTGCATAGCAATACCTGTACAAAGGTAATGATATAAGAGTTTGAGTTCCCATGAGAGGCAGCTTAGATATGTATCCTTAGCCCTGTGGGAGTGTCTGGTAGCGATTTGCTACAGAGTTGGGCTGGGCCAACAAACCCACTGTCACCTGGGATAAAAGAAGGAAACAAACAATCCAGTCCACTGGGCTCTGCCCCTCACAAACCCATCGGGTTATGCATCTAGTTTGCCTTGCACCCTGGGCTTCTGCCACCTGGGGGGAATGCTGCACTGGGCCCTCTCTGAAGGTAACCTTTGTAAACAGAGATGGGCTTAAATAAAAATCAAACTGTGGGGCTGTTTGGAAACTCGACCCACTTCCGGATCCTGGATGTCTCTGTGCTTGAGAACAGGTTATGGAGGGAAACCAAGAGGAAGCAATGAGGCTTGGATGTAGTTCTCAGGAAGTGGTCTTGTATTTCTTGTGGCAGTCAGTTCCAGAGCCTAGCTCTAGTGAAACACTTCTCTCCCTCACACACAAGCTTTCCCTGCATGGTCAACAGTTTCATTGTTCCTGCAGAACATATCTGGCAGGGGTGGTCTATCTACTAAGGCACTGTTACCATAGATTTAAAGAAATCATTACATGACTGGAAGTTAGGTCTCTAAATACCTTTAAAAATCTGGCTTGACATGACTTGCCCAAAGTCCTACAGGGAGTCTTTGGCAGAGCAGAGAATTGAACCTAGCACTTTTGTGTCTCACTCCGGTGCCTCCCTTTGGGTCCCAGATGGCAACAGGCTTTGAATATCAGGGGAAAGACCCCGACTGGATCCTGCATCGAGGGCGGGGAGCCAGTGTGGAGACTGGGGTACAGTGACCTGAGCTTGGACATTTTCTGGGTTGTGTAGCATCACCTCTGGTGGTGATGAGTTGAAATCCCATCACCATCAACCCCTTTTGAATGGTTTAAGATTAGCAGCCGTGTTAGTCTGTATCCGTAAATAAGACGAGGAAGACTTTGTAGCACCTTTAGTTGGAAACAAACCCACAGTCATCAGTTAAAAACTTCCCCCGATTCAACAGCTTCCGTTCATTCTAACTACACTTTCAAGCATGCTGCTGCTGTGGGTGAGGGCTTCTTGAACCTGGGCCAAAGATTCAGGGTCAAGGAGCTGATTTACAACAAAATTTCATCGCTTTTTGTGGTTTTTTTCCTTACGGTTTTACACGGAGCCAGCATGCTAACTAGGCTGCAGGCACCCATAGTCAGATCATATGCTCAGCAGAGTGTAAGCTCATGAATAGTCCCATTGAAGTCGCTGAGCTGATCTCGTTTAGGGTCAGATTGCGATCTCTTTGCTCATTCTGAATGGTCCCTTATCAATGGCATCACCTCGGTAGTACAGAACTAGGCAACCTAAGGGGCAGAATCTGACCCTTCCCCTCCTCTATTGCCACCCCTTACTGTAACTTTTGGGTGTCTTCAATGCTAAATAGATTGGCAATGCCAAAACTACCCCACTTGTTCCAAATTATTCACATGCTTAAGTGCTTTGCTGGATCCGGGCATGGTGAGTAGCTCTGCAGAAGGAAAGTTGTCAGGCTGGTTCTGCCACAGTGGCCACATTTGCAAAGTTTTTGCCATGGTGACAATTGTTTGCAGTATTACCCCCCCACCTTCAGCTTTCAAATGGCTCAGTGTATCTATCCACAATTCTCTGACTGAGTGACAAGTGTCAAGTTACCACCACAGCAGCTAAAATGGGGGCCCAGAAGAAGAGCTATTGAAGATGAAAGAAAATTATCCCGACGGCCTTTGGGATATTTTTAATTGAGCCTTAAGAGAAGGGATCAATGGACGTTTTGCTGGAGAAGGTCTTGGATCCGAATGATAGGATGTGACCCACAGGCCCCATCCTACAAGGTGCTGAGTGTCTTTAACTCTTATTGGCTTCCTTGGGAGTCAAGACCCTGATCAAGCACGGTGCCATGTAGTCATGCAGGGAGCAGCTCTCACTTGAATGCAGGACGTCCTCCCACAATTCTACAGATGGAAAGTTTTTGGCCAAAGCTGTACATGGAAACATAGGGATCGCTTACATTCTAAAACCATAGGGGTTTATATCCCTAGAAAATTTTTGTTAGCAATAATGATTCCAATTCTGGGTATTTCTGATATCCATATAAATGTGCAATCCCATTTTAAGTTTTGTTAAGATTTTGGCCATGGGGACATCCAGTGGCAATGAGTTCCACAGTATGATTGTGTATTGTGTGGGAAAGTGGGTTTTTTAAAATCAGTTTTGAATTTGCCACTTTTCAGTTTCATTGACTGTCTCCTATTTCTGTATTAGGAGACAGGGAGAATACAGACTTTTACACTATCGATGTTTCAGAGATTAGTACTGACTAAGACTCATTCGACATACATACTGAGATCTTCCCTGAAAGGTTTCAGGTATCATTCTCAGAAAACATTAGCCATAAAGAGCATTCTGCCTGCATTTTCCTCCTACTGGCATGAAGCTGGGGTGCTTTCAGGAGTCTTCCCCTGAATCTCTGTGGTGGATGGACATGCCAGAAGGGCTGAGAAAAAGCACATGCCATTTTCCTACAGGCAAAATACTTTGTCTGTATCCACGATGTTGGTGAATACAAGCCAAAGGTTGTCTCAGGCCAGCAGGAACTTTAGACCTAGTAGTTGGGAGTAATGGATGCTCTGTGCATCTGTTTACTCTGTTAATGAAATATGGAGTTACCACGGCTCCCACCCTCATTGAGGTCTAAATAGGAATGTTGCCATTGACTTCAACGAGCGCAGGCTGGCATGGGGCCACAACGTTGCAAGCCTAGCCCAGAAATGACGTATAAAGAGCTTTAGTCACCAGCTTTGTTGCTGATGACATTTTTGCAACCTTCAAGGAGAAATTCTGCAGTTTCCTGTCAACCTGCTATACTTCCCCCAAATTAAAATGCTCACATTTACTGACCGGGGTACTTTTTCTTGGGGGGGGGGGTGTCTATAAATATGACCCTCTTTTTTAGAATGATTTTGTAGCAACTTGTAGCCCTAGCCCTTTAGTGTGATTATCTAGTCAGATCTTAGTGGCTAAAGAGGCCATTTTTGGTCATGCCTTGAATGGGAAATATCTACAATAAAAGCTTGCAACATTGTAGTGAACTATATAACGTTACCTGCCTGTTTTCAGTGTTTCCTATAGAGAAATGTAGGACACATCAAACTACCCTTACTTCTTTTCTCAAACCAATTTGGCAGTTGACATCATGGTAACCACTGCATGTGCTGATCCTGTCCTAAGGGTACTTTTAAAGAAAAACTTAGTTTTCATGCTTATTTTTCATTTCTGCATGTGTATTTGTATTAGTTGACCTTGTTTAAGGTCCATTATATGACAAAATAAATGTTGAGGGTTATTTAAATTAGAGTTGTAATAAAAATACCAATATATGCATGGAGAGTATGCTTATAAAATTAGTGGATGACACCGAGCTGGGAGGAGTTGCAAGCACTTTGGAGGACAGGATTAGAATTCAAAATGATCTTGACAAATTAGAGAATTGGTCTGAGATCAACAGAATTCAATTTAATAAGACAAGTGCAAAGTACTTCACTTGTGCATTTGATTTTTCCTTCCTATTTACAAAATGGGTGGTACCTGGCTAAGTGGCTGTACTGCTGAAAAGGATCCAGGGGTCAAAGTGAATCATGAACTAAATATGTGTGAACAATGTGATAAGAGTGCAAAAAATCCAGTATCATTCTGGGGTGAATTATCAGGTGTCTTAGGTGTACGACATGGGAAGTAGTTGTCCCACTCTAGTTGCTTTGGTGACGCCTCAGCTACAGCCCCACATCCAAATGGCTAAACAGATACTTATGATCCTTAAGAGAGCTCTTTGCACCTCTAGATTCAAGCTGGTTTATGAGAAGAAATTCAATAGGAATGAAAACCAAAATATGATTTTTCCCCACTGCTTTAGATCTCTATGGATAAATTCTCCCCTACGCATGGGCACACAGAACTATGGTTAATCAATGGCAATCAGAGCATATATCTGAAAGCAGAATTAGGCTCTTAATAGATATATGTTATGTGTGAAAAAGAACTTACATATATGTATCTTCAATAGCTATCCACACATATATATTTATGTAAGACTTGCACTAGTAAGAACAGACCCTATTATGGTTATTTGTACCTTTTGAATAGGACAGACTACAGCTCAGGTTGCATTAGGAGTTTGACTTGATGTTGGTGATGAGAGTAATCAAGGAAGACTTAGTTAACAGGTACAGAAGTGTCAATATGATGTGCCCTGATTCTGATTTAAGACAGCCTGTCTCTTGATTTTTATTAGCTGTTTCTCTTCATGGTGGGGAAGCCAATAACTAAGATATTCAACTGTTTTCTTTAAAAAAAGAGAACGTGAGAGCAAGCATCCTTTTTCTTCTGTATCAGGAGAGGGCTCAGAAACTGTAAACTTTTGTAGAATCATTAATTCTGTTGATCTTGAGCAACATCTGTGTAGTCATTAGCACAGGGTAATCCATCATTCTGACAGTTCTCCAACAGGGCCATGATGTCCCTGCTCTGTTCACTGCTTCTGAAGGAAGGGACTTATTTTGATCTCTGACAAAGGGTCAATATCACCAGGCCATTATGGTTATGATGATGCTACTTGCAAGCATTTTAAAAGTCACCAGGAATAGCAAGCCATGAGTAGCACTTAGCTGTTATACAGTACCCATAGATCTCAAAGCACTTGATGAAAGAAGGCAAGTATCATTCTCCCATTTTTACAGATGGAGAAATTGAGGCACGGAGACTGATGCAACTTGCCCAAGGTTACAGAGAAGGTCATTAGCAGAGCCTATACTAGAACTCTGGTCCTCTGACTCCTAGTCTAGTTCACTATCTGCAATTGAACCTGTAAAATCTAATCACTGTTTAAAAGACGTTAAGGAAAAATTCTATCATGAGATTTTTCTTTTCTAGAAATTGTCATGCCAGTTCAAGTTTACACCGACTTGAAATTGCATTTTTGTCCTATTCTGTATATTATTTCCAGAGCTATTTCAGTGGAAAGGCATGTGAAATGACCAGGGGTTTGCAGTCTGCATTGTGGTGCTTTGAAAGGAGGTTTTTTTCTTTGCTTTTTTCATGACTAGAAGGGGCTTTGTAATCATCTGTTAGACGAAGAAATCTGGAGCCCTAGAGAGCACACAATGAAAAGGTTACAGCTCACAATACAGCCACCTAATATGGTAGGTTTTAAATGACTGTAATCTGAGAAGGTGGGGGTAAGCATGTCCCATCTCATCTCTGGGCTACTGTCTCCTTTGCATCTGAAGAAATGGGTTTGTTTACCCACAAAAGCTTATGCCCAAATAAATCTGTAAGATGCCATTGGATTCCTTGTTTTTGTCTCCTTTGGTGTCATTTTCCCCATGATGCCAAGGCACCAGACAACTGGTCACCTTGGTCCCAGCAGACTCTGAATGCAGCAGACCCAGGGAAATCTAAATGCAGAGGACAGGTCATGCTGTGGACACAGGGCATTCTTGTGGAGCATCACAGAACACTGTGCCACACAGGCGCCCATAGCAGGCTCACAGAGGGTTATTGAGTGTGGGGCAGGGGCCCAGCAAGCAACAGGCATTTCTAGAGCACTGTCTGCAGTAAACAATAGCGGTGATGAGCACCACAGAAATGCCATGTGTGCATAATAGCTAGCTTTACACCCCACCACCAAGCACAGGTCTGGAGTGCTAGTGTAACACCGACAGACCCCAGTGGGCAGGAGTAAACCTAGAACCTCTGGAGCTAAATGCATTAGTTAAATGCATGAGCTAAAAGCCACACATCCCTTAGCTAAGGCTGTAGCAGACTCATTCATCTCTGTGTGGTCTCGGTGCCGCTACATGGGACAGAGCATCACACCCAGGAGGGGTGTGGGTTACAGTAGCACAAGACAAGGGTTAGGTCTCTTCTGGATTGCACACAAATCCTAGGTTTTACCAGAGGCACCGACTTTGATTTCCTGGGGGGTGCTAGACCCTTGCTCCACCCCAGACCTTGCCCTTACTACACCCCTTCCCCCAAGGCCCCACAACTGCTCCGCCTCTTCCTGCCCCAGCCCCATTCTGCCCCCTCCCCTAGCGTTCCTCATTCCTGCTCCACCTCTTCCTGCTCCCACTCTTCCCCCTAGCACCTCCTGCCCACTGCTGAACAGCTGATCCTCAGTGGGCAGGAGGGGCTGGGGGAAGAGGGAGGAGCTGATTGGTGGGGCCTACCAGTGGGTGCTAAGCACATGGAGTCGGCACCTGTGGGTTTTCCATGGGCTCTTGGCACAGGGTTGAGTTTCACTCTCAGGGCTCTGCCCGGATAGCAGCAAGGGCAGCATGTTCCTCACTGCGCTGTAGCCAAAGCACCTCCGCCCTGCCACTCCCTACGGAAAGCTAAGGGGCAAACAGCTCCTTGGAAAGCTAAAGACCCAGCTTCCAAAATCTAGCAGATGGGGCACAGTATCGACACATTTCAAAGACAGCATCTGCTTGGGGTGGAGCAGGTGGTGTTTCTTGTGTCTTTGGGAAAGCGGCTCCGTCCCTATAGGCCAAACCAACCGAGTCCGCAAAGTAACGAACCCACATTCAGGGACACCGTGAGACAGAGCAAACTGAATACCTGTGATTTCCAGTGTCTTGTGCCCTGGCTGTCCTCTGTGAGTGGGAGGAGCTGACGGAAGGGTGATGTTACAACGCTGAACTCTTCCTCCACAGCCTTTAGAGTGAGGTGTGAATGATGCTGGTTCGTTGAGCGCTGGAGGAGGATGGGAGCGGTAAGACCCTTTGCAGAGTTCTAGGGCTATTTCCGGGCATATCTGGGCACACAGCTCATTGCTGGATCCCGGGAAGATGTGGAGATGCACAGATGGATGCTGGGTTTGACACGTCTCACAGTGGCCCTGCCCCATTATTGGGCATTGTGATGCAGTCTGTGAGGCTTCTGTGCAGTCACTCATCTATCACACCAGACTATCTCATGCCTGTTTCCTGCTGTTCTGGGCAATAGATGTGGGGAAAGAGGCTTCCTCTCCTGCTGTCTCTGGCTTTTTGGTCCTGGTGAGCACTTCCAGGGAACACATCAAGTAAGATGAATGAGGGATGAAAGTCCTGTCCTCACTCATGGTAG
This sequence comes from Dermatemys mawii, assembly GCA_007922305.1. Classification (NCBI taxonomy): domain Eukaryota; kingdom Metazoa; phylum Chordata; order Testudines; family Dermatemydidae; genus Dermatemys; species Dermatemys mawii. The sequence goes on along the minus strand of ML677380.1, from coordinate 3,910,083 downwards.
CTGGGCGTGGCCATCTTGATAATGGGCAAATTCAAGTAATGGGTGAAGATCCTGGCAAGCTCACTTCTGATTGAAGAGCAACCTGAACTCAGAACCCTCTACCCAAAGTAGCCCTAAGCTCTGGGAAAGTTTGGATTTGGACCTGCAAGCAAACTACCTGGCTGCCTCTTATCCCATGATGGGCTGAACAAACACCTGGATGGGAGTGTCCGACTCATGGTTTCTGAATACTTGTGATGGCAGTAGCGAAGATGTTATGTGACCTTGCAATCTCCTTACTGCCGGTTTAGTGCATGCAGGCAGAGTCCCCAGGACAATGATGCAAGCAGCCAGGAACCACATCTATTTATTCCTGGAAGAGTGCACAGTGGCAGCTGTCTCCCTGGCGTTAGTGTTGCAATGATCAAACAGTTTCTCTCCCTCCCACAGATAGGAAGCACAGACACACCCCTCAACATCCCACTAACTCTGGCATCCAGGGCTCATAAAAATCCTTTGCAGACCAAAGGAATTTCTTGTTAGAATGCAGCAAATGGGGGGTATTATCACAAAAGCTCTCACGATCGGTACACAGATCTTCACTCCCCCTTGCCTCCCACCTACCTATCCTTGCTTCCCTCTAATTTACGCAGTTCAGACAGGTACTATTTAGTGAGAGCCAGATTCCCTGTCTCTTAGTCACTATAAATAGCAACTATGTTTCTCAACAAAGAAGTCCAATGCACTGGGAATCTGCAAGACTTTAATGGGACTTCTTGTGGAGAACGATGCTACTTACCATGTGTCAGGCAGGGGACTGGAACCTGCAAAGTCTTCAAATGAAACATATAGAAATGAAATAAAGCATTTTATCTTTCTTCTTTTTAAGCCCAGCACAATGGTTCTTGAGCCCGTGCCCATTTTGACCTATGGCTTTTTAATTATTGACCTATACCCTGAGCCTGGGGGGTGTCCATGTAAGAATTTAAATGAATAAATTGACATGCAAAGCATATTTGTATGTTATCTTGCATCATAGTTTTGCTTTTCATTATGCATTTCTGTTTCCACTGCTTTTGATTTTATTACTGAGTGACCCAAATATTCTGCTTTAGGACTAGACAGGCCAGTGGAATGGCACTGATCATGTGTCAAGTCTCCGTTCTTTCCTTTAAAGCCAGGCTGTTCAGCACATACAATCTGGCAACTACATCAACCCCAATCCAGGTAGAAATGTTTAATGAGAAACATATCTTAACCCGCCTGGAGGGGAACCATTTGCATTTTCTCCTTTAATTGCTGATTAGAAAGGACAACATGTCAGAAGGGGGGAAAACCTATCCCAAATAGATGATTTAAAAATGATTCCGTTAAATGCACAGTTGCATTTGGTGCAATAAAAGCTACAAATCTGCCAGGATAGATATGTCTGTTATGACTTGTGTCCCTTTGCATCAATGGCACAAATGTTAATATATTCAGCTTATTTGTATCTGAAATGGTGTAAAAAGGGAAGTTTAATAATATCAGCTGAGCAAAGATCTAATGAACATTTAAAAGTGATACATTTACTACACATATACATTGGTTTTGCTTAGGAATAGAAATGGCACATAATATTCCAAACCTGTATAATGTTAGTACATTTCATTTTTAGAATCCCAGTGCTGTTTAGTTTCCCCCAGCTCTACCGACCTGTTTTCTGAAACACAGAACAAATGTTTATATTTAAGCAACTATACTCAGAATGGATCTTCCGTATACTAACCTGCATCCACATAGATGGTAAGGACCGGCTGGAATGCAGAAGAAAGCATGAAGCTGTCCTGAAATGTTAAAAGGAGGACTATGATAATGAGGAACCCAGTAACATTAAAACTGGGAAACTCCAACGCAATATTTTGATTCCTACTTTTTGACTCATTGTCTAGGAAATGCAGTGCCTTAAAGGATGACTCACAGTGCGCATAATAACAGGTTTGCCTTTGAGCAGCAGTGTAACTTAACAAGACTTAACTGGCACTTTAAAAAATCTTGCTCAAAGATTCCCCCAGGTAGCCAGTTGGCTACCAGATGTGTGTAAAGTGAACCTCAGCAGATACATCTTCCCAACCAGAGCAGAATCAGGAAAACCTCCAAGTTCAGATGCTGCCTTGCAAGTCTTCTCCATACTGAGATAATTGATCTCTTGTAAATCGTTAGAACAAAAACTCCAGGCACGTGCAGTGTTAGATGTATCATTCATGCTATTATTTTTTGCCATGGATTTCCAGGTGCATGCAGTCTGAATAAGTAGAACTAAGAAACAGGTGAGGTGAGAAGTTTTCTTACCTCTGTCTTGTGGAGATTGTTTTTCTCAGCTGCAGAAAACAGGTCGTGACTATGGTTTCTGAGATGTAATTGGGATGTTTACATTTTCTGGCAGTGGGAAAGGAAAGCTTATGATCAGTATCAGCCCTGATCTCTTCAACAAGCTTGTCTCAAGAAATGGCATTACAAAGTACTGAGGCTACTTCTCCCTCCCTCGTTCCCTCATGAACATTCAATCTCCCACACAGGTGGCTTAGAACGTCCAATGAATTAAATGCTCTGCTAGGCGATTACAGAACATAAGAATGAAAATTTAACTCTTTCTGCTGTACTGGAAACCACTCCATTGTGTACGTAGGAGGGGAAAAGACGTGAAGTACTGTAATTTACAGGACATGTCTGCCAGTCTATGTCAAAGCTGATTTTCCAGCATTCTCAGCATTTGCAGATGTCTGTCCTATAATGATAGTTAGTTTTCAAGAAAGCCACAATTCATAACAAAATGTTTAATCTCTTCCCAAGATCTTTTCATATATCTAGTCCAGAAAGACTTCTGCTCCATAAAGGGAATGTCTTGTTTAACAACCATTTAATTACAATACACGGTAATGCATAGAAAATATATTTGTGATGGTGCAACGTTCTCAAATGAAATATATAGAAATGAAATAAAGCATAAATATATTTTACAAAGTATGCTCACGTGTGGAGACTGAGTAAAATGCATCTTGTTTTAATCTGGTTTTGTGAAGTTTATATTTGTATGAACCAGTATGTATTCCCATACAGTTCATATCGGTGTAAAGATTCACATTGAGTTGTTCTATGTAAATAGCTTCAAATCTTGGCAAATGACTGTTCTAGCAGTCACTTTGTAGTGATTGCAAATGCACAGGTTATAAAATAGTTTCCAAGACTGGTATAGCCCCTGCAATGAAGTGCTGGTCCTGGGGACCATGTAGATGTCCCTGCCCCCTTGTTCAGTGCTCAAGTCCTTTAAGACTGAGGGGACTGAGTTCAGGGGAAGAGTCTCTGAATAGCATTCCCCACTATATGTGTAGGAAATTGCTTTCAAACCAGTAAAGATGTTCAATCTGGTGGAAAGACTGTGAGTGCAACCGTAGTAATGTTATATGGAATCATGTATATTTTCTCTAAAATACACGTGCATTATTAATCAGGACTGCATAATTTGTTCTTGTGGCAAGGAATTCACTGGTCTGACCGTCTTCAACTTTTTCTCATACTTTCCTTGTTCCTACATTAACAGCCTAATTTCCAAGACACGCTGAGTGCAGTTGGGAGGGAAACGGTGTTCCTGTCCTACAAGAGTTTGTAAAGTTATTCTGGTACTGAAATGGGAAGAAAGGTCTAAATCTCAGAAAACTTTTGAAAATTCATAATCCAGATATTTTTGGCTTCAGGTCAAAATTGAATTAAAATTAAAGTGTGGTGCCCAGAATTGGACACAGGGCTGCAGCTGAGGCCTCACCAGCGCTGATTAGAATAGGACAACTACCTCCCGGGAGTTGCATACAACACTCCTGTTAATTCATCCCAGAATGACCTTAGTCTTTTTTGCAACTGACTCACATTCAGTTTGTGATCCACTATCACCCCCAGATGCTTTCCCGCAGCACTGCCATTTAGGCAGTTTTTCCCCATTTCGTAGCTGTGCATTTGAGTTTTTCTTTCTAAGGGTGTTACAGATGATGATCCTGAGGCAAGGTCCTGCAGGGGGTCAGAGTTCAAATCAGATTTTAAGGCCAGGAGGCACTATGAAGCGCATCTAGTCTGCTAGAAAGGTTCCCAAAGGGAGATGTATCAGGTCCTCTGTCCTTTTAACTGTCCACTTCATCTTGAATGGTCTCTTGCAATATGTGTTAACTTCTTGTGCTTAACAATCTGTTCCACCTTGTATTTAGCTGTGACACTCTGAGTATCTTTCCCAGACCTGAAGAAGAGCTTTGGGCACCTCAAAAGCTTGTCTTTTTCACCACCAGAAATTGGTCCAATAAAAGATATTACCTCTCCCACCAGGTCCCTCACAAACCTTATGGTTTATTGTGAACTGCAGAGGGTCAGTTCTCTGGCATTTCCCTCTGCATCTCTTCTTGATGTGTGTTTATACTGCAGTTCATCAGTGAGGTTTATTAGGAGGGTTAATTGAATTCCATTAGCAGACATTTAAGCCAGTCCAAAGCAGCTCAGAATGCAATCAATTAAAGCATTCAAACTCATTAATGATGTGGACACAGGATCATTTTCGTAGGTGGCTAATTACCCTCTTTGTTATGTAGCATTCATTGCCCAAAAATGGCAAGAAGATGCATGAAAATAAAAGAAATATCAGTGCAAAGATATACGTTGTAACCCCCTCAGCAAAGAAGCAAATGGTGATGTAGGAAAGTTTAATTTGCTGTTAAAACTCGGTAACATAAGAACCAACTCTGCACTTTTGTCCAAAACACAGATGGAACCCAAACACAGTCTTACCTTCATAAGATTTTAACATCATTTTTAGAAAAGATAGGCAGTATAGTAATAGAAGTCCAGAGTGTTTGAATGATGCATAATATTAAATGTCACAGGCTTCTGTACATTCAAAGCTATTTCAGGAAGAGCGGATCTTCTGAAAAATTTCACCAGATCTTTTTAATGCTAACAATGGCTTGACTCCTCCTGATGAAATGTTGCCCCCTAGCTCATGGCAGACCCCCTGCACGGAACTTCCCGGTGAAGCAATACATCAATATAAGCAAGATTGCACATCGATGTGATAAGAGTACATCCCAAGGGTCACAACAAAATTCACAACAGTAATGGAAAAGGGTCATTAACTGTCTTCTGCGTGTATCCTGCTTCACACTACACTCTCCATTGCTGGATTTTCCACTTAGTTACTTTGGGGCAGGTCAGGATTGGGGCCAGTAATCCTCTTCTCAGATTACATGCTTTCTATTCCCTTTGCGTGCTTTGGGGCAAATCCTGTGCTAGTTTATACCCCCTGCACCTCTACTGATTTCCTTGGCATCACATGTGGTGCATATGACCACAGAATCTGTAGGCTCAATAGGTTCATTGCAATATGCTTTCAGGACCCATGATCACAACCTTTAACGTGTGGCTGCTCAAAGATAAAGCAGATCATTTTAAGGCCCCAATCCTGCACTCACCTTTGGAGCAGATCCCTCATTCTTCCCCTGGCCCAAAGGTGAAGGGGTGGGGGCGATGCATGATTTTGGGACTAATGGCAGGTCTGTCTGTCCAATTAAGTACATGAGAGGAATGGGACTCTGAGCATTGGTGGTGTCCCATGGGGGCTTGCAGGATCAGGCCTCATTTAGGAACCTGCCCTTAGGTGCCCACGTTTGAAAATATTGGTCTATGAAAACAAATAAATAGGAAGTCGATGGTAGAGTCATGCGCTGAAGCCAAGTCTTCTGACTTCCAGCAACGTGCTCCAACTGCTAGCCAACATTGCTGTCAGGACTTTCCAAGTTGCCGGGCTGTTTCAGCCAGCTGCATAGTCACGCATTTGTCTTGTGCCCTCACAGTATCCTGGCTGTCAAGTAAACAGCTGGTCATGTGCATGGGGTCCCAGGGATGCCCAGCAAAGGGGCTTACTGGGTTATGCAATGTGTCTGTGATGCAAATGCAGCACTGCAGTGTTGGGGAGGTTTTGTATGGCCTCCCCCAATTCAAAAAAAACCCCATTTATGGAAATGCCAACAGGAGTAGGATTGGAGAGGAAGATCCTTTCCGTTCACATAGGCTGCTTCTCTGAGGTTGAAGGGCTGCGCATTTTAAAGAACAAGCCATTTTATTTAAGGTGTTGCTGAGTAAAGACTTAGTGAACCAGCAGGTTCCAGCAAGGACTGGTTCAAGGGAAATGTGATTAAAAAGCCGAGACTCCAAAGGCAGACTGTAATGCCAATGATAATTGCTCGTAACACATTACATTAATAAGGACAGAGGCTCCTCAGAACCTTGGCAAACTGGAAATTGCTTGATGCAGAAGTGATGCAGTGATAATGCAGTTAATCTGGCCCGGGGAAACGGTAATAAAACCAATGGGTTTTAGATTAGCTGTCATTAAACAAAACAGCTGTCTCCAAGTGTCAAATGCTGTGCTAACTTTCCCCCATGCAAACCCACTGATGGCAGGGGATAACTGCAAAGGCTTTGCATGTGTGTAAGCCAGGACAAAGTTTTGCCCGGTGATACGAATATGAAAAGCACAGTGGATGAGAGTGAGAGTCAGGGCAGCTGCTTCACAGGGAATGCAGCTGTTTCCAAAATGTGTCGGATGAAAAGCTTATGCTGGCGGATGTTTATTTCTGGTTCTGTCGGTACCTGGCAGTGCAGAAGTGAGTGCAAGTGAAAAATAATAGAGAGGCGAGGACAGGATTTGACAAGAAACCACCCCCCCCGCACACCATTTTTTTAAACTCAAAGAAGTTTGGCGTTTGGCTAAGTTCTGGGCAAAGGCTCTGACTGAATATTGAATCCAAACCAGCTCGCCATCTTTTCAAACCCCCTTTCTTTGCCTCCTGGGCTGCAATACTTAAGGTTAGGAACCAAATTCCACTGTATTTGGGCTATCACTGTTTGTGGCTGCTTTCTCTTTTATATTCTTATGAACAGCACTGACTAAATACTTCATAAAGCCAGGGCTGCCAAGTGATCCTGTTTCACAGAGACATTTCAAGTCATTATTTTGAAGCTTTCCTTCATTATTCATTACCTGGTGACAATGCAGGGCCAGGTGTTCTCTGTTCTTCAGCTTGGCCCCTCCCCTTGCAGAGAGCTGATGACTTGCAATTGTTACATCTTCACCTGCCTACCACTGAGGCTGCATAACAGCATGAAGGGAGCAGAGACAATAAAAAAGGGAGGAATAGGAGGTAGACTCTTGTCTGCAGCTTTCAGTTAAATATAGACACTGATTCTGTAGACACAGCCTTTTGGGTAAATGCAGCTTTAAGGTGGATTGCGAGTTAACTGGTGTTCATCAGCTATACATGGATCAGATTCTCTTCATAGTCACACCAGTGTCAATCCAGATTACTGCACTTGACATATCTGCAATTACGCTGGATTTACACCGGTGTGAGACGGAATATGGCCTAAAGTATTTAGAAAGGGATAGCTATCAGACAGCTGAGAGGGTGGGCATTACAGCTACCAAATGACGACTTCTTGTGCACCTCCTGCTCCCAGTCACACACAGGTGATGAAGTGCCACAGATGTCTCTTTCTATCAGTACCTCTGAGAATCACAGCTCCTCCTTAAGGGAACACACAGAACAACCTGCCACGCATTTCCCATCCAGGTGCTTGAGGAGAAGCAGAAATGATTTTCTATTAGAAAATACTATTGGCGGAAAATGACTCAGTAGAGTAGTTGCAGGCCTGGTGTGGGATATCTGGATGAGCCTTGAAGCGAGAAGAGGATATTTCATGCTCAGTGCTACAGCAGGGCCATTCCTGGTGCATAAGGACTGCTGGCTGGGTGAAGGGGTTGGAAGGAAATAAGGACAAATCCTTGTTCCCTAGAGAAAGCAGTAGGGAATCCTAAGGCACTGATTTGGACTGCACATGGAGACCCAGAGAAAATCTCCCAACGGAGGGTTTGATGTATAAACTGCATAGCCTTTCCCTGTCTCCCTCCAAATATAAATGCAGAGTGGTGTGACTTGAGCACACATTCCTGCGTACGTCTGCTCTGTTGCAATTCCATTCTCCAAGCGCTCTGGGGCTAGACTCTGCAACCCTTACACCCGGTGTGGGGAGTGCTCCCTCTGAAGCCAATAGAAATCTTCCACGGTGTCAACAGGAATTGCAATGTGTCCCATAGACTCATTACCGTGCATAAGAAGGGGTGCTCCAGTGAAGGCCAGTGGAGACTGGACTCTCAACACAGATTTTCTCCCACTGGGTTGAATTGTAAAAGAGAGTTCTGAACAAATATATACCAATAAATCCAATTCTAATGGGAAATACCTACTAGCAGAATGGAGAAGATGTGGATATGGTAGTGGTGGTATTGGTGGGGAGGAGGGCACCAGAATCATGGACTGGGGAGTTGCTGGAATGAAGAGGGTCACAGCTGACTTGCTTGCTCTCCCGAGTTCCAGAATTGGGGAATTAAAGTGGGTCATGATGGGTGTGAAATTCCATTAAGCATGTAAAATGTGATGATGTTGCTAATCAAAGCCTCTCACCGTGACAAATATAAAAGTTCTATTTGATATTCTGATAAATTATTTGGAAAAAAGAGGCCACAACAGAAGAATAAAGAATAAATCAAAAGCCGGGGCACAGGCAGAGATAGGAGCTTTGATCACAATAGTTTAATGGGGTTGGAAAGAAGGGAGATGAGATAAAAGAAACAAATAAAAATGCTGATGAGATTGGTTAAGACCTGCTGAGAGAAGCAGTCATTAATCTGGACCATGACTAATAGAATAAGAGGTTCTTATGTGACTTTATGGTGCTTGAAGAAATGGGAGTCATAAGAACCTAAAGACAAATTCTCCCAGGAAGGGGCTCCATAGCAGGCAGTGGAGTTACAGCAGGGTTGAATTTGGCCCCTTCGTTTAAAGGAACACTCCAGGGTAATAGGAAAGTTCTTCTAATCTTAGCACCTAATTACGAAGAAGAGTAAATTGTTAACAACAAACAACTCTAGAAAGAGCCAGCATGGAGCAGTGTGTGGTGCCTTGAACTCAAGCAATCTGGCTTCTATTCCTAGCTGCGCCTGTCACTTGACACTGATCAAGTTGCTTGGCCTCTGACTGTTTTCTCTCCCATCCTTTGTCTCTCTTGACTAGATAGGGCTTAATCCTGCACCCTTAATGTCGACATCAAAACTTCCATAGTGCAGGACCAGACCTTCAGACAATACGTTTTTGGGGTTAAAGGCTGTCTCTTAACACATGTTCATACAGCATTGAGCACAATGGAGCTCATCTCAACTGGGGGCCTCTCTACATTCTACTAAGCTATTGATAATTAAAGGAAGGAAGCTACAATCTTGGGTAATTACTGCAACCTCTCCCCATAAATATTAAATGAACATGCTTTGACTGTTTGTGCATTCCTTTTATGCTGCATCTATTCTGCATTTTGAGCCAAGCCCATAGCCAAAGTTTGGGGCCCTGTAAGTTGCTTCCATTAGAAGAAGAAATTGATGATATAGCCAGGCACTTCCACTGTTGCAATCTTGTTTACTGATAAAGATTCTACATGAAGTCCTGTTTCCCTGGACACAGTAGGAATCAAGCAGCAGGAGATAGCTCCTTTCTTCATACTTCCAAGTTTGCCTTTCCAGTGGCTTGTGTGTAATGAGTCGTTGAGTCTTAGCGTTGTTTCTAGTGGGCCATGTGCCCGCATCCCATTACAACTGCTAGTCATTATCCCTCTTCTGGGCACTTTCACAGTATTGCCAGCCCCAAATCATGAGTTGGGCTTCAAAAAAATTCATGAGAATGGCTGAAAATCATGAGTTTATTATAAATAATGCATTTTTAGAAACAGTTTTGAAACTTTTTATTAAGGCGAAGTTACAATAAAACATTGACATCCTACATTACTGAGTTGGGATCAGGTGAATCTTAAAAGAACCTGACTAAAGCTTCTGGCTCACTATTTGCCTTTTAACTTTTGAGACTTTGCTGCGCTGAAGCCCCATTTTCATGCTTCTCAGCAGCCATGAGGCTGAGATATTTACATCGAAAACTTGAGCCGAGATTCACGTGGCACTGGGAGCTGGAGCTTCAAGGGAAAACACCAGTTATTGGGAGGCTCATAATAAAATTGGGAGGGATGGCAGCAGAGGGACTAAGGGTTAAATGAGCTCTTCAGTTCTTTCCCCAACCACTCCCAAGAGATGTGGAGTCTGCATCTCAGACAGGTTTTACACTGGAATTAATCCAGATTTATACCAGTGATACCTGAGAGAAAAACCCGAGCAGTGGGCTCTCAGAATGAAGTTAGTACAGGCTAGGGAAACCTGGATACCTGTGCAGCACTTCTGGAGAGGCCTCGAGGCCTTCATTCTTTAGGGATGCCAATGGGGCAGCTTCACCAGCATTAAATTGTCTTTACGAGCAGCAAATTGCAAGCAACAGGGAACATATAGAGCGTGATTGGACAGCAGCCCTGCAAATGCCATGAAAGGTGCAAATTTGCTAGAGAGAGAAGCCATCGGCTGACGGACACCCGTTGTTCGGCACAGAAACAGCAATTAAGAGAGGATACGCTAAGAGGAAAACTGATGCCACGAGGCTGTGATGTGAATCCAAACAACAACAACAAACCAACCCTGCCTTCAAATAAACCCCACAATATTGGTGCTATAAACTGCTTCACGGTGGGTTTGCTGCAGAAGTAAAATTCAGCATTCTCTGCAAGCCAGCCTATTCCTTTCAGCTTGCAAGTGTAGCCATCATTAGTCCAAAAAATATAATTTCATGCTTGGGAAGAAGCTAGTCTATGGCTTTTTGATGCCAGTCAGGAGGGATAATTACTTCTCAGTGTCTCCAGCAGTAAATTCATAGGAAACTTTCATGACCTTGAAAAGGAAAAGAAACTCAACCTGACCCTCCCTGTGCTCTGAAGGTAGAAAAAATAGTTCTGTCAAAAGCTAATAATAATGTTCATTGGTTGCTGGGTTGGTTCCATGGGAGTCGGATGCGGTTTTATTCTGGAATATTGTCGTTTAATAAACAATGTAAATTCATCACAAAAGGGGTGAGTTTGTTTTGATTCCCCTGCTAATCTAAACCAAAATAGGAAAGCAACTGCCTTGTTTTCCAGGATGGCTTTGAAGTTTGTTTACAACACAAGATTTTTATCCCCTCTCCCCCATAATTATATTGTCCCGTTTCATGGACTCATTGGTACCGGAGATGGAATAGGCCGCTTGGAGTCACTGGTTACACCCGTGCAAAGTGAATATAAAGCACTGCTGTTCTGGGGCCCCATGTGCCATTGCTCTGCAGTCACAGATGCAAAGTGGATGCTGATCGGAAAGGTCTTTGTCTGGTCCATTCCCCAGCCAATGCATCATTCTCTGCACTATGTTTTCTATCTGGTCCAGTGGAATTCCATCAGCCTGTTGTGTCTTGTCTCTTAGATTGCAAGCTCTTTAGTGTAGGGGCTGTCATTTGCTATACAAGTGTACAGCCCCTAGCACAGCATGGCTCTGACCTGATTGACCTCTAGGGAATGCCACTCTATAACTGTTATATAAGGATAACCTGAGGCTATGGATCTCTATCAGGGATGGTCTGGGCCCTCGAGTTCCCGACAGGGAGCAGGATCTGGGGTTTGCCCCACTACGCATGTGCTGTGGCTCTGTGTGGCTCCCAGAAGGAGCGGCATGTCCCCCCTCCGGTTCCTACGTGTAGGGTCAGCCAGAGGGCTCCACACACTGCCCCTGCCCCAAGTGCTTCCCCCGCAGCTCCCATTGGCCAGGAACCATGAGCATTTATGGCCTGCCATACAATTTCCATACCCAGATGTGGCTCTCGGGCCAAAAGGTTGGCCCACCCCTGGTCTGTATACTGAGCTCATTCATTGGTTCCCAGGGAAATCATAGAAAAAGGTCTTTTTAAAAATCATTTATTTTACATCTTCCTTGTTTTTTTTAGCCTCTGAGCAATTGTCTCTATAAAAGATTTGTGCTCTGCTCAGTAAAGGAGCTGAGCACCCACAAAACCATATGTGGAGCTCCCCTTATCTCAGGATTGGGATATTGGCAATGCCAATGATAAACATGAAATGCCTAGCAAATGTCTTCTTTAACGAGACAGTCATAATGCTTCCATTTGACCTCCTCCTCATTTGACATGTACAGCATAGGATCTCTTGAGACAGGTAATGAATGTTTAAAGGTAAAGAAAAGAATAGCAGTCAATAGTATTAATACAGTAATTATTCAAAAACATTGCACAGCCATTTAGAATTTCCCTTCAATCTGATAGAGGACTATGTGCTAGCCAGAAAGAATTTTCAGACTATCTTAAATGTTAATAAACGTGTCAAAAATAATTGAAAAAGATACTGGATATTGAAGTTTGCACTCCTTGATCTTTCCTTTACTTGAATTTCTTGGTCAGTTTTGCTCTAATGTTTGTAACTTGCTGCACTGAATCCCTTGATTTTGCTGTACACAGTCTGAGAGTTCGTATTGTGCCATGCAATGCACAGTGTGTATATAAAAGATACTCAGAACATTAATTGGATGGTGCTGTACATGGTAAACTTCTAACCTTCTCCTTTGTTCTCACATAAACCAAAACCATAGCCAATGGCTCACTGGGCAAAACTCAACAGATCAATGAACACTGCACCCTGATGCCTCTCGTCTAATTCTTGTTTTTAGTTTCTTGAGTTCATTATTATTTTTGTCAATTATGAGACCATAATCCACAGTTTTCCAGGCCTCTTCATAACGGGGAATTTCAAAATAATGTTGTGCAATTTGGTGAAATGTTTGGGCCAAAATTTTCCTACCGGGACCATTAGTGATGCTGCACAAGGCCAGGGACTGTTCTAGTTGCAATGCCCGAATGTACTGTTGAACTGCAGCTTCTGCTTCTGCAAGTGATAAGAGTATCTGACCCTTTGAACAGTGATCCTCCACTTGCGCTCTTAGGCCATGAGACTCATGTTTCTGGATCACCTTGTCCATGTCCTTTAGAGCCTGGCCATATTCCTTCAGGTGCATGAGACAGGCAGCACGTTGCCGAAGGTATCGTGGATGATTGTTGCTTGTTAAGATAGCCAGTGAGTAATAATTTAGAGCCATCTCATAGTGATGGTCCTTAATCAATTTGTTTCCTTCCTGGGCTGCTACCTATGGACAGAGAAAGTGCTGGTAATTAGTCCTTTAAAATGAGCCAGAAAAGTAGTATTTTAGCTACTATACACATCCATCCACCTGTTTAGTCTTTGTATGCTGTGTTGTTTCCCCTCTCTAATACATTTATGTTTGAAGTTCTGTTTACTGCCTTTGATAGAGTCTGTTCTACACAGGAATTAGTCTCTGCACCAAGGCTTTTCTCCTGCACACTTTCAAGGCTCACCCATTTCTCAGTTCCATCAATACTATCCCTAACTTTAAGCCCATGAGTATTCCCAGTGACTGCAGTGAGATTACTCCCAGGCTTAATTGAGGCATGTTGCTGAATCAGAGCTTTAGAGACTGCTAGCTTCTTCATTAGCTTTGTATATCCCAGTCCTTTGAGCCACATCTCCTCTGTAAGGCGCCGATTCACAAAAGTATTTAAGCACATGCTTAATTACACCCCTATTCATCTAAGCACTCAAGCCAGTCTTAAATGCAAACACCAGAGAATATGGGTATAATCATATTCAAATATTAATGTGGAAGTCCTAATCATAGTCCAATGTAAACTTGAAGGGAATTTTGGTCTTGGCAGCCATTCACCTACAGAACAGGGTCAACTGCCTGCTCAGTACAACCATGGGCTGGGAAATCCACTTAACTATTGTCCCAAAAGTCCACACTTGTCAGGCATGTTTTCAGTATAGTCTTTGGGACTTAATACAATAAGGTCTTGCAAGGGTATTGCAGGAAACTGCCATATCTGTCAGAGCACCAATTCTGCTGGCTCACTGTTTTCATTCAGCTATCTGTAGTGCTATTCCTGATGCAAAACGTGGCAAATAATTCTGAAGCAACCATGTTAAGAACACAAAGGGGGAATCTCCTTGTAAACATCCATGTCTTTGTAGAAAAGATGGCGCTAGACTGAAAAAAGAAAGATTCAGGTTTCAGGGAAAATTGGCCATCTGATGGTTTTGCTAACCATTATTCTTGACTGCAAGTTAGCTATGAGCCCTTGTCAAAAGGAAAAAAACAACAACAAACAAACAAAAAAACCCTCATAAACCAACAACACGACTCAGAAGGCTGAAAGAGCCACATAATTTTTCAGGTTCAGGAAGATCAATAAGGAAAGTTCCATTAGAACTATGTGTCTCTAATGCATTTCTCATTATTGCTAATACTAATAAATGAGGCAGTGCTTTTACATGCTGTAGCAGACAGAGTACTGAAGTTATAAACAACACTATCACAAATGTAAGTCTTAGGCAAGGCTCGGCTAAGGGCATTTAAATCCTGGATGGCTGGTTTCATTAGTGTCATCGTGAATTGAAGCAGATGTTTTAGCCCATGTCAAAAAGCTGGCAGTTGGGGAAAGCATGTAGTCTTGTCAACTGCTACTGGTGAGCAAACCTTCCAAACCATGGAAGATTTCAAAAGTTATGTCACAGCACTTCTTGATATGATATACTGTAATTTATTTCTTCAGTGACCCGTTTGTTTTCAGACTGCGCCCTGGTTGGCTGAACATTGGATTTGAACATTCCAATCACATGTGGCCCTGCTGGGTGAGGTTGCTTCCTGATGAGTTTCTCTGAAATTTCGATCAATGGCTCCACCTGCAGAATCCTTCTGGGGGAGATAGATGAGCTCAGCTTGTCACAGGACTGGGCCCACTCTTAGGCCCGTTGCAGGAAAGACGGTAGCCCATATTTAACTTTATGCACCTGCTTAAATCCCATTGGTTTCACGGTACTTAAAATTAAGTATGTGCTTAAGTATTTTCCTGAACTGAGGTGTTACAGGACAAGGATGTAACAAATGCTGGCACTTCCTTATTCTCTTCCAGCAGCTTTAAGCATTTTTTTATTACTTGGTGTGAATTCTAGTGCCAGTGGAAGACTTTTGACTAACAGCTGTGGAGAATAGAGTCCTCCATTCATCCATAGTCATTTACCCATACTCACCAGACATTTACCCACTTCTAGGGTAGATTTCTGCTTCCCCCCCGCCCCATTCACTTTTATGGAAATGGCCAGGACAGGGCCTATTTGGAAGGCTTCTTTAGGACTTCCTGTACTGGCCCTCTGAATTTCACACCCAATGCATGGGTTTTTTTTAGGACACTGACAGTTGTGATGGTGATTTCATGTCACACTGACATGACTTCAACCAGGAACTGGGTTGAAACCCCACTGCCTCGTTTCAAACAGGTTACTGCAGGGGCAGTATACGGGCATAACTCCAATCATTGCCAGCCTGAGCTGGATGAGAACTGGTTATTACTCAATGAACCCACTTAAAAGATGTGTCAACATCAGTGGTCAAATCTGAGAGCCTATAAATACTATTTTTCCTGACATGGAACAATTCTCTGCTCCTACTGGTCTAGGCAGAACCCAAGGCCAGTCATTCCTACATTAAGAATGTGGAATTCTATTTATGACCATGCTCATCTACACTGAGACTCACGCCTGCACTTAGAAATGTATGACTTGGGGCCAGATCATTAGCTGGTGTAAATCAGTGGTGCTCCATTGACTTCAGTGGATCTAGCCCTAAAGGTGCCTGCTGGTTTATCCGCAAACACATCAGACCTCTGTTTGCCTATACAATTTAAAGGTCACCAAATGTAACATATTTAGAGCTTTCTGAAAGCAACTATCCAATATACTGGGATTTTCTTAGCTGCTAGCTTTTAACAGACAGATAGAACCGAAAAACGGCAGCTTTATGTCAGGAGCATCCCAACACAACAGAATTTTTCCCATGAGTGCTAGATCACATTGCCCTGAAAAGCACAAGGCATTTCTCTGAAATACATGTTTATACATTTAAAGAGAAAGCTTCACTCTTCTAATGATCAATATTTTCTCAGGGACAGAGAGACCACCTGTGCATATTTCTGTTGCTGTCTTGAAGACCTTTTCCATTTGGCTCCAATCTTTATTGACTAACTTTGCATTGAACTTTGTCAAGCAGGAATCAAGTTAAGCTCAATACAGCAGAGGCAGCTCCCGACTATTAAATGAGTTTCTGCTTTGACTCCTTCAAATAGAAAGCAGGTATCCCTGACATTGCTGGGTGTAAACAAGCTGGTTGGTGGGAAATTATGGATTACTCCCCTCAACCAAACTCACAGGAAGAGTTTGTGAGAACTAAATTATAGTATTCTGTTTCCACTACTGGAATAAACATGGTGATCATGATCTTGCAGCTGACTAGTCTCTAGTTTATTAGAAAGGAATGGCAGTACAGATAAAACTCACTAATTAGCAGCCCAGTTTGTACAACTGCTTCTGAACAAAGACACTTGTAAAGCAACTACAGAAAAGGTGTGCAGAATACACCACGCAAAGCAGGCTTAACTTTGCTTTGCAGCAAGTTGCTTTGCACTCAAGAAATATCTTTCTTTTTCCCCATCATCAACCTGACCTCAACTTTTTAAATGTCTGCATCAAGAAAAATTAGAGTGTCAACTCCATAGGCAGATAAGCTTCTGTTCTCTTTCAGATTGTTATTAAGGCCTTTGGTTGAGATTTTCAAAGCAGTTTGGGGCTTTGAATTTCAACAGGATGTATGTGTCTAAATCCCCTAGATTTCTTTGAAAATCAAACCAAAACCACCGTTTTTCCAAATGACTAGCACTGCTCTCAAAGCAGTTCTGAGTTTTCCTGCACACAATAGTGTGTGGAATGGGCCAGCATTCTGTGTACCGCTGAGGGCCAGTTTCAGATGGTGCTGGAATCACTCCAGCTCACACTGAGGCTCCCTTGGTCTCTGAAAGTATTCCTGTGGGGATGCCACTGCAGATAGCTCAGGGGTAAAACCAACAGCTGGTAATAAATAACAGCAATAAATTTTTAACCTCTGACATCAGAAATTGCAGGGTTGGACACAGCAAGCTCCTTTTCTCTGACCTTCTGGAGACAAATAAATTTTTCAGTCTCTTAGGTCCAAACAGAGGTGAAAGTAAGCCAGTACGCGCTGGTACCAGCAAGAGCTGGTGCGCCATACCGGACCGGCTTCTTCAAGAGACAATTTAAAGGGCCTAGGGCTCCCAGCAGCAACTGGAGCCCCAGGCCCTTCAAATTGCAATTAGAGCCCCACTGCTTGAACTCTGGGGTAGGCAGCCAGGACCCCCGGGGCTCTGGCGGTTATTTAAAGGGCCCAGGGCTTGGAGCCCCGGGTCCTTTAAATCCCCCCTGGAATCCCTGTCACTATCCCAGGGCTCCACAGGGCTCTGGTGGGGATTTAAAGGGCTGGGGGCTGCGGCAGCCACTACTCGCCTGGCTCTTCAAATCCCCGCCAGAGCCCTGTGGCCGGAGCCCTGGGGTAGTGGCAGCAAGGCTTCGGCGGAGACTCGCGCGGCTCCCCAGGGCTACAGCCGCGGGACTCTGGAGGGGATTTAAAGGGCCGGTGCAGGTAGCGGCTGCTGCAGCCCCCAGCCCTTTAAATCCCCGCCAGAGCCCCGCAGCTGGAGCCCTGGAGCGTGGCGGCGAGTCTCTGGGGAATTTAAAGGGCTCTAGGGCAGCGGTGGGCGTGGGACCGCAGGGTAAGTACCCTTAGTGGGACCTGCTGCTTTATTTAGCTGCCGCTTCCCCGCGGCTCCCACTGGACTGGGACAGCAAACCCCCAGCCCTTTAAATCCCCACCGGAGCCCCGCGGGCAGAGCCCTGGGGAGCGGCGGCGAGTCTCCCGCGGGAATTTAAAGGGCCCCAGGGCTTCAGCTCTGCTATCGCCCTAGAGCCCTTTAAATCCCTGCTAGAGACTTGCCGCCACTTCCCAGGGCTACGGCAGCAAGGCTCAGGAGGGATTTAAAGGGCTTGGGGCGGTAGCGGCTGCTGTAGTCCTGAACCCTTTAAATCCCCACTGGATTCCTGCTGCCTGAGCCTTGGGGAGCAGCGGCGGGTCCAGCGGGGACTTAAAGGGCTCCCCGGCAGTAGCAGGGCTGGAGCCCTGGGACCCTTTAAATCCCCGCCAGAGCCCACCACCACTCTTCCAGGGCTCAGGCAGCAGGGCTCCAGTGGAGATTTAAAGGGCTCATGGCAGCCTCTTCTGGTTGAGGTGCCGCCCCCTGATCAGGACTTCCGGCGTACCGGTAAGTCCTTTAACTTACTTTCACCCCGGGTCCAAATCACCGTTCTGCTATTTTCAGACTCCTCAGCACCGGGATTCCTTGCCTGTAAACACCTTCTGTAGTGGGAGGGTTTTATTATTTGTAATTGCTTTGCTTATTAAGTTTTTAATAAGGGCTTCTTGCTAAGTGTCAGGAGATCTCTTTTCTCTGCCCTTTCTCGCACAGATAGCTTTTCATTTGTTGGACCAGATTCCAGGATAACGACCACATATTTCTACAGCACCCTTTGACCCCTCCACACACTTTAGAATCAATGTGTGCAGTAATACTTTTCTTTCTGAGTAGTTAGAGCAGAGACTGGGGGCGGGGGTCAGGACTCCTCAGCTCTATTTCCAGCTCTGCTATTGATTCCCTGTGTGACCTTGGGTGACTCACTGAATAGTTCTATGTCTCAGTTTCCCAGTTTATAAACTGGAGGTAACAATGGAACCAACCACACCAGGGGTTTAATTAGGATTAATTTTCACACACAGGTACTTAAATTAGTGTGTGTGCCCAACAAGGGTTTACAGGTAAAACACCTGGAAAACATCTCAGTGGGGATTTTAATCACTGAACCATCTAGAGGTGTTTAGTTCACAAGTTTTATTCTGAGCTAATCACTAGTAAAAATAATTGCAGCAAGTAACCCTTCTGCAGTCAAGACAAGTATTCTGTGAAAAGACCTCCAAGTAGCGGAGATCCAAATGTGCACCCAGTTCCACCATCCGTGAGATTACAAACAAAATATTAAGAGAGTCTTGTTTTATTTTTAATACTCCAATCCGCTTGCTTCTTTGAAAGCAGCTCAGCTGCCTCATCTCTGGCAGGGGAGAGGACTATTTCAGATTAAATCAGCCATTGGCAAAGGTTTTGTTCTGGACCCATTGCCAAAGCTGCCCACAAAAGGCAGAAAAAAGCTGCCTCTCTCGCTTCTGAAGATTTCATTATCAGTAGCATCATTGGGTGCCTCAAAAGTCAGGCTGGTTTAAACTGTGCAAAAAGTACATTTTTCTTATCAGCAACTCAAAGGAACTCCTGTGCTTTCAAAGCAGTGAGCAGGGATATAGCTGTGAGACTCCCAAACACACAGAATGACCTGGCCACTCAGGGAATTCAGCTGTAAACCTTATCTTCACTGAGAGGCACCTTCTCCCTGATCTCCACAGAAACATTTGATTGCACCTTTATCTTCTTTATATTGTCGATGGTTGCAAATTACTTCTATTATCTCCTAGCTCTTCCCCTAGCAGAGTGAACTTTATATATTATTCAGAGGAGAGAGGCTTTTTTTTACAGAAATGGAGCATATCTAGGGACTGGTAAATTAATACTTGTTTACTTATGTCCTCCTGCTGGCTCACTAAAATACATATAAAGTATTCCTCTCAAGATGCATTTAGAGTATCAGCATGTTGCTTGTTTTAAAACCCAGGAGAAAGCATAATAATATAGCTTCCCGCCAGAGTGCACACAAAGCACAATCCACAAATTGAATAAAAGGAAGCAAACTGATTCTGATTAGGAAGGAGCATTCGCAGAACACAGAGCTTCTGGGTAATTGGAATTGTAGATGCTCAAGTGAATATTAGCACTGCTCATCCTCAGACTGACCTTCTCCTGGTTTATCACTTTTCAGAAGAAGTGATGCCCGGAAGCCTGCAATACCTTGGGCAATGGTCTCGTTAAATTTCTATCTATTGGTCCATTTTACCCTCCCAACCACATGACCCTTGTCACCATAGTATTTGAACTAAACAGGGTTAGGGACTTGGAGTGGAGGCTTCCAAGGAATTCCCATGAATGGTGCAGGAAGTGGTGCTGGTGACCCAGTATAGACTGAATCAGGATCACTGTTTATACTCAAGCAATAAAAACAGTCGTTAGGTTCAAACCGAGACTCAATCTCTCCTCCAGAATCAAGAAGAAGGAGGAGAAAGGCAACTATTCATGCCTCCGTCATTTAACAGCCCTTCACTCCTCTGCAAGTTTGGAGTTCTGCAAATCACAGGGCCCAGTGCTAATTAACAAAAAAAAAGTCCGTATGTTACCCACCATGCCGAGCCTAATTTTGTCTCTCTCCTAAGCCACTAGCAGGCTGCACAAGGCTCCCAAAGTGGATCTGTTTATTGTGGCTTTAGAGGAGGCCTCAAAGAAAGATGTACCTGAGAGAGGTTCTGTCGTTGCTTCGCGTCTAAAAAGTTCAAGAGAAATCCCAACTCCCCATGGCCTTTCTCAGCTAAAATGCTCAAGGAGCGAGCAGCCAGCACCATGTTTCTTCTCTTCAGTTGCAGCACAGCAAGTCGAGCGTTGGCAGATTTGTCAACTATAGCCTGGCCAAATGACTCCTGAAGATACAGAAGGGCATCCTCATACCTCCCTGTTGGTCAATACCAATAAAGTGATTAAATAACAGAACTCAGTCCAGAAAGATACACCAAGGAAACCTACAACAATTATACCAGGGTTACAGCCAAATCCCTCTCTTGTTCTAAGATGGCTCTGAGGGTATTAATTTTCACTTTCTATTTGCAATAATCAGCTTTTAGACTGTGGCAACTTATGTTAAACATTTGGAGTTCTTTTGTAAGTTAATTGGTTACCATGGAACAACTAACTGAGAATCTCTAACCATGTCTGATTGTCTTGGGTCTTCTAAACATTTCCTTTATGTTTTCATCAGTATAAAAAAAGTGACTTTCTCAACCAGTTCAGTGTGACTTGCTAGGATTTCACTTTGATTCTGCCAGCTCGAACCTGTTAAGTTTTGGGACTGGAAGGGACCAGGTCTCATCTACGTTCAGCACTGAATATCACACTGGCATGAGTTAGATGCAATATAATCCCTCCTTTCAGTGCAGAACTCGACTCAGCTTTAACTATGGAGCTGCCACTGGCCCCTCCATAAGAGTAAATACCCACAAGCCTGTTCAATAATTCACTTGTGTGAAGTGTAGCTGGTGATGGCTGCGGGGTCAGCACTGGTGATGACCTTGCATGGTGATAACAGGCACCATTCCCCTTCCAACGCTCTCTTGGAAGAGATATAACACTGAATCATGCCAACTGAAGTTTTCAGAGCCTTTTCCCAGGAGGTGGGGTGTTGGTCTCGATGTCCAGTCCCATTCTAGTCTGAGTTATCACCTTCTGTCTCCTTACATTCCCATGCAGTTCCAGGGCAATACAATAGTCTGACGTTTCTCTCCTAAACAGTTCTGTTGTGTGGCTGTGTAACACTTGCTGCCTTCTATCCCAGGAATCTCTACATTCCCACAGTAGGCAAAGTGATTTCTGCATGCAGTGTATGTAAAGTACTTGGGGGTACACAGTGGTGCATAGTGTCATGGTATCAATAATCAAACACTTGCAGTTAAAATGAGCTGCTGTTCGGGAGAAGGAGAACTTACCACCTGCAATTAAGATGTCTGTATATAAGATGTGACATCTTGCTTCCTTGCTGTTAATTTTAATTAAAGATCCACCAATCACAATGAGATCCTCGAGAGTCTCTTCCTTTGGAAGGTCCTTATTGGCAACAAGGTTGGTTAACACAGTCCTGCAATGGTCAAGTAGCCACTGAGTGATAAGCTCTTGGGCTTCCTGCTTTAAGGAGAGGATCTCTGGGATTACCAGTGCTGCATTCTCTTTGAGGGCTGAAGTCAAATCCTGCACTGCTTCCTATATGGAAAATAAGAGCTAATAAAATAATAATAATAATAATAATAACAATAATAATTATTATTAATAATAATAATGTGTTAAGCATTTGCCCCTCTCTAATGACTTCTATTCCCAAATCAGACACTGGAACACTGTGGGATCTTGGCTAGCTGCTTAGCCTTATTGTGCCTTGATTTCCCCATCTGCAATACTGGGATCATACTATTAACCTCATGGAGGGATTCTCATATTTGATGAACTACTGCTTGTAAAGTGCTTTGAGATCTTCAGATGTCAGGTGCAAGAGAAGGACAAAATGTTATTTCTGAGAAAGGAATAAGCTACATAACCAGAGCCCTAATTTTGCAACAAAGAGATAGAAGGAATAGAAGGTCTTACTAGTGACCTGCTGAGCTGCTTCCTGAATGGAGCCATCAGCAGTGTGGACTTCAGGTATGTCTACACTACAACTGAGAGTGTCTCCCCCATCACTGACATATGTCTATCTAGCACTAGCAAGGTTCAAGCTAGCATGCTAAACATAGCAGTATAAATGTTCCAGCTTGGAGTCTCAAGCCTAGGGGTGAAGGGGTAAGTCTGCAGTGTAGACATACCTTTAGCACTGGTCTACACTAAGTGGGAGGGGATTGACCTAACATACGCAACTTCAGCTACGCATTTAGGTCGACTTACCTTGGCATCTTCATGGCACTGAGCCGACTGCTCCTGCTCCCCCGTCGACTCTGCCTCTCATGGAGGTGGAGTACCGGAGTTGATGGGAGAGTGCTCGGGGATCGATTTATTGTGTCTGGACGAGACGTGATAAATCGATACCCGAAAGATCAATCTCTACCTGCCGATCCGGTGGGTAGTGTAGACCTGGCCTTAGTGTCTGACATTCTGCTGTGCTCCAGGAGGCCTGATAGGGTGTGTACATGTGAAAGTACCAGCTAAAATACCTCACCACAGTGTTCAATTCCATTCAATGGGTCAGCGCATTGATCCGATGGCAGTAAAGCCCACCAGCTTTAGAGGTCTTCTTCACCTCACTCACATTTTGGATAGACAAGAAGAGAGGAGGAAATACAGCGTAACTGTGCAAGCCATGTGGGGTGTCTAATGAGCCCGGAGTCATAAGAATTCAAGTTCTGGTAGTTTCTCTCCCTCTCTCTCTGTCTCCCAAATCTCAGTATGACTCCAACCAGACGTCTCCCACCCCCATTGCTAGGAGAGATAAGGTAGAGGACAAGGAGAATGAATAGCAAGGAGCTTATTCCTCTGGTAGGCTGGAATGGATTGTTACTCCACCATGCAGTCCATTAGAAAAACACAGTTTGAAAAGTTTAATTAGATTGAACAAGACCATTACAGTTCACTTCTATGCTCCTTTAAATTATTTTTTCCAAAGCCAACATTGTATTTAATTAAAGCTTTTAAAATTAGTTTGTAAACCAAATAAACAAATGCCTTCCATTTCAATCAGCCATTCAATATGTAATCTGACTGGCAAAATGAAAGCCTATTGCTTATTGTGATGTGCTTGCTATCTCGAAAAGCAGACATGCAATCAATCATGGGACTATCATTAGGCAACCACGGGGGGGCCTCTTATGTGGAATATTTTGCATTTAAAGGCCAAATAACAATAACATTTTCTATATCAATTCTGTTTAACATTCATAAAGAGGTTTTTTGAAATCACCTTCATAACGGACTCCTTTTCTAGGATCTGGGAGGGAATATTTCTCCTCATCACCTCTACGCTGTCCTTAACGCTTTCATGGAATCCGTCTGTAACCATAACCCAGCTCTCTTAGTCCTGGAACAAAGACTGTCTGGAGTGCTTTGTAATGGTACCAGTCCATCCACTGAGCTGTGGGAATGTTGCATGGTGATTCATACAAGGGACTTGGGAGCTAGGACACTTGGGTTCAAGTTTTGGCCATCGTTCACTATCTAACATTGTTATCGAGTCATTTATTCACTCTGTGCCTCAGTTTACCCCTTTTGGTATACTAGTAAAATCTGTCTGCCCCAAAGGGTTGTTCTGAGGCTTACTAATAGTTTGGCTACACTGAAAAAAAAGCATATGCCTCTGAGTCTCACACCTCAGGTCAACTGACTTGGGCCTGTGGGGCTTGGGTTACAGGGCTCTCCAATTGAAGTGGAGGTGCTCAGGCTGGAACCTGAGCTCTGAGACCCTGCTTCCTTGCAGGGTTTCATAGCCTGGGCTCCAGCCCAAGTCCAAACATCTACAGTTTTATAGCCCTGCAGCTGAAGCCCCATGAGCCTGAGTCAGCTGATCTGGGCCAGCCAGGGCAATGCTGCAGGTCTTTTATCTCAGAGCTGACGTACCTTTAATGTTTGCTAAGGGCTCTAGGAATGCAAAGTTTTGCTGCCCCTTTTTCTGCCTCAGGAACTGACTGTGATCAGAGTCTAAGGCAGACAGCAAACTCACTGCTGCTGACCCAGCTCCCTCTCCAAGATCCTCTTCTGCAGAACCGTGAACAATTAAAAACTAACAGCAACATAGCATGTCTTCCCAAGACTGATCATTTGCTCGCATGCGAAGAAAAACCATGTGTAAGCAACATCTTGTGATGCCTGTCATGATGGTATTATTCCTGCCACAAGTGGAGCTAGTGCACACTCCAGCTTTAATTAGATTCCTAATCTCCATGGCAATTGTACTTACAAACATGGCTACACAAAATGTGTCCATCCTTATCTGTGGTGACTGATGTAGGAAGGCTGGGAATGATATAGAAATGGACAGTTCCATTTGGCAAGCTCAGCCATTTGCCCTACATTCTCTAGCACGTTTTAATGAACGATTTCTGTGCAGTGTGTTCATATCTGCCATATACACATAAGGGCTCATACCCAGAGCCCAGGAGAATCTTACACAGTATGGGTGAAACTCATTCCTGCTTAGGAGGCTAGCACAAGCCCTACACTACATCAGTTCAATCAATTAATTAAGTGGGGCATAAGTCTTGCGTGGGGCGTCTGCATAGGGGTGACGTCTATCCCTTTAAATTTTCCTCTGCGCCTATCGTTTTGCAAAGCTTTGCAAGCAGATGCTAAATGTGCTTGCACTGGTCTCAGCAGGTGAAACAGCTGCAGGCTCAGAGCCTTCCAGAGTGGGCTCCTCAGGCATGAGGCTCTTCCCCATTTTTGCCTATTGAGCACTGATCACACACGCTGAGCTTTAATAATCGTCATAATATTTCTTGCCTAAATTGGAGATGAAATCCACTTGTTCCCCTGCCCTGGCTTCTCCAACGTCCACACGAGCGTTTTGCAGATTGGGTTTTAAAGGAGTTACAGCGGTGCAGTGCAAATAGCCATTTGCTGTTTTATACTCTGAACAGTTGGGAAACGGCAGACTTTTAACAAGTGGTTGAGATGACCACCCAGTGGGCTATGAAACATCTTGCTGAAATTGAAAGCAGACCTTCCAAAGACCTTGAAGGGGAAAGCAGACAGCACATGGAGATTTAGACCAGGCGGAGCTCAAAGCAGTACTGCTAGCTAGACAGCAAGTCCAGGGATTTGTTTCTTAAATTTTCTTATCTTAATGGCATCTTTTATTTTTTTCCTCTTTCCTCGGCCTCAAGCCCTTAACAAAATCAGTACATGCTGCATCAGGGCCGAGCTTTTATCCAGCAAAGAATCAGATTAGGCAGCTGGTTTCTATTATTTTCCCCAAGCTTTCTTTTACATGGACAAGCTCTGGAACAAACAAACAGCAGTTCAGATTGCTGGATGTCTATCTTTGTACATCCACAGTTTGAATGGAAAGGGAGCATGATCTAGTGGTTTGAGCATGAGACTGAAAGTCAGGAGTTCTGGCATGGAGTCTCTTCCCCACTCTGCTGCTGACTTACTTAGTAATCCTGGGGCAAATCACTTCCCTTCTCTGTGATTTGGTTTCCCCATCTGTAAAATGGGGACGATAAATACAAGAGGGTTGTGAGGGTTGATTAATTAACCTCTGCAGAATACCGGGAGCTCCTGGGATTAAATGCTTTATAAATGCAAAGCATCTTTACTATTGAATATGGGTATTGGAGTTGGTCATGATTGAATTTCTAAATACTTAGGCTGGGACATAATCTGGCCCTATCACAGCCGTGCAGGAGAGCAAAGGGGAGTCAAACACCTCCCCTCCTTGGCCTCCCTAGATAGCCAAGTTAGCATTCCCCATATCATGGCTGGGCCATAGGGATGAGGGGATAAAAGTGGGGCTGCCTTGAACTGTCTCTGAGCAGGTAGACTGGGAGAGGCTGAAGGTAATTGGAATGTCAACTCCTTTGCCTCTATGTGCCAAGCAATGGGAATGGCAAGCCATGGTGAGGAAGTCAGCTGCCCCAGTAAAGTGGTGGTGCAGATGATTTCCCCACGGGAGAAAAATGGCATCAGAGAAGGAGCTGAGACTGAGTCACGTTTACTTCCCAGAACTCCTCTGGGCGTGCTGCACATGTGCACTGCCCCTTGCCCAAAGCATTGAGCAAATGTGCAAATTCACCCTTAATAGCTAGAGACCCCTGGGGTTAAAGAGACACAGCTGCAATAAAAATGCTAATGACATGACTTTAAAATTTCTCACCAATAACACTTTAGAGTATTAACCCTCATGATCCCTAAAATCTGTTAGTCTATATAAGGTGCTACAAGACTCTTTGTCGCTTTTGCAAACCCTAAAAGAGTGGTCAGATTCTAGCTGACATAATTGTTTTAACACCCAATTCTACAGCACTTACTGATGTGCATAGTTCTATTAACTTCTCAGCCTAGAAGGATGCTTCTGAATATAAATCACAAGAAATAAGCTTCGCAGAGTCAGTAAATATTCATTTGAGGGCTTCAGGTCTGTTTAGTGCCTATTGGCATTTCACTCCTGTGAAACAAACAATTACATTTGTTTATAAGATTCTAGTCAGTTTCACTTTCTAGTTCTGGCAATCTGAGGGCAGTGCAATTTTTGGGTTGCAAGCTTACAAGGGAGCATGTTATCTATTAAAATATTTTCACTGACTTTTTTTTAAAAAGAAGAAAACATTTCTGTCGGTACTTTGTTAAAAAAAAACCACTTACATTTTACTGAAAATGTAGAGCAAGACTGAAAAACATA
Organism: Dermatemys mawii; assembly: GCA_007922305.1. Lineage (NCBI taxonomy): Eukaryota > Metazoa > Chordata > Testudines > Dermatemydidae > Dermatemys > Dermatemys mawii. Next base: position 3,883,017 of record ML677380.1, on the reverse strand, counting down.
TAGTCACAAGCCATCAACAGTGACATTTTTAAAATATTCATCTGGAAGAAAGGCCAGTTGTTATGAATGAGACATCTTTCTTCCAATGGAAAAAACAAAAACAAATCAAGAGACAGTTCTTGGCTTGATACGAATGCTTTGGATAAAAAGCAGGTGGGTCTGTCTCTATGAAAGTCTATGATGTTGGTCCATGTATCTGTTTTTTTACTTGTTTATTCCCATCAGTTTAATGAACAAACCACAGATCATACAGCTTCAAGCACCTTTTTGTCTCATTCTATTAGCATCTCTGCATAAGATACTGATCAGATTCCATCTTTCCAGGAAGCGACCCTGACCCTATAATGAATCCCATCTCCTGGGCTTCCTGTAACGTCCTTAACCATGTCCTAATGGTGGAGTTCCCTCGGACAGTTGAAATACTGCTATGAGTACAGGCTGTAATAGTTTGCATCTTGACCGTGAATCTTTCTTTGTTAATACTCAGAAAAGAAGTGCAGAACTCTCTCAAAATTCAATGAATGGATCTTCCATAAAATTGAATCAGAAAGATGTATTGCATTTTGTTAGCAATTTGTCTCCCATATCTGGTGCTTGCTCAACGAATGGGCCTGGTATCTTGCCTGAGCATATCCTCTTCAAGGAAAATTTGCAGCAATTGTCTTACAGCTGGACCAAGCATAGACAGGACCAAGGAGACCTGACATAGACACAGAGAGCTACGAGAAACACAGTTGCCCACTGTCCTCCTTTACTGTTCTGATTACAAAACACAACTGCCAACTTTCACACAGTAAATAAGCACCCCGACTTTCAGAATAAACCAAAAATCAAGCTAATCCCATTTCAAAACAACGCCAAAAGAAGCCAATCCCTAAGAACTCCAACACTTTATGTGACTAGATCCCCCCACGGCGTGTAGTCTGGGATGGTGATGGACCTTGTGTGCACCCCTGACTCTCTCCCCCACCCTTGCCCCTGCTTGACTCTTGCCCCTACTTGCCCCATCTTGTTCCTGCTCGCCAGAGCCAATTTAAAAAAAAAAAGCAACAAGCTGCACCAAGCTATTAGCCAACAAGCAACTCACAAGCCAATTAAGCCAAAACCAAGCCCACTTTCTGTGTTTTTTTCACAAGTTTGGCATGTCTGCTGCAAAACTGAAACCAACACAAAAATGAGGCTGTACACTGTGGGGAGGAAAGGGTGCTCAAATATTTAAAGGGACAGAACATCAGACATGGGAGCTAAGTTTTGGAAAGTCATATTTGACCAAAATAGCTGAATGATTAGTATAGATGAAGAGCAGGGGCACAAGGTCACGCCAATCCGCCATCAGACCTCAGAGTAGCACTGGAGAAAGTAGACATCAATGGTGCAGAGGCCTTGTTCTCACACCCTCAGCATAAGGGTGGATTTCATCCCACTAAAAGAAATTGCTGAAGCAAATTCCACTGTCATTATTGCTCCAGTTCTTCAGAATTAAAAACCAACCAACCAAAACCCCTTTCAAATATTATGCAGCGCTAATAGTATTGATATCAACCAGTGTGGAACTACCCAGACATAGATTCATAGGGATCTCCTCAAATCCAGACATCCTCCCTGATGAGACCTTCCTCTTTGTTGTCACCTTTTTAACATCACTCTGGAGTCACCACCTCCTCCAAGCAATGTCTCCCTGGAACACAGCCCAGTATTTGAACATCAGTACTGGTAAATGCCATACAACGATTTGTACCACTAATGGGTCACAGGAACACTCCACACCAAGATGATGGCCTTTTTGTTATATATGTTGAAAGGTGATTGATTGGGTGAAATACCTGGCTTAAAAATCAGTGTTTGGACACAAATGCTGCTTGTCCTCAAAATAAGACGCTGCAGCCTTCTCAAGTGTTAAGAATGTTTGGTATGTTAGCTCTCAACTCTGTGAAAACACAAACATCTCTGAACATATGAAATGTGACAGAAGGAGGGTCACTGGATCAGCTTAGGCCAGCGTCCTGCTTTAATAACACAGAGGCTATTGGCTAAAAAGAGGTTTTAAGACTGTCAGGAGAAATCACATCTCTGCAATGTAACCCATCTAGGCTTGGCTGCTTCTGGTTACAACTTGTTTAAACCTGCTCTTAATGAATGTGCATGCAGTGTTCCCAATGTTCATTCACTCGGGAAAGGTTTTTGCATGGATTGATAACTGCTGTGCAAGCCAAAATAAACATGAACACCATGGATCATTTTCTGGGGGCTTTATATCGTGAGATTCATCTCCTGACAGAAAAATGTTTCACTTTTTACAAGATTTTGCTCTGAAGTCAGACAGGTGGTTCTGCTGCAATACCTAGGACTAGGGTATTGGTTACTTATTTGCAGAAAGGTGGCATGAATCCCAAAAGAGGAATCGTTAAAGATTAGACGTGGACAACAGAGAAATCACAAAAGTGTTGGGACATTTGGGTTCTATTTCTAGCTCTCCCTGTGGCTTGCTGCATCACTTAAGGTGAATTAGTCAACAGCTGTACAGTGCTTCAAACATTGCAGGTGGAGTTTCAAAAGCATTTATCACTGATCAAACTCCACTCCCACTGAAGACAACTCCCATTAACCTCAGAGGGAGCAGCAGAATTAGGGTAATGCTGAGTGCTTCTGAAAAATGCCACTCCTAAAGCACTGTGCAAATGATAGATACTACTACATACAGAGGGGAGGGACGAGCATATCTACTCTTTTTTTCATTTCACCTCTCACACACGTATGTTGCCTGCTGAATTTTGAATACTCCAGCCCCTAGGGTATGTCTTTGATGGAGCCATTCATATAAATTGTACAGCTGCTGGACGTGAGCAAATGCACAAATGCACCCCCGAATCTGAATCTGAAATTGCCAAATTCCATCCAAATAGCCAAACGTTGGCTCAGCTCTAGGTATGACCTGGGATAAGTCACTTAGCCGCTCTGTGCCTCATTGTAGAGATTTAGAAAAAATATTTTAATACTAATACTTGCCTAATTATTATTGTTATTATTAGAATTGCAGGATTACCTAGGAACCCCAGTCATAAACCAGGACTCTATCGTGCTAAATGTGGAACAAAAAGACAGTGACTATCTACAAGAGTTTACAATCTAAGTAAGGACCTCACTAGGGTGCTGGGAACACATTGATGGAAAACATTGATGGAGTCAAACCAAGACCACAGATCCAAATTCTCCTGGGAGGGAATTCATTAAGGATCCCATTTAAAGCCTTTTGAAATCAAAGGAAAGACTCCCATGGGCTTTGGCCCACACTCTGAATACTTCGCTACCAATGCCTCGCTCAGCTCAAGTCAGACCCATCGGAGGGGTTTAGATAAATGGAGTGTGTATCCATGTGGGGGAAAGATCTTGATCCATTTCCTAGTGGACAGGTGTCCATATCCTAGCCGGCCCACTTGAGGGCCAAGAATTGGCTAGGCCACGGAGCCTGAGCTATCTTTGCACCACTAGAGGTGGGTTTTCCCAACTGAAGGTTAAGAAACACGGGTTAGACAATATGTAGGGGCCTTACATGGATGCTGTCTAGGCCAATGCTGACCTGTGGCTAAATCAAGGATTTTAGTGTCTAGCATATTCAGTCTGGCACTATTCAGCTAAGCACAAAACTTGATATACAGCCTATGCTTTGTTTGACTACATCCATGGCAGCACATAGCTAGAAGTTCTGCAAGTTTTTCACCTGCAGAGAGAGAGTTGCTGTTTCATCAGTGAAAGCTGCTCTATGGATTCTCTATCATGTCTTGGAGCCTCCTCTCTGGTATTTCATTCTGCAACCCCCAGGAAGGACTTTGTGGAACCGTTGTATGAGAACGACGTGGGTCTACATCATACTCAGCATGAAGGAAGCAGCACAGGTCACATGCTTGGCACAACCAAATACCCGCACTGGGCAAAGCTCCTTTTGTGCAGAGGGTCAGCACAATGCCTGTGAGAATCCCTCCGCTCCTTAAACTGGTACTTGAGTGAGCCTCATGTAGGGTCTGAACTTGGCACGATCACTCTGATGTGTGGAACTGGTAGAAAAAAAGGCTTCTCAATGTCCCATCATACGCAAATAATCACTTTCCATTCCCCAAACCCAGGACTTGCCCTGCACCATGCTAACCCCTTGTTTTGGAAGGATGTCGACAGGAGTGATCTCCCAACATCCCGACAAGGGTTGAGACTCAGATCACAGCGCAGTGCCCTGCTCAGGTATAATAATGTTCTTGATAAAGTGTGTCCCTAGTTGTGAGACTCCGTGCACTGGAAGAGCAGTTGCAGCTTTCCAACAGACAATAAAAACACGATAAAATGCTGGAGGAAAACGGGGCAACTCCTCCATCGCAGAGTGTGAGGGAGAGGAGCTCTGCGGATGCCAAAATAATTGGATAAGGAGACTGAGAAAAATATTCCTGGTGGAGGCAGGAAAACACATTTCGACCTTATAATTCTAGACCCATAATTCAGGAAGGAGTTGCTGTCATGAAACCGTTTCAGTTCTGTTCCTCTGGTATAAATCCAGAGTTACGCCACCCAGGCAAGTGGAATTACTCTGGATTTACAGGGGAGTAAATGAGTGCAGAATTGGGCTCAGAGGGTGTAAATTGACGTAGCTCCAATGAATTCAATGGAGTTGTGCCAGTTTATAACAGCCCAGGGCCTGGCCCAGTACCTCCAGTGTTGCTAAGCTCAGTGGTGCTTTAAGATCTGCTGATGGAAAGTGCGATATAACAGCCGGGTATGATTATTATTATTAATACTGGCCATGGAAGAGGCAGATGATTCAGGCAAAAGTCTGACATGTGCCACTTAACTAGAAGGTAATGAACGAAGCCCTGCAATTTCTAAAGCGTAACATACCACAAATCATAAGTGCATGAGCTGTGTAGATGCAGCAGTGTTTGGACATATTATGGTTTTGCATGAAGTGCTGTTATCCTCTTTTTTCCACTGGAACAGACAATGTAGCAACAAATGTAAGAGGGGCTTTTTTGTAGCCTTGCATATGATTGTGTGGTAGTGACGCAAATGAGGCTGTGACTACGGGTTCTCCTTCCTCTCCTCTAGGCACAGGCAATGGAGTTCGTACTGGAGGGGGCGGGATAGAATGCACACAGGAAGAGCAGGATACTGCTTTGAGCGATGGCTTTGATCTTGCATCACATGCTGCCTGAGAGCAGCATGTTTCTGTTTTGAAGCCTAGGCAGTGAATGATCAGGGCAACCAGTCTGCAGAAGTACCCTGGGCCACACTGGATCAGGCGTTTTGCATGCAGCAGAGCATTTGAAGAATCTTAATGGGCATCTGCACACACAGCCTGTATATTTTACCATTTATAATAGATTTTTAGATCTTAAAATAATATTTCATCTTCTTGGCCGTGCTGAGTGCAGCCCACACATACACAGTATGGTGCTGTGCCCCATTATAGATATGGGGCCACAAGTAGAGGTGTATGAGCCTGCTATGATCTTTGAGCTAACATACCTGCCTCTTAGCTCACACAGCTGAGGCTTATGCTCATATCCAGAGATGCTCCATTCAAGCCCCATTGCCAGCAACCCATCCAGGACATTGTGTAATACAGTGATTCATACCTAGGGGTATGTGTACCCCTGGGGGTACACAGAGGTCTTCCATGGGGTACAGCAACTCATTTAGATATTTGCTTAGTTTTACAACAGGCTACATAAAAAGTCAAAGTCAGTACCAACTAAAATTTCCTGCAGACAATGATTTGTTTATACTGCCCTATATCCTGTACATTAAAAAGTAAGTACAATATTTATATTCCAATTGATTTATTTTCTAATATGGTAAAAATTAGACAGTAAGTAATTTTTCAGTAACAGTGTGGCTGTGAAACTTTTGTATTTTTATGTCTGATTTTGTAAGTAAGCAGTTTTGAAGTGAGGTAAAACTTGGGGTACACAAGACAAATCAGACTCCTGAAAGGGGTACAGTCATCTGGAAAGAGCGAGATCTACTGGTGTAATATATACACAGACTTAGGCCCAGGCATCAATGTATATAGGGCCCAACCTTCACCCCACTTGAATTTGATGGCAGATTTCCCATTGATTTCAGTGGGGGCATGGTCAGATACATAGAGCCCAAGATAGTTCTTGCAAATATTTTATATTTATTGGGCAACACGTGACATTAATCCAACAATACCTTTTGCTGGTTCAGGGCAAGGTAAATGAATCCCCTTCCGCTCAGGGCCTGTACATTTCTAGGGTCCTCCTTCAGGATGGCATTAAAATCAAAAATAGCGGTTTTCTTCTGGCCAAGGTGTCCATAACATCGGGCCCTGGTGAGAAGGGACTCTTCAGCGTAGCCACCTGGGCAAGAGAGAAATGTGCAGATCAAACAGAAAGGATGATAGAAAGAGAGCTCCAGAACTGGCCTTGAGTGCAACCACACCCCAGGTAGCGTGCTCTGCTCCACAAAAGCCCTATGTAGAGGACTTAGGTGGGACATAGACCTTTTGCACCCTCACGTAGCAGGACATAATGCCAGCCAGCTATTCAGCTCTGAGCCTGGGGTAGAATAGCAGGAGACTTTGTTGGGCTCGGTCCCCAATGGCTGGAAAGCTGGGGGAAAATATTTAAGCAGAATGGAGATGAAGAAACCTATCCAAAAAATGCAAAATTCACCCCGGTGCACAAGAACCTACACACCCCTTTCAAGCCCTTAGGATCTAACCCAATTTCCCACTGAACTCAATAGGAATTTTACTGTTTGATTCAGTGAGAACAGTAGCCAGCTCTTAGCAGAATGTTTAGTGGTTCAATAGGGCCTTTCATCTGCACTAGGGGAATTAAATGGGACTTACGTGGGTGCTTTGGGTTCTGCTGGCTCACTGCACACAGGTGACTTTCTCCCTTAAAGACTAAGCCTGGGAAGGGCACTACAGAAATAATTTCATACATGAAGCCCAGCAACATTATGGCTCCAATGTTCAGACTCACATGCAAGGGTTTATTTGCACTCAGCTGTCAAATACCGATGCTGCAATCAGTATTTGCATCCTGTATTTCCTTGCGCTTTATCATGTTGCTACGTTTAGTTCTGCCCTCTTTATGCTGCGTGGCACCTGACTCTGTGATTAACACCATGGACTCAGTAGGGTGGCTCCAAGTGAGCAGAAACTGTCCTGGCTTAGACAACTAAGACTTTATTCTTCACTTTCCAAGTGATTGTTGCTCTTTGGAGTTTTTATCAAGTAACTGTCCAAGGTTTCTTGGATGTCTCCTCTGAAAGCATAATTGGTTCTTAATGCCTATTTGGACAGTGTAATTTGTTTTGACAAGCCTCCCCCTGAACCTGATGTGTCTGAAAAATGAAGGAAGGAAAATGGTAACTTCCTAAGCGAAATTTCTAAAATGATACCTCCCCAATGGACATATTCCTGACCCTCCTGTCACGTTGCTGCACTTGCTACAGTTACGATAACCACAGGGGACTTGAAACCTTGAAAACCTCTGGAGCGGGAACTGCCCTGGCATGCAGAGAATCAGCTGTGTGGCTTCTGTCAGCTGCAGCATTTTGAATCAGCTGTTTGCTGCACCCCTGCCATCCCTGCTGCCCACAGATAACACGTGATCCAGCCAGTTACACGGAAAAGCGATCACGCCTCTTGTGAGCTTGGCTATTCGAATTTTCTGTCTCTCCAGCCTTTCATATGGAAATGGCCCCTGTCACTGAGGGTGAAAAGCCAGTATCAATAGTGTGGGGGCTAGATTGTGACTTGGACTTACATATCAGTGACGTGGGGTAGGAGCCCCCTTACTTGCAGAAGCTACCTGGACCTAGGGCAGTAGATAGAGGAGTGACTGGGATGGGTGGGAAATGGGCAGAGCCCCCTAGGTGCTGGCTGGCACAGGGGGGTGGTATAGGCCAGCCATAAATTACTACCTCCCTGGAAGCAGCAAGGATGCAGGCAGAGAATCGGGACTCAGTTGGGGATGGGAGTATAACCTCCATTCTAGCTGAAGTAAACAAAAGTGTTCACAACCGTGCCACCACACTACAGATGGTGGCAAGGTTCGTATCCCTATGTTCCATCATGACAATAACACACGGCCATGGACTCCCCGGAGCCATTTCCCCATAGTTCCACATCCAAGCTCTGATTGTCTCAGCTGCTAACTAAAGCTGCTTTCCCTTAGCGACAGCACTTTTACTAATGGCATGTTTCTTGCACTGCCCTACTCAATGCCTTGGCCAGGATTCGTACATCAATGGAGATGCTGAATGGAGAAACCTGGCTTTGCACATCAGGCAATGAGAGAGAGAAGAATATAGAGTTCGAGGCAGAACCCCAGTTAAATACAGTAGTTGAAATCAACAAGCTGCCATAATTTAATAGATAGCTACTATTCATCTAAGTACTTATACGGCCCCTATGTCCAAAGGTATCCTTCCCAATGCAGACTTATAGTGATAGCTGCAGGAAACTTAGCCATTGACATTATGATTTATTTCACCCTTTCAGTAATAAAGGAAATTACAAACTGTGCCCAGCTTCAGTGGTGTCCCTTAAAACGTTCATCGCATTTCCCTCTTGGAACTCTGTGATATTTAACCAACATTTACATTTTACTCAGTAAAACAAAACAAAGACACTGGTGATTAAAGGAATTTAATATTAATAATAATAATAATGTTTTAGCTTTTTTAAAAAATCTACTTTTTTGCTTTTATAGCGCATACATGGGGAAAATAAGCTTTCACTGGAGTTGAAAGGATAGAGGATGATTTACTACCACCTAGTGAGGATCTACAGATGGAGTGCTGCAGGACAAGTTTTATATAAAGTCAGAGGCATTCAGTTTTAGTTAGATCAGTGCAAACAGATCCTTGTGTCTGTGTGGATCCAATGACAGGAGTGGGCCCTGAATGGGTAAATATGAAAAATTACTGATTTCTCCCTTCACCCAAAAAACAACTTTACCTGCTTTGCAAAGTATTTTGAGATCCTTGAATGAAAAAGCAACATGCAAAGTATTTTTGTTCTAATTTGCTTTAAATAACAATAAATGATGCTTATACAAAACCCTCTAGGCTGCCTCACAATTAATACAACTTGCAGTAACATAAGGATGACCATTGGGCAGTTTTATATAATCATATATGGGCTTCAAATGATCGCAGCCAGCCAAAAAGAGAAAAGCCTTTTCCCCACATCAGAGACATACCCTCAGCCTTCCCACAAAGCATGCCAAACAACTGGATATTGTACCGTGTCCAGAAGGCCATTAAACCTGAACTATATTGGACCAAGGTGGGGACAATTTGTTGTTCTTACTTAAAGGATGGTCCCATAAATGTAGATTTGTGTGGATATTTTCATATCTGTTATGTTTTAAAACACATATAACAATGAAAAGAATAATTCTTTTTGAAGAAGGTCCATAAGGGCAGCAATCCTTGTCCCTTTGGTGGATAGTGCCTAACAAAAACGCCTAGCTCTTATGTAGCACTTTTCATCCATAGAGCTTAAAGAGCTTTACAAAGGAAAGTCAAAATAACTGAAACTGGGGCACAGAGAGAAAGAGACTTTCTCAAGGTCACCAAGAGAGCAATGGGACCCCAGTCTACCTTTTCCAGTGCTCAGTCCACGAAGCCACACTGCACAATTCTGCATTTGCCAAGAACTGTTTGTGAAAGGATCTCAGAGTGCCCCCAAAGTCTTATCAGAGCCTGCTAGCATCTCTGACAGGTCTGTATATTTAAAGCTGCTATACTGAAACTGACACGTTAGAAATAACTTGTACAGCAAGTGGGTGGCTGAACTGGCAGAGAACACAGGACTCCCACAAAGACAGTTTTGTTTTCGTTGATGTTGTCATCACATAGAATACTGAATGCTACTACAATTCATTTCAAAGAGCAACTGAGGATGGAGGCCAAGACGGAAAATATTTACTAAATCATCCAAGTCCAACGTTCTCCATCTACCTGCCATTATCACAACATGGCAGTGTTTGAAATGTGCTGTGAAAAAGCCAGAGCCAGCTAAAAACTCCTGGTGAATAACATGGGATTGCACTATAACAATAAAGGAATAATTTACTTCTTAGATGAACCTTCTCACATGAAATGCTTTGCCAATTAGTCTTGGGAGAATAATGTCAGCATGCTGTATGCTGGAGATAATCAAATTCTGAAAGTGACTAAGATCTGGGAAAATGTGTCTGTAACAGTGATCTGTGAAAACAAATAGTGGCTGCTTTGCTTGGCACAGATGTGTAGCTGCAATTCGTATTATAATGTAATACTTTGATTGCCGCAGTCCTCTACCTACCCAGTCAGAAACATGGGCTCCCGTGTGCTGGAAGACACACAAATGCAGTCCCTTCTCAAAGGGGTTTACAAAGACAAAAAACACTTTGTGACGAAGATGGAGAAGGAAGGCGGAGGGTAACACCAGTAAAATCATGTAGTTACATAGATCAGTCATGCACAGACTGCTGGCCCCAAATAATATAAACAAATCAATACATCGTGGATCTCCCCAGCTAGCTGTCATTGCTTTCTGATTATTGGCAGATGTCCGGCAGAAGAGGGTCTCCTGAAGGGATTTGAGGGAGGAGCTAGTAATTAGCTACGTATGAAATTTTCAGATGTGGCCCATGGTTTTTTTGTTGGCTCACTTGACAGCCAGAGTCTCTGAAATATTGGGGTGCCACAGTCAACAGCCCCATTTGAAAATGTAACTGTTAGGAGAGAGGGGCATTCAGTGGAAGTTCTGAAAACCAGGCTCTAGATTTCTGAAGCTGGGCATCCAGAACTGAACTCTCACAGTTAACAGATCCTTTAGAAAATATAGGCCTAAGAAAAAGACTGACATTGACATCACTGAACCTGGGATTGGGCCTTCGGTAACCTGCCTAAGGCCACACACACAGGGCAGACCTGGAAGAAGAAAGCAGGTCTCCTGGGTTCCAGGTCTGGGCCCTGTCTAATGGATCACACTGCCTTCCCCATACATTAAATACATGGGTCTCTTAGATACTTTCTTTTCTCTGTTTAATTTTTATTGCTTGCAAGTTTAAAGGTAGGGGAGATTAAAAGGGTTAAAAATGTTTTTGATTGACAGAAATAACCACCCAAGGGATTCAGAACAGAAAATAATCCCATTGCTTAGTATGCCACTAGAAAGTGTTCAGATATCATGGTGCTGCGGGCAGTATAAGAACCTATATAGGAGAGAATTGAACCAAATTCTCTTCCAGTACAAATGAAACCAGTGGTGCTGTAGTCATTCACCCAGCAGAGATACCAGCTCTCAGTTTGTCTAGGCTTGGAGTTTTTCCAACACTTGATTTGTTGAACGTCCATCTTTGCATTCTGTTGGCCCTCATTTTGGTGGTTTGATTGTCAGTTTCCATTTCGTGTTATTTCATTTGATGGCCACTGTTTCAGTCAACATTTGCCAAATTGACAACTAGCAAGATCTGCTTTTCAGAGCAATGCAGCGGGCTCACAAGGGTGACAGCTGCTCTTTTGTGGCTGTATTTATTTATTTACCAAATCCTCTTAGGTTATTTGAGGTTCCCTCAGAAGAGGGATTGCTCAGCATTCCTTTTTTGCATCTTTGTCCTTGAAAATGTCTGCATGCAGTTAAGAGAAAGCCCACAACTACAGTCTGTTTGGTTTCTGCTGTTTGTCATGAAATTACTTTGATCAGGCAGTTTGGGTTGAGTTTCCTAGGAAACCTGGAAAGCTTCTCTCTAGGAAGTTATAATGGTCCCCTCTCCTCCTTCGCTCATTGGTGGGAACTGGACTGGACCTGTCAGAGGAAACTGTGGTGCTGCAGCCAAGGAAATCAGAGGTGCTCTTGGTGTTTGGAAACAAGCCAACAGGGAATGGCTTGAAAGCACCTCTCTATTATACCCTGGCAAAGAGCAGCGCTCCTTTCTAGTGCATAGCAAAGGGAGACACTACCTAATGTAGCTCCAAAGGGGCATGATTTGGCAACTTAGCCAGTATGGCCAGGCTCCAGCTAGTTAGGAGGACACCTCTGAAAGTTTAGTAGATATAACCTACAAGTGGCAGCACACTGGGAGAAAGAATACCGGGGATACGAGGGGATACTAGGAGCAGAAGTTCATTTAGCAGTGAAAGGAGTTGGTTGGATCAGATGGGATGGAATCAGAAAATGTACAGTACTCTGGTTTGGATAATAACCCAGATGGGACTGTCTCACCATATAATGCTGCAAGTCAAGGCGTGCGAATGTGTGATATTACGATTCCCTTTCCTCTGATCCCGAAAAATCCATCATTTGGTTATGAAATGCACAAGATATTCATCTGAAGGCTGCAGAGCATGAATCTCATTCATTCACATACCTCCTTCCTTTCAAAGCAATTTTGATAAGCATCTTCATGCACTCAGGATTGTGATCAATAACAGTGGTGTTCCTACCTTGAATCTATTATAAATTTTTCCCCTTAGGAGGTCAGTGAGTACAGCCTTCTGCAAGCTGCCTGGAGAGATGTGCCAGAGGATTCACATTTAGCAATTCCATTTCAGTTACAAGGCTTTCACCTCAAGATATGCTCCAAACATCCTCACCAGATATTATTCATAGTTGTGGGGTTGTAATGATCAGTGCCAATACAAGATCAGGGCCATTTCTTAACAAGCATCTGCACCAGCAAGTGGGAGGCTGATAAGCCAGAATGCACTGGCTGTGGAACTCAGCTATCTCAAGGCAATTAGCAGTTTTCCTTTTCTTTTCATGTTCTCTCTTCTTCTAGATGCTACTGTCATAACATTTGCTCTGGATGAAAGTCAGATTTCCATAAGAATAGAGTTCTGCTTAGAATGTGCCAAAGACATTTCCAAATGAGCTCAGCCCCCTCTTTGGGGGAAAGCTGAGATAATGTGTCGCTTCTAACACATACAGCCAGGTGTATAACCTTTTAGCAAGGAATGCATCTGAAACACCCGCAAACTCATTGGAGCTGGGAAGCTCAGTAGTGGGTAAGCAGGATTTGGGATTGGCATTTACAATATTTACCGTAGGCTAACACAGAGGAAACAGAACATATCCCATCACCATTACTAATGTGGGAGGTTTCAGGGCACTAAATGACTTAGCAGACTGAGAATGGGATGTGGAGCCTTCTCCAGCTAGGTAGTATGGCCCAGACGGGAACTAATCCAGCAGCCATTCCAAGCCACTCGTCATATGTGTGAAACACAGCAGCGATCAGGGGTAGAACTTTCAGAAGTGATTTAGACACCAAAGACCCATGATCAATAGGACTCCATTGTAAATTTTTTGAATGGGCTTAACTGACATAGGTTCCTAATCCCACTGGCGAAGTGGAGCCTGAAACCTGAGCTCCTCAGTGACATACTTTTGAAAATTTTACTCTACGAGCCAAAGTGAAGAGATGACCAAAGCCTCAAAGCACCATTACAATTATTTATGTGAACAGCCAGAGTGAGTCAAAGTAATGGTCCATCTAACTCACTATGCTGGATTCTAATAGCAGATGGTGTCAGATGCTTGAGGAGAAATGAACAAGTGATCCATCCCCTGTTATCCAGTCCCAGATTCTGGCAGTCAGAAGTTTAGGGACTCTGACAGCATGGGGTTGCGTCCCTGACCATCTTGGCTAATAGTCATTGATGGACCTATCCTCCATGAACTTATCTCATTCTTTTATAAACCCTGTTATACTTTTGACCTTCACAACATCCCCTGGCAATGAGTTCCACAGGTTGACTGTGTGTTGAGTGAAGAAGTACTCCCTTATGTTTGGTTAAAACCTGCTGCCTATGAATTTCTTTGGGTGACTCCTGATTTTCATGTTATGTGACAGAGTAACTAACAGTTTCTTACTCATTTTCTTGGCACCAGTCATGATTTTATAGATCCCTAACATATCCCCCTCTTAATCATCTCTTTTCTAAGTTGAACAGTCCCAGCCATTTTAATCACTCCTTGAATTATTACTTATTTTACAGTCATGTCTAGAGGCCCCCGTTCTGCTGGGTGTTGCACAAGGACACAGAGAAACTGTTCCCTTATAGAGTTAGCAGTAGACATAGACAAGAATGGTCCATCTAACCCACTATGCTGGGAGGGGAAAGAGAGGTGAAGTGACCTACTCAAGGTCATGCAACAGGTCAGCAGCAGAGCTGAGAACAGAAACCAGATCTTCTAAATCTAAGTGTGCTGCCCTCTCCACTAAAGGATGATGCCTCCTTGCTTCTACCCATGGCTGGGTTCTGCAGGGGAATTTCCAAATAACTAGTATGACCAGCACGACTTTTCACAGAAACATAGGAACGTAGGGCATTTCAAGAGGTCATCAACTCCAGCCCCTGTGCTGAGGGGGGACCAGGTAAACCTAAACCATCCCGGACAACAATTTGTCCAGCCTGTTCTTAAAAACCTCCACAACCTCCTCTGGAAGCCTATTCCAGAGTTTTACTACCCTAATATCTAATCAAAATCTCTGGGAACTAAATTGAGCCCAATCAATTCATTTCACACTGGCTAGAAAGTAGTTGTTGGATGTTCAGGACTTTGGTCGTTGTCTATCTGGGCCACTTCAAAGCCAGTAACTTAGAGGAGAATGATTGTGCCATGCAAAGCCCTTCTCCAGAGCCACTTACACCCCCACCCCATAAAGATTTTGTTTGCATTTTATCATCATATTTAGAGGGAAGCAGAAATAATAGAAGAGGATTAATGTCTGTTCGCACACTGGCCTATTTCCCACAGAAGCAAACCTCTCATAAACCTACCTGATGCAATGATAGCAAAGGAAAGGCAGGCAATAGCTTCTTTGACGTAAGTATCTCCCTGCTTGTTCTTCAAGATGGTCATAGCCCTGGAGTGGCAGTGAGTTTGCATCAGCTTCCGGTCTTCGTCTTTGAAAATATCCATGATCAGCAGGAGGCAGGAAGTGTCTCCGATTTGGATCACTTTCTTTAGCAACTTAACAAGGGCAGAGAAAAAGGGGAGGATAGTTAAACTGACAGAAATGGAAATCAGAAAGGATCAGAGGCAGCTGGACTGTGGGGATAGACATTGGTACGCACTACTGAGTCTAACAGTTTGGGGTTGAACTAGAGCAGTATTTCTCATGATCCCAGGGATGGTGATGAAAAGCAGTGAGGAGAAGGGTGTCACAAAGTGGCAACATTTTTATTCCAATTCTAAGGCAAAGAAAATAACATTTCCAAATAACTTCAGTGCAGCCCAAACCTTCAAAATATGTGAGGTCAAATACAGGAGTTGTACTAGTAGTAATTTCACCCCTTTTACAGCCACACAAGGGACTTTCCCCTCTTGCTCTCCTACCAACCCTCACCCTTCAAGGTCAAGTATTCCCTGTCAATCTCTTGAAACACACACTAAAATACATTTGATGGGCTTTGCATTGCTGTTGTTAATGCACTTTTAAGTTTCCCCTTTATAATAAATGTAAAGCGGGGGGAGGTCATGAAAATGTTTGACTTTCCATAAGAGACTGTCAACCTGTAAAGGTTGACAAACAAGCCTATCATTTAGAAGGATCTCTCCAATCTCAAGGTAGACATCACATCATGAGGAAATAACCAGTTTGGCCCCCAAAGACATTCAGTCTGGTGGAGAGATGGGGGAAGAATCTCAGTTACTTATCTGGGCCATAAAAGCAAAAATTAAGGAGTTCATGAAAAGACATCAAAGAACCACCCCTGATTAGTGCTTTTTACAGCTGAACTGACAATTAGGGTAAATGTGTAGGTCCAATTATCACCACAGAGGGACTTTTCCCTCTATGTCCCCTATGGTGCTGAAAGCCGCTGTGCAGCTCTCTTCTGGATGATAATACCCAAACTGCTCATTAAAGATCCCATTTTCAGTGTTCACAAGAAGAACGATGTCCTGGCTCAATTCCAACTCAGAAAAATCACATTCTGCCCTGGTAAGTTCTCTGTGAACTTTCAACCAGATGCTGTATTGACTGTCCAAAAAGTGGCTGGGCTCTTACACTTCACCACAGGCGAATGTGATTTAGTGGTGGGTGACATGAACTTCATTTCACTTGCAAAGGGCTTTGGGATGGAAGGCTGCTGTGTAAAGGTCAGGTTATCTTTATTCCCCGCTTTTAGAAAAGATGCTTTCCATTGCACCAGAAAAGCAAGTCCACAACTTGGATAGGCATTTTTTCATATAAAAACATGGTGCAAATAGAATAAAGAGGCATTGAAGCCAAAATGAATGTAGTGATTTCACATGCTCCCCCCCGCCACCCCTTAGGTAATAATTCTGATTACAAAAAGCTGACACTAGGCTCAGTTCTTCGCTGTCGTCTGCATGCAGCTATGCCTGTGTAAAGCAGAGTCAAATCTCACCACTCGAGAAATGAACCTACCCTATACACTTCTGCAGTGATTGACACTTGGTGCAAAACAAGGGCAGGTGGAGTAGTGCAGGCGTGTGAGCTGCCACATTATGGGACAGGTGGCCGTGTGGGAAATCTGCTGCTGTCTTTCAGTCACTGATCTTCAGGATTTTCTCAGTGCTCCTGGTGGCTATCAAAGCTTGCAACACTTGGAAAATTGTGGAAAGGAAAGAAAAAATGCCACCAGAAGTTTTATGCCATCAGTCTCGGAGTTCAAGTGTGATTCCATCATGGAATATGCCCCTTTGGGTAACATGTCCTGGCCAAAGAGTAAAGCAATGGATTTTCAACCACTGGTTTTTGTGCACGTCCAAAAGGAAAAAGAATTGTAACTCCAAATAACAAGTACATTAAAAAGTTTGTTCCAAGTCAGACTTTCCAAGGACTACATGTGAACTCTGATGAGTGGTATCATTCACACAGAACCCTCGAACTCTCAGCACATAGTGCAGACGTTTTATACTCTATAGGGAAAAAATAACACATTTGGTTTGGTGGAAGACTTTTCTCCTTTTCATCAGGAGGATTTATTACATAGTTTAAAAATGCAACAGTGTCCTCTGCTGGCAAGCTCCGGTCATTTAACTGTTTAATCTTGGCAGTTACATCTTGAATTTCTTTCACTTTAACAAGTAACCTCCCTACTCCCACAATCATCTGTCTCTTTTATCCAAAGACACCAAAACACTTCTATCAGTAATAATATATTAAGGTTAATATTTTTCTTACTCTATTTATATTTTAGTGGCACCTGCATTGTGCTAGGCTCTGCCGAGATCTGCAGGAAGTCACACTTTCTGACCAGGGAGGTTCCATTCTAAAGTAGGCAAGTCTTATTAATTAATATCACATTGGGCTCAAATGAAGTGCGGTAGTTAAAGAACTTGTTAAAGTTCATGAAGCAAGTTTGTATACATGAATCCCAGGTGCCCTTATTGCCAGCCAGATGCTTTTTACCTGAGTCCCATCGTACAAGAACCCTTTCTTCAGCTGCAGCAGCGCCAGCCTTGCCAGGATGGGAGACCTCTGGGAATTCCTAGAGAGGGCTACCAAGAGGATTCTGTGAGCATCTTCCACCTGATCCAGCTGGTACAGGGCATCGGCACACAGGATCTGAGATGCTTCATCAGAAGGGTCCAGGTCCATCAAGAGAGAAGCCAGCTGGTGAACCCCGAAGGCATCCCTGTATAAACAAAGGAAGAACTGCTTGTAGTTCTGATGGAGCCTCTCTATCCTCAGGCAGAGCAGCTGGCTCTGAAGGAGCCCCATACTAAAATGGTGGCCAAACTTTGTTGTCTCCAGCAACGGAGAACTTCCTGTCGCTTAAATGTTTGAGCCACATTGTAAACATTTCATCAAATGTCTATTTCTAAATGAGCTTATAAGTACAGGTGAAAGTAAGGCTCCAAAAGAGGGCAGGTCCAGGATGGGGACTCCTAGACACTATTGCAATACAAATAATAAAAATAGCAGGTACAGAAAATCATGTATTGCCTCAGTTGATGAACTCGCTCCTGCTAAAAATTTGCTACAAAACACTAACATGTATATGGGAGCAGCCTTGTTAGACAGTCTCCTGCTCTAAGAACACTGGAGTGGGACCCAGGAGATCTGGGTTCTAGTCCAGCCTCTGCCACTGGTTTATTGGGTGACTATGTGGAAATAATTGCCTTTCTGTGCCTCAGTTTCCCAATTTGTAAAATGGCAGTAATGACACTAACCTGCTTTGGAAATGGCTTTGAAATCTACTGAAGCAAAATGCTATATAGACTTAGGTATTATTAATAAAAGACCTCTCAAAAGTATCCCCAATTGTATAGGCCAAACTGTGCTGTCAGAGTGAGGGACTCCATTTGCCATCAAATTTCAAAACTCATTTCTTTCCCAATCTTTAGAGCTGGTCAGAAAATAGTTGAGTATTTTCCAGGAAGAATAGAAAAAGAAACGAAAATGTTTGAAAATGTTTTACAGAAATTTTCTGTTTCTTTAGATGAAAAATTGAAAATTGGACACAAATGTTTTTGGTTTTCAATTCATCTTTGAAAAAGTGGACAGTTTTATAAAGAAATAAATGTTTTCACAATCCCTTCTGCCCCCGCAACAAGCTTTTTTTCATTTAAAAAAAATCAGCTGAAAAACACAACCAGCTCTGCTATTCTTATTTTGGGAGAAAGTGGAGCAGAAGCTTAAGGGGAAAAACAAATCAACGCAGAGTTATGGAATCTAAGTCCATTTAAGCGTTACATTCATTAATTTAGCATTGGACAGTACCAGACTGCCAGCCCTGGATATGAATTTACTCTCTTATCCTCCAACCAGGTGCAGCACAGAAAGCAGAAAATCAAGCCTCCCCTGCAGTCATTCATCCCTGATTTGGTAGGACCTCTTTTAGAGCATACAGGGGAGTTGTCTCCATGGCCCATGAACTCTGCTGAGACCTGCAGTGAGGGGGCTTATTAGCACCAAAAATGACTGTTTTTGTGTGTCTACTCCCTGAGAAACCAGAGTGAGATCCCTCTGTCTTATTGCATCAAGGACACTGAGCAGCCATCAGATGTTAATGGTTTTTGCCCACTACTAGTTTAGGCTAGTTCCCACCAACTGGTGACCTAGACATGAAAGGGTCTGTATCCCATTCCCAACCACCTCAGCTAATGCCCCTTAAGCCATACCCTTCTTTTGTTAGGAATCCATTCAGTCCTGCTCCTTTCTTTTGCCTGAAGGCTGAGCTGTCTTTTGGAGATGGCTTTTTCTGGAGTATCTTCTGCCCTTCTTCCTGGAGCACCATCAGGAGCAGCCCTCTTTGGTTCCAGGGCACATAGGACTTGATAGTGAGGATGGTTTCGTCTAATCTCAGTCGACAGGCAGTGATATAATCCAAGGCCGTGAGATATGGACTGCCCCCCAAAATCCGGATAAGTCCCCGCCCGCACAGGGCTTTCACACAACTGTTGGGGTGGGGGGAGTCATGCTCGATGACCTTCTGGAAGTCCGGCAAGGCTTGCTGACAGTCATTGGCGTGGAGGTAGCAAAACCCTCGCAGGACAAGGAGGCTGCTGTAATATGTATTCTCCTCAGACTCCAAGAGGTGGCTGCAGATCTCCAGGGCGCAGTGGACGTGCCGGCTCAGCAGCTGGCAATCTGCCAGCCGGACACTCAGCTCACGCCTGGACCCTGAGGCGATCTGAATGAGGAACTGGAGCGTGTGGATGACTGGGGAAAGTAGTTCTGTGCCTGCATCATCTCGGAGTTCAGGGCGAGTACGCACAGCTTCCCTGTAGGCTGCAAACTCTACATCCAGGACAACTCTGGCCTGTTCTTTAATCCTCTCAGTGTCGCAAGGTGAGAAAAGCTCATCAAAGTGCTGCTTCGCTTGGCCAGGGCTTATCTTGAAGGCGTCTGTCAAGTCCTGCATCATCTCCCGTGTCTGCCCACCCAAGGAGAAGTAAGCAGCGGCCCGGCCTAGAAGGACACCCAAAGCACTCTCACTTCCGAGCTTGCTACCAGCAGATAAGGCCTCTACAGCCTTGCTGTAAACTGAGACACACTCCTCGAATCTGTGTTTCTCATAAAGGTACGCGGCCTGTGCCCGACATACCTGGATGCCATTTGGTGCCACGGCAAGGAGGAAGTCATAACAGTCATCCAACTGGCCACCCAAGGCCCTGCTATCTGGGCCCGTCTCCCGGTGCACTGAGAGGTAATCAGAGAAGGTCTGGATCACCAGTGGCATGTATTCCTTTTGCCGGCTGCGTACATATGTCACCGTCTCAGCCCGGTGGGTCACGAAAGCTTGGATATAGTCCACAACTCCATTCCCAGATTGCGTCCCCGACAGCACCCAGGCCAAAGCCCTCGTCAGCAGCAGCTCCCCTGAGTGTTTGGGGTGAGTGCTGAGCAGGGCACTGCACCTGCTCACCACCTCTTCATAGCGCCCCTGCCTGAGCATGGCCTCCAGCTTGAATACAGAGGAAGCCAAGTTGTTGGGGCTTAGTGTAGATAGGAAGACTGCAGCTATTCCCACGTTGAGTGACACAATGGCCAAGTTGTTGCAGTGTATCCTGGGAATCTGACTCCTGCCTGTGCACCACATCTCCAGGGTAGCGATCACTTTCTCCCAGGGCCCCTTCCCAAGGGACTTGACTTTCTGCACGGCCAGGAGTGCGCTGCAGCTGAATGCAGCCATGTAGAAAGCCGTGGCTAGCGGCAGCTCATCCATAGCTAGGTGCTGGTCCCCTTCCTTGCAGAGCCGTGTGGCAAGCTCCTGCGCTGACATGCTGAACACAGAGGCATTTACATCTTCAGCAAGTGTCGTTTCACACACAGCCCAGTCGGGTGCCTGTAGAACAGAAATTAGAGCAGTTGAAACGAGGCACATTACCACAACTCGTGAGCATCCCTTGTTTTTTCTAAGCTATCAAGCTGACAGGCACAAACAAGGGCCTCAGATGTTTTGAAGATCATAGTTCTACAAAGAGCAGAAAATTTGGTCTCTGAAAAGTTTGCATATATAACCAAAAAATGGTCCCTCTCCCAAGAGCTCATGATCTAAGGCTATGATGGTGGATACAAGAATCAGGGGAGCACAGAATATGCTACGCAGATCCGCATGTGGACCAGAGAGGAGACATTTGCCCTCAGTATTTAATGCTGTTAAATTCTATTTGACAACATATACAAAATATTTTCAGTGTCAAATATTGGAAAGGGGGAATTTAAACATATTTGTGTAATAAAAAACCTACCTTTACTCTGCTGCTGTCTTCCATCTTTCTCTACCCTCCAAACCAGAAAGGGCTGTTCCCTCCCTTCCCCCAACCATGCTTTTGGACCCATTGTATTAATTTAGATGGAACATATGGGCCCAAAGAGTCAAAGGTGTTAAGTGGCCAGCATTAAACAGTTTTAAATGAAGTTCTGGGTTTGGTATGCAGAGACCTCAGCTTGGTTTACCCATCATTACAAATCACTTAAACCTTTTATTAAAGATACACAAAGGAAAACAGTTAAAGCATTGGAAAGGTAAAGTATTAAGTAAGGCTTTCATTTTTAACAACATCTCTTGTTCCCTTTCTCTTTTGCTGGAGATAGTTTTTAGAAGGAGCCCCCATCCCCTTGTTTGACAGTCTATCGGATGTTATCAAAGACGGCAATCATAGGGGAAAAAACAACAAGTCTGGTGGCACCGTAAAGACTAACACATTTATTTGGCATAAGCTTTCGTGGGTAAAAAAACCACTTTTTCAGATGCATGGAGTGAAAATTACAGATACAGGCATAAATATACATTGGCACATGAAGAGAAGGGAGTTACCTTACAAGAAAGAGGGAAAAAGAGAAGTTAGCTGAGATGGGACAGAGCTGCTGTTATTGCCATTGTTGTTAAAGTCCAATCCCAACAAATACTCACAAAAATGGAAAGAAAAGAACAGCAAAGCTGGAAAATGCAACTTCCGGCTTTGACACTGACCAACCCTGCAGGAAAAACAGGCAAAGCACAGAGTCCTATCAGCCACTCTGAGACCTGGCAAACTTGTACCACCCTTGGATTATTGTAGGTATTGCTTTTAGCTGCCTCTCTGTAGTGCTACTGTGAGCCTGTGAACAGACCCTTATTAAACAGAAGATGCAGAGGGAAATAGGAAAGAGAAGGAAAAAGAGGAGGAAGGAAAAAGGGTAGAAACAAAATCTCCCATCCCTGATGGTGTCTGGGATTCAGCCAGAGCTGGTGAGGTTACCATTCCTCTGGGACACCAAAGTGTCCCTACTTTTGCAAACAGCACGTTCAAGCGAGTTCAAGCCGTCATATGTCACCCCAGAGACAGCCCGTCCCAGCAGCACAACACGCTGCCCCAACGCTGCATCAGTGACCTAGTTTAGGTCTAATTTCTGAATCCCCAGCTCTCAATACAGCCGTCATCCCCTATTGGCTTCCAAGAGAACAGAGGCTACACAGCACCCTTTACCTGACCGTCAAGCGCGCAGTTAGATAGCCAGCTTGGGCCCACAGAAGATACCATTTGGGGCCTTATAGCTGGTGCCTTTTATAACTCGTTTACCCAGAACATTTGCTGCATCTTCCAAACGGAACGTTTACCATTAAAAAAAGGTGATAAATTGGGTGCTCAGCATACCCGTTCTTTGGTGCTGGGGCTTTCTTTTAAATTGGTGAGCGTGCAGCGCCTAGCACAATGGACTGCCACTCCCCACGTGGAGCCTCCAGACACTAATTATAACCTGAGGGGTACATTTCCAAAAGCCCTTCCCTGATTCAGGAGTTTGCTCTGTCCGACTCAGCTCTGCTCTGTGCTCCTCGCATCTCTTTTACTGACCCCTCCTCCCTCCTCACCCCACCTGCACTGTCAAACTCCCTCTGACAGCTGGACACTGGGAAAGAAACAAACCCAACCCCTCTTCCCCTTCACTGCTTTGCCTGCTGTTTGCCTTTTCCCCTCCATCAGAAATCAGTCAGACATTGCCACTTTTCTGGGCACTGGGAGAAAGTGGGGAAGGGGAGGAGGCAATTTCCAGCCTGTCTTTGTTTCTGAAGCTGGGGGGTAGGGTGTGTGTGTGTGTGGGGAGCGGGAGGCAGACTATTGGCACAAGTAGCCAAGTCTGCATGGATTCTCCCCAGCCTTGGGATTGGAGGGGATGGGGGGGTAGGGCTCACATTCACTCCTCCCACAGAAAAGTTGGGAATCTACAAAAGTTAGACAGGGACCAAACCCAGAGCACCTCACTCCCCAGACAATGAGGGAGAAGAGCAGAGAAAACAAAAGGCAGGGGGAGAAAGGCCCAAGCAGGGCCTGGGAACTCACGTCTGAACATGCTCGCTGCGGTGAAGGTGCAGGGTGATCTTGGAGATTCCTTGCTGCTGCAGTCAGGAGAGGTGGCTGCCGCTGGGAGAGATGGGGTGAGAACTGGCTGGTTGGTTCATCCTGCCACATGCCCTGTTGCCCAGGAGACGGTAAACACTAACACAGGCTTCTGTTCCCACAGGCAGGGGATGGCTGCACCATGCAGGCGCACATTCCCTGCCTGGGGCACTGGGGGCTCGAAGCCTGAACTGCCAGATCTATCTATCTATCTATCTATCTATCTATCTATCTATCTATCTATC